>CM050169.1:73040029-73436861 GCA_027410445.1 Discoglossus pictus
TAAAAACAGACTGAAAAGTACACAAAAAAAGAACACAGCAAATTTTTTAAATTCCATAAAAGCTAAATTTTAAGTATTTTCAGAATTTCTAATATTTGAATAAACAAATTCATAAAAACCTTCTTTAACAACCCAATGTTGCATAAAATCCATGTTTAATTTTGAAGATATAAGGATTTTCACAGTGGAATATGTAGTTATATTACTTTTTTCATTGCTTTTTTCAATTGCTTGCTGTTTTACCTTTTCATATTTTTTGGGAAGTATCTCCAAAGCCCTACTCACTGAAGAAAATTGACACAGAATCTGAATACACACATAAGTAGTGCAAGTGTTGAGTTGTTTTCGTGACATATACAGCCTCATTAAATTGGAACCCAGTGACTCCAACGTGAGGTCCGCACCGGCTACGGGCTCAAAAATCCCCTGTGTTACGGTGTTATTAAATTGGAAAGAGGCTGCGTGCTAGGGGCCGGAGATGCAACACCGCAACACAGTCTGTTGCACGTTGCCTGTGCGGCCATGAACACAATCAATTAGTCTAACACGTAGAAAAGCATTAGACGCAGCCAATGGCAAAGAAGACTGCCATCCTGGCTAATTAAAGCCTGCATCTTCTAATGTAACTGTCAATCAGATTTCAGCTAATCAGAAGACACAGATGCTTGGAGCCAATCAGAATGGGATAAACCCAGTAGGGTGTATCCCATTCTGATTGGCTGAAAGCAATAGCACCTTCTGATTGAATTTGAATTTATTGACAGTTACATCAGCCAATCAAAATGGGATATAGGGGTGTATCCCATTTTGATTGGCTCACACCTTTGCGACTTCTGACTGACTGAACTTTTTATATTTACACCGTATTCAGCCAATCAGAATGCGCCATTTCTAAATTTTAGTGCAGCATGTGCGAGAACCCTCATTTGAGGCAGGTATTTCTCCAAGGGAGGAGCTCCATTAGATTTTTACATTTTTTAGACCGGCAGGCTATTTTGGATGGGCCCTGCCAGCGACGACTTCCAGGAGGACGGGGCATTGCTGGATGGGCATTTTGAACAGGTAAGTGTACTATTTAGAATGTATTGTATTACATGTTGTATTTATTTATGTATTAATTGTAATGGGGGTTGATTTTAGGTGCCGCAGGGTTACTTGAAGTACTCCAGCAGCTGGTGTTAACAGTTCAACTGCTGCGGGGGTTCCAAGGGTTAATATTGGGAGCCTGCAAGGGTCCAGATCAGAGCATGGGGATTAGTCTGGGAGCAGGGGGAGCTTTAGGGGTCGGAGGGAGGTTTAGGGGTCCGGAGCGGGGGTCTCTTCTGCTGCTCATGCAGCTAATGCAAGAGCTTTTAAAGCCTTTGCAAGCCTCCCCTGCGTTTTACGAGCTAGCAATTTACTTCATAGCAATTTAATAGCAAAATGGGACCATAGCGGGTATGGGCTTGACAGATCAAAAGGTTGCATGCTGCGATGTTCCACATTCCACAAAACGTAGGCATTTTTCTGCCGTCCTGTGTTCTAACATGCAGGTCAGCAACGTAGAGGTTGTTTCAGATTTAAAAGATGCTTAGTTAAGCCCTTAGAGTGGATTTGAATATATAATTTTAAGTTGGATTAAGATATGACACAAGTGTTAATGCTAACAACTGTCTCCTGGAGATATTCAATTTTGACCAAATAGCAACATCTTGATACTGTTCTATTTAATTTTCTTTCTTAATTTCAGTCAAATATGTAGTCATCCATATAGAGAAATGCAGTTTGCTTATAAGATTGCTTGATTCTTCACACAGTCTTAACTCTACTTTGAGCTTCCCGTCCATAATGCTCTCCTGCAATGGTTCAAGCATAGAATATATAGTGTCTGCTAAGGGTACTCTCTCCAGCCTCCTTTCAGAGTTGCTAAAACAACCCTCACACCCATAAGCCCCATCTATGAGTGTATTTGAAGTATTTGAATGGGTTCTGGCACTGTATAGTGATCTAGTCATATCTTCTGAAGGCTACCGGACAGCAGTACACAAATTCCTAAATGGATCATATTAAGCTAACTAGGGTTAAAAATCTGGAAACATCTCAGCTTAACTTGCATGCAAATATTCAGAATCCTTAGTAGCAGTGAAAACACTTTGGGAAATCAGGTCTACTGGCCTGCTCAAGAAATGTGAGGGCATGCAAAATAAAACAGTTATGGCCTGGGAACAATCAGAAATTAATATATCCCACAAGCCATTTTACTCCCTCATGGCACACAAATTAAACATAACTGAAAATGTATGTTATAGAGGAGGAGAAAAAGGATATTGGGTTTATTACTGAACAATATTGTCATGATTTACTTATGGGGCCACTGTGGGACTTTCCTGAACTCCACAAGCAAGGGCCTGTATGGTCCAAGAATTAACTGTCACAGCCCCGGTACTCAAGGACTAGTTTTTTCTACCATGGACTATTTTATTCTGACAGTAATAACCTGTGTAATGTTAGGCATCAGGCTCTGATCTGGTACCCTGAATCCCCAAGAAGCATGGCCTGGGATTATTCAGGCCTGCTATAGTATTAACTTCTCAAGTAATGCTATAATGTTTACAATAGTGATCTGATTTAGTATGATGATTTGGGTAATTGTACAAAGTTTAAAGAATGTATTTACACTCAGAAGTAGGCCCTAGGATATAATATTATAAGTCATGTCAGAGGTTACAGGACAAAGATAGTTTATTACATTTGGAATGTTTGTTCTGTCAGAGAGGGCGCTAAGTGGGAGATATGGGTGAATACATTAAGTGGTAACTTCTAGTACTAATATAGAATTGGGAAAGTATTTAATATGTGTGTCTCATTAATCACATTGAATGATATTCACTCTATGATGCTGGTAGAGGTCAACAATGGTTTATATGGTATGTTAAGTATTATGATATTAGGATTTCCATTCCCATACACCCAGGTTGAAATGTAGGAGAGATACCAGACCCTACATACCAACCTGGGAATGTGGAATCACAAGGGAACTTTCCAGATCCCACCGAGACATCTGGATACCATGGGAGAAGATCAAACCAGCCTTAATTGCCCAAGAGGGGATGGGCTATACTGGGGGATGTTTTTTTTTTTTTTTGTTAAACATATGTGTCAAAAGAATAAACTGAGTCTGTCTGATGAACTAATCCAGAGTGCATGTTTATTTCTTGTATGATGTGCTATCCTAATTAAAGGGATCTGATTTTCCTGCTTCTCCATGAAGGATGTGTGTGAACTGGCACTGACATAACACAAATTCACAACCTGGAGATTGTTCCTGTAAGCTAAACTAGGACAGTTTGGGGTGAACGTGAACCCCTTGTTTCTAGGTTGTGACAAATATATAAAACTGGTCTAGTGGGTATTGAGGTATGTGTCTCTTGTCTATGCACTACCTCACACATAAAATACATTTTTGATCTTCGCAACAAACTACAGTTAAAACCAAGGTACATCATTACATAATATATATATATATATATATATATATATATATATATATATATATATATATATATATATTTGTTTTAATTGAGGAAATACGCTCACGCCATAAAATGCCAATCATATTATCCATTGGATTTATAATAATAATAATATTCTACGTTGTCATAACTGGTGGTTGTTGTTAAGTTCTTTAGTCGTGCCCGACTCTCGGTGATCATATGGAAGAAGCACGCCAGGCACATCTGTCTGTGTTGTGCTTATCCATATGGTTTCCTTGGCAAATATACTGGGGTGGGTTGCCAGTTCCTTCTGCAGTGGACTGCCATTTGTCTGACCTCTCTGCTATGACCTGCCCATCTTGGGTGAGCCTACATGATATAGCTCACAGCTTCATTGAAGTACACAAGCCCTTTCACCATGACCAGGTAGCCATCCAAAAGGGGAGATGAAATATTACCAAGGTTTAAATTAAATTACTGTATATACTCGAGTATAAGCCGACCCGAGTATAAGCCGAGGCACCTATTTTACCACAAAATACTGGGGAAAATGAGTGACTCGAGTATAAGCCGAGGGTGGGAAATGTGCTGCCCCCTGTGTCCCTCTTGTGCCCTCTGTGTCCCCCTCTTGTGTGCCCTTTTCGTGTGTCCATCTCTCTCTCCCCTGTGTCTCTTCTCCCCTCTCCCTCCCCTGTGTCTCTTCACCCCTCTCCCTTCCCTGTGTCTCTTCCCCCTCTCCCTTCCATTTGTCTCTTCCCCCCTCCCTTATCACCCTCCTCAACCCCCCTCCTCAGCCTCAACCTCCCTCCTCAATCCCCCACCTCAACCCCCTACTCATTCTCAACCTCTCTCCTCAACCCCCCTCCTCATTCTCAACCCCCCTCCTCATTCTCAATCTCCCTCCTCAACACCCCTCCTCAACCCCCTTCCTCATTCTCAACCTCCCTCCTCAACCTCCCTCCTCATTCTAAACCCCCTCCTCAATCTCCGTCCTCAACCTCAACCCCCCATCCTCAACACCCCCATCCTCATCCTCAACCCCCCATCCTCAACCCCCATCCTCATCCTCAATCCCCTCCCTCCTCAACCTCAACCCCCCTCCTCATCCTCAACCTCCCTCCTCATCCTCAACCTCCCTCCTCAACCCCCTCCTCATCCTCAACCCCCCTCCTCATTCTAAACCCCCTCCTCAACCTTTCTCCTCAGCCCCCCTCCTCAACCTCAACCTCCCTCCTCAACCTCAACCCCCCATCCTCAACCCCCATCCTCATCCTCAACCCCCCATCCTAAACCCCCCTCCTCATCCTCAAAACTCTCCTCAACCTCCCTCCTCAACCTCAACCCCCCTCCTCATCCTCAACCTCCCTCCTCATCCTCCCTCCTCATCCTCAACCTCCCTTCTCATCCTCAACCTCCCTCCTCAACCCCCCTCCTCATCCTCAACCCCCCTCCTCATTCTAAACCCCCGCTCAACCACAACCCTCCTCCTCATCCTCAACCTCCTTTCCCCTTCTTAACCTCTCTCCTCAGCCCCCCTCCTTAACTTCAACCCCCCTCCTCAACCCCCCATCTTCATCCTCAACCCCCATCCTCATCCTAAAGCCCCCGCCATCCTCATCATCATCCTAAAACCACCTCCTCACTTTACCCCTCCTCATCCTAAACTCCCCTCCTCACTTGACCCCTCTAAATACCTCCCCCTCTCCCTTTCCCCTCACTTACCTCCATCTGCAGCTTCTCCTCCGGCCTCCGCTCCTTCCTGCGTTGGCACCCTGTATATGCTAATGACGTGACATCACATGCGCGCCACTTCATTAGAATATACCGGGTGCCAACGCAGGAAGGAGCGGAGGCCGGAGAAGAAGCTGCAGATGGAGGTAAGTGAGGGGAAAGGAAGAGGGGCAACTATTTAGAGGGGTAAAGTGAGGAGGGGGGTTTAGAATGAGGAGGGCGGGTTTAGGATGAGGAGGTAGAGAGAAAGAGACACAGGGGTTAGAGAGAGACACGGGGGTAGAGAGACACGGGGGGGTTAGAGAGACACGGGGGTTAGAGAGACAAGGGGGGGTTAGAGAGACACGGGGGGAGAGTGACTCGAGTATAAGCCGAGGGGGCCCTTTTTAGCCTTAAAAAAAGGGCAGAAAAACTCGGCTTATACTCGAATATATACAGTAAGTATTATACTCTGTTCTGTAATGTCTATGTATATATCCCTTGTTGTTGTTGTTTAGTCATTCAGTCGAGTCCGACTCTCTGTGACTCTATGGACCACAGCACGCCAGGTGCATCTCTCAGTCACTACCCCTCTGAGTTCATGTAAATTGCTTCAGTGACCTCATCTATTCATCTCCGCCTCTCTCATCCCCTTCTTCTTGTGCCTTCAATCTTTCCCAGCATTAGAGTCTTTTCTAGGGAATCCTGTTGTCTCATAATATGGCCAAAATATTTGAGTTTTAGCCTCATGATTATACTTTCTAGTGAACAGTTTGTCTTGATTTCCTGAAGTATTTATTTATTGGATTTTCTTGCAGTCCATGGGACTTTAAGCAGTCTTCTCCAACACCACAAATCAAAGGCATCAATTCTACGGCGCTCAGATTTCTTTATGGTCCAGCTCTCACATACGTATGTTACTACTGGGAATACTATAGTTCGAACCATGCAGAACTTTGTTGATAGCTTAATATTGTTAGTTTTTACAAGCTTGTCCAAGCTTGCCATAGATTTCCTCCCCAGAAGCAAACGTCTTTTAATTTTATGACTACAGACTACATCTGCAGAGATCTTGGATCCAAGGAAAATAAAATCTGCCACTGCCTCCACTTCTTCCCCGTCAATTTCCCAGGAAGTGAGATTGCCATTCTCCTCCGGCCTCCGCTCCTTCCTGCGTTGGCACCCTGTATATGCTAATGACGTGACATCACATGCGCGCCACTTCATTAGAATATACCGGGTGCCAACGCAGGAAGGAGCGGAGGCCGGAGAAGAAGCTGCAGATGGAGGTAAGTGAGGGGAAAGGAAGAGGGGCAACTATTTAGAGGGGTAAAGTGAGGAGGGGGGTTTAGAATGAGGAGGGCGGGTTTAGGATGAGGAGGTAGAGAGAAAGAGACACAGGGGTTAGAGAGAGACACGGGGGTAGAGAGACACGGGGGGGTTAGAGAGACACGGGGGTTAGAGAGACAAGGGGGGGTTAGAGAGACACGGGGGGAGAGTGACTCGAGTATAAGCCGAGGGGGCCCTTTTTAGCCTTAAAAAAAGGGCAGAAAAACTCGGCTTATACTCGAATATATACAGTAAGTATTATACTCTGTTCTGTAATGTCTATGTATATATCCCTTGTTGTTGTTGTTTAGTCATTCAGTCGAGTCCGACTCTCTGTGACTCTATGGACCACAGCACGCCAGGTGCATCTCTCAGTCACTACCCCTCTGAGTTCATGTAAATTGCTTCAGTGACCTCATCTATTCATCTCCGCCTCTCTCATCCCCTTCTTCTTGTGCCTTCAATCTTTCCCAGCATTAGAGTCTTTTCTAGGGAATCCTGTTGTCTCATAATATGGCCAAAATATTTGAGTTTTAGCCTCATGATTATACTTTCTAGTGAACAGTTTGTCTTGATTTCCTGAAGTATTTATTTATTGGATTTTCTTGCAGTCCATGGGACTTTAAGCAGTCTTCTCCAACACCACAAATCAAAGGCATCAATTCTACGGCGCTCAGATTTCTTTATGGTCCAGCTCTCACATACGTATGTTACTACTGGGAATACTATAGTTCGAACCATGCAGAACTTTGTTGATAGCTTAATATTGTTAGTTTTTACAAGCTTGTCCAAGCTTGCCATAGATTTCCTCCCCAGAAGCAAACGTCTTTTAATTTTATGACTACAGACTACATCTGCAGAGATCTTGGATCCAAGGAAAATAAAATCTGCCACTGCCTCCACTTCTTCCCCGTCAATTTCCCAGGAAGTGAGATTGCCATTTGCCATGATCTTCATCTTTTTAACGTTGAGCAGCTGGCCAACTTTTGCACTCTATTTTCTTACCCTCATCAATAAGTCCTTTAGTTCCTCCTCACTTTCAGCCATCAGAGTAGTATCATCGATCGGCGTATCTGAGGTTGTTGATATTCCTTCCAGCAATATTGATTCTGGCTTTGGATTCATCCAGTCCAGCCTTACGCACAATGTACTCTGAACATAAGTTGAATAAATAAGGTGACAATAATTCAACCTTGTTGCACTCCTTTTCCGATCTTGAACCATTCTGTTTTCCCATGTTCGGTTCTGATTGTGGCTTATTGGTCAACATACAGATTATGTAAGAGGAGGATAAGATGATCTGGTACTCCCATCTCTTTAAGGACTTGCACATTTTGTTTTGACCCACACAGTCAATGGCTTTTAAATACTCTATGAAGCAGAAGTAAATGTTTTTTAGGAACTCTCTTGCTTTCTTTATTATCCACCGGACACTGGCAATTTGATCTCTTGTGCCTCAACCCGGCTTATACATCTGGCAGTTCCTGGTCCATATATTGTTGGAGTCAAGCTTATAGAATTTCGTAGAATATCACTTGTATACTAATAACTTACTAGTTTTTGAAGCAAAACTGCTTATTATTATTATTTATTATTAACTTGTATTTGTAACTAGCGACTTGCCCGTCAAAAAATTACAGCAAGAAAATGTTAAGGCTGGTAATGCTGTTTGCCACACAATGTGAGTCTCTGACACTCTTAACCTTTTACTTATCTAAAATGAAGTACAACAATTATATTAAAAGTGCATATTTTTGTAACATGCAAATTGTAATTAAACAACTGGTAGACCATTTTTTTGTAACAATATTAACTTTTTTTAACATTCAGGTATGCATGAATAATATAACAATGGGTCAGGTTTGCATGAATTAGTATTGTAAACCATTACATATTGGTTTTTAACATGCACTGTGTAGTTTAATGAGTGGTAAACTTTTTAAACAATATTAAGATCTGTAAATTGTTAACTATGGAGGAGTAATAAAACAACTGGTCAACTTCGTATGAATGAGTATAGTAAACCATTACATAATGCTTTGTAACCTGCAACTTGTAGTTCAACTACTGGTAAACCACATAGGTATTGAATCCAGAGGATGGCAAACAGAAAAAAAAACCAGTGAAACTTATCCAATTGTGTGAAAGGGGAAAAAAATGAATTCCTTCCTGACCCCATTAACTGGCGATTGGATTAGTCCCTGGATAAATAGTCTCTATTAAATTATACATTTCAATGTCGCAAAAAATAATCATCATCCTACTGACATGAACCCTTAATTATATACAAAAAAGCATTTTTCCAAACCTTCCAAAATACAATTTTAACAGTGCAAACATTAACGTAATGTAATAACATTTAAAGTTGATTTTGACATGTCTAAGACTGAACTCCTAATCTTTCCACCCTCTACTACAGCTTCCACTCCTCAAATATCTCTCACTTTTGAAAAGACCATCATCACTCCCACCTCCCAGGCCCGTTGTCTTGGGGTTCTACTGGATCCCACCCTCTCTTTTATTCCTCACATCCAATCAATAACAAAATCATGTCAGTTTCACCTAAAAACATCTCCAAAATCCGACATTATCTTACAGAAGACACAGCTAAAATTCTAATACACTCTCTCATCATCTCTCAACTCGACTACTGCAATTCCCTCCTTGCTGGCCTCCCCATCTCTCATATGTCTTTCCTCCAATCCATAATGAACGCCTCCTCTAGACTCATCTTCAATACCAAACGATCAGTGTCTGCAGCTACTCTCTGTCAATCACTCCACTGGCTTCCCAAAGCTTCCCGAATCAAATTTAAAATCATGACCCTAACGTATAAAGCCATCAACAACAGTGCACCCCCTTATATCTCTGCTCTTGTTTCAAAATACTCTCCCAACCGCCCCCTTCGTTCTGCTAACGACCTTCTTCTTTCCTCCTCTCTCATCACCTCCTCTTACTCCCGTCTTCAAGACTTCTCTCCTGCTGCCCCTACTATTTGGAACTCCTTGCCCCGCTCCATTAGACTATCTTCCTGCCGCAAAACCTTCTTATCACCTTCAGCTTTAACATGTACAACTGAACATGCCACATCTTAATAACACCTACACCCACAATCTACAGTACAACACACAGACAACTCCACTTGACTGAACAAATTGCTTTCACAGCACCATCTTGCATTTGTCACCCTCTTGTACCACACCTAAACTCTTACAGCCTTATTAAATTATGATGCGGTAAATTTAAAAAAGCTCTAATTAAGCACACAGCATATTTTTTTTACAGAAGTTTTTAGTTAGTGAACTTATATACAAAAGCAAGGTCTTCACTAACTAAAAACTTCTGTAAAAAAATATGCTGTGTGCTTAATTGGAGCCCATTTAAATGTACTGAATCGCAATTTATTAAGGCTGTTAGATTGTAAGTTTGCGAGTTTTCAATCTTGTGTCAGTGCCTTGGAAACAAGCTCTATGTACATTTGATTTTATGCTCGAAAACAGGGCCCCCCATTCTTTACAAGGTGTTAAGTTTGTTTTTTGCCATGTACTCAACCCCTGTAGAGCGCTACGGAATATGTTGGCGCAATACAAATAAAGATAATAATAAATAAATGAAAATACATTGATCTTGAATATTGAATCCTGAGGAAGGCAAAAAAAAAAAAAAAAAAACCCATTGTGTCAAAGGGGAAAAATGAATTCCTTCCTGAACCCATTAACTGGTGATCTGATTACTCCCTGGATCAATAATCTGAATTTAATTATACATTTAATTATACATTTAAATTTTCAAAGAAATGTTTCTACTAACTTGAAACCTTAATTACAAACAATTAATCAACTATTCACACCTTGTAAAAATCAAATTTAACAAACAGTAACTCAATGTAATAATATTGAAACTGGAATTTTAAGAAAATGCCTAAAAAAAAAATTGTGGGGCCAATCCTGCCAAAAGGCCACTTCTGACACATTTACATTTTTTTATTTTTTTGTCTGTCCAAGTGGTTCCCCTAAAAAGAGCCCATCCGACTTGAAGTTTGTCTATGGGATATAACCACTGTTTATTGTTCTTGTTTTTTTTTTATTCACTTTTTGTTTTTATTCCTGTAGTTCTTGAAAATGGTACACAGAGTTTCCTATGTGAAATAGTTGTCCTCTAAAAAAAGACCGCCAGACATAAAAGTTTGTCTGCGGGATATAACCACTGTTCTCTATGTTTTTTGCCATTGTATAGAGTTTCTTATTGAAATAGTGACAACAGTGACATTAACTTTCATCCTCAGGAAAAAAAAAAAACTGTAGTAGACAATGTTTTTTTGTAAAAATTCAGCCATTATCTAATAAATCTCCCTGACTTTGGTTTTCTTCAATATGAACTTTAATTTCCTCTGGATTGTTGCATCTGGAAAAAGCAACATAGAGCTGTATATGGGCAAATACAGGTTCCTTTAAAAAAATACCCACAGACTTTGACAAGTTTATCCTTGTGATTTATTAATGGTCATGGCAAATGATAATGGAAAATTGTTTCCTTTGAAGGACAAAAGGTAAACCACTCTCACTTGGAGCCAAATCAATTCTTGGTATAAAAACGTGTTCACATTTATGGGTGGCATTCATAATTTCTGCATGTATGAAATTATCTTATAAATCCTACACAATTAATCTGGTCCCATTACAAAGTCATTTTTTGGGGATTCATATTTCTCAGTAGCATGACAATTGCCCCTTTTTTCAGTTGCAAAACATTTGGTGGCATTCCAGAGGGAGTTAAAGAATTGATGAATTCGATAGCAAAGTTCGATTCACTGTCTTTATCATCAGCCAGAACCGGATCTGAACTATAATAATATTTTGTGGGTGCATTGATGAATTTTAAAATGTCATTATTTAAATTGAAGGCATCTATATTTGTTGATGTTAATATCACTTTGCAATGTCTGAGTAATCGTCGTTATTTATCGTGTTGAGAAAGATTGCCGATATTAGTGATTGCATATCATTTGTGATGGAATTTCAATGATATCATCAGGTAGATTAGTTATTTTTGGATGTTTTCCTTCTCCAATTTCAGATCTCATATTTAGTTCTAATTTCAGGTGTGTAAATATTTTCCACGGTTTACTTGTCTATATAAATGTTTCGATGATGTCAGTCCTATCTCTATGTAGCACAACAGGTAATGTTTGCCTAAAATTTCCTCCTAACAACATAATCTTTCCACCAAATGGCAAATCATTATACATAACTTATTTTAATAATCGATCAATACATTGCAGATCATGACATGACATCATTGTTGCCGCATCTGTAACGTTTCAAAAAGTCTTCAAACATATTTAATTGAAATATTTCCCACAAAGCTAATGCATAAGGTACATTGCAAAAGATGCAAATTAATGTAAATTGTTCACTCATTTGCTTTGGCATTTGACATAGTGATACCTCTTCTAGACACCTCTCCCAATCCTTATCATCTGGTATGAAGTTTTGATCTCTTGCAGCTAATAGGAAAGTATCATAAACTATGTCATTCACTGTGCCTACATGTGCACCAGGAACATGTAAAAGAAGTAATCATAAACTGAAACGTTTAATGTCTCTTGGACTGATGGTATAAATTATTGGGATACTTTTATTAGTATCCTTTTTTGTTGTTGCCATTGGCCATTTTTTGAACACATAGTGATATGGAATCTCAATGTATACAAATTGTCTGGCCTCAGTGTCCTCACAATGTAATTGAGACCAAGCAGTAAGTGTTGTTGCTCTATGTTCATTTTGTACTAGAGCATTTCTTGCATTCCCTGCAGTAAAGCAAAAAAATTGACTTTGTGACAAATGTACAGCTAACCGATACACAGCATGTGACCGATTATGCATCTCAAATTTGAGAATACGCCACATTGCTTCTCGAGCACTGACATAGCGAGCATCTAAATAACATGAAAGTTCATCATGTAAAATTGGATTGTCTTCTTCATTTTGTGCACCTTGCACAACAACAGTTGCTGCATCATATCCTTTGTATATACAGTTATACACATATTTAATGGATTTGATAGAAGTGCAAGCTTCCACATTTATGTGCGCATTGTTACATAGTTACATAGTTACATAGTAATTAAGGTTGAAAAAAAAACTTTCAGTCCATCAAGTTCAACCTTTTAAGATCTCCTCTGATCTTCACTATGAGGATTAGTTATTAATTAATTAGTTGTTAATTGTTAATTAATTATTAATCAACTATATATTTATTTTTATTTTTAAATTAGTAATTAATAAAGAGGAAGGCAAACAGAAAAAAAAACAAGTGAAACTTAGCCAATCATCTCAAAGGGGGAAAAAATGAATTCCTTCCTGACCGCAGATACTAGCGATCGGATTTCTCCCTGGATCAGTACTCCCTCTCTATTTATCCAGGATAACCCTAAATTCCCTTCTTAATTAGAAATAAATCCAGTCCCCTTTTAAAGTTATCTATCGAATCCGCTGTCACCACCTCCCTTGATAAAGAATTCCACAGATTAACCACCCTTACTGTGAAGAACCTTTTTCTTTCTTTAAGGGGGAATCTTTTTACTTGTAACCTCAAGGGATGTCCCTTTGTCAGTTGAAAACCTCTTGGTACAAAAAGCTCCCTTGACAATTCTTTATACTGACCCTGGATGTATTTATATAATGTAATTATAATCATAACTTTTTGTAGAGAAAATAAGCTTAATTTGGTTAGTCTTTCTTCATAACTTAGCCCCTCCATTTCCCTAATTAGTTTTGTTGCCCTCCTTTGTACCTTTTCCAGCTCTAAAATGTCATTTTTATGAAGTGGTGCCCAAAATTGTATTCCATATTCCAAATGAGGGCGTACTAGGGATTTGTACAGTAATAGAATGATATCTGCTCCCCTTGCTTCTATACCCTTCCTAATACATGCTAATATTTTATTTGCCTTTGCAGCTGCTGCTTGACTTTGTGCACTGTTACCTAGGTGGTTGTCCCCAAGTACTCCCAAATCCCTTTCGATATCTGATACCACTATATTTGCTCCAATAAGATTATACATTACATGGCTATTTTTCCTTCCCAGATGCATAACTTTACATTTATTCATATTAAATCTCATCTGCCATTTAGATGCCCATGCCTCAATTTTATGTAAATCCCTTTGAAGGGAAAGCACATCATTATCTGATTTAATTACCTTGCACAACTTCATGTCATCAGCGAAAATGGAGACACCACTTTCCAGTCTCACCTCTAAGTCATTAATAAATATGTTAAAAAGGAAAGGACCTAATACTGAACCCTGAGGAACCACACTTACCACATTAGTCCAAATGGAGTATGTTCCATTTACAACAACCCTTTGCTTCCTGTCTTTTAGCCAGCTCTCAATCCATGAGCAGATATTTACTGCAATTCCTGTATCCCTTAGTTTGCACAATAGTCTCCCATGTGGCACTGTATCAAAAGTCTTTGCAAAATCCAAATAGACTACATCCACTGAGTTGCCTTGATCCAAGTTCCTACTAACCTCCTCATAGAAACTAATTAGATTTGTTTGACATGACCTATCCCTCATAAATCCATGTTGACTCCTACTTATAATCCTGTTCAAATAGACATATTGTATATTATCACTTATTAACCCTTCTAAAAGCTTTCCCACTACAGAAGTGAGGCTTACTTGTCTTTAATTCCCCGGATTTGCTCTTGCTCCCTTTTTAAATATAGGTATCACATCTGCTTTTCTCCTATCATCTGGTAGAGACCCTGTGTTGAGTGAATCTTGAAAAATTAAATATAATGGTTTGGGTATTACAGAACCCAGTTCCCTCAGTACCCTTGGATATATTGAATCATTACCCGGGTCTTTATTAACATTTATTTTTTCCAACCTCTTTTGGATTTTTTCCTGTGTTAACCAGTTATTTGGTGATGGTAGTGTAGCCCCATTATGTTGCAGTGTCCCAACCACTGGTACCTCCCTTGTATATACCGAAGAAAGGAACATTGACTTTGTGGCAAATGTACAGCTAACTGATACACAGCATGTGACCGATCAGGCATCTCAAATTTGAGAATACGCGACATTGCTTCTGGAGCACTGACATAGCGAGCATCTAAATAACATGAAAGTTCATCATGTACAATTGGATTGTCTTGTTCATTTTGTGCACCTTGCACAACAACAGTTGCTGCATCATATCCTTTGTTTATACATTTATACACATATTTCATGGATTTGATAGAAGTGCAAGCTTCCACATTTATGTGCGCATTGTTACATTGTACTTCATCAGCAAATGAAGATTGTAGGGAACTACATATCTATTATTGACCTTCTGGTCAAGAATAAGAGCAATTTGTCCTTCTCTTCTTTTATACAAAGGGTATCCATCACAATTAGCATAAGTTTACATTTGAAATTGTTTTGGGAACTCTTTTGTGCATTTTTTATTTTTCATACATGGAGAATTTGGATTGCTATCTCCACATGGCCCATGAGTCATTCTATGGGTTACAATGTCATAAGGTTTTGAATATTTTTCTGGATGCGGCTGTTCAGCAGTGATTACTGATTACACTCTGCCGTATTCTATTTATCTTTTTCTTGCACGATTAAAAGTATGTGTGCATGTGGCAGGCTTTTTTTTTTTTATTCAATGGTATAAACAAAAGCCACACATTTCCCAAATAAGTGTCCTTTAGTTAAATCATGTATTAATGAATTTAGTATTATTTTGAATACTCTAGCCACTAAATCTGGTCGGTCAGAAGTAGTTTGACCATTTTTAAAATTTTCCTTGATCTCTGGCCATTGTGGATTACATGTGAATGTAATGAATAAATCTGGTTTTCCAAATTTAGTCAAAATAACCATGGCATCATTGTATCTTTCTTGCATATTACGAGGAGATCCTTGGAAAGAGGATGGCAAAATGATTGCTCTTCCAGCTGGAATGTCTCTGTTTGCAGCCAATTCAGTGACATAATACATTAATCTACAGTATTGTTCTACTCGAAGCTTGTTTTGTTGAAGTTTGACAAAGTTTAGATTATTTGCTTCGACTTGTAGATATGAATCAATAATCCATTGTTGTGTGAGTTTTCCACCCACATAAAATAAGATTAAAATGATCACAAATAGCAGTTTGTGCCACTTTATATTCCAGCATAAAAATATTGTTTCTAACAAAAACTTTACTATTGGGATAACTTTGCAATTGTAATATTGGTTGCCATCCTGGCTCACCATTTGGAAAGAAAATGGGACATGTCATTGGATCCAAATTACTACATAATATGTGTATATTTATAAAAGGTTGGTCATGATTGCATGGCTATATTCTAATATCCCGCTCAAATGGTGGTTCACCATCATTGTTTTTAAAGACCATGGCAACCTCATTTGCTGTTGGTAATTATAACGTCTTTGATCAATATGGCAATCTCTTTTGAAAAATATATTTACTCTTGGTGTGGGCAATTGATTTATTTGAGCATGTTGCTGTTGTTCTTTTTAAACTTCTGCAAATTTTTCTGTATGCTTGACTATATGGGTTGTTGGCCATAATTTTATCCAGCTGTCCAAAGACTATGGGTAAACATTGTTTATTTTCAGGAAGCGTCATCCGTTTATCAACAGCTTTCATTGTATCTAGGACATATAACTGTGCAAATTTCCTTTGTGGTCCTTCTTGTGGGTGTAAATGTGAAGTCCGGTGGTAAATTTGTCCTTGTACTTTAAAACAGTAAGGACCATGTCCTGGGACATTTTCAGCTAATGTTGCACCCATTGAAGCAAATGAAATTGCACTATTGCACTGTTATAAGACCTAATGTTTTTTTTTTTTAATTGCTATAATTTGGAAATGTTGGATCGCTCATTATACTTTGTAAATATTCTGGAAATGTGTGTCTTTCTGGAAGTCTTACCTTTCCTTTCTGACAGCAACTAATAAACTCTCCATCAGTTGGTCTTTCCTTCAGAAAATTATAGGCCCCACAAAACTGACAAACCACATTCATTAATCCACAATAATGAGTGTCTACTGTTAGTGCTGTACATAAAGAACTATCCCGAGCTTCCTCAACATAGCTATCACTACCACTGTGTATATCAACAATGGTGTCATGTATATGAACATTGGTGTCCTGAGGCAATATTGGGTCATTAGGCAATGTTTCACAGACATATTTTTGTTTACTTTTTCTTTTGTTTGAAGCTCCATCAGACTCAGGTTTTCTATTTTTACTATTTTTTATTTTATTGTGAAGTCTCTGCCGGTCTTCTCTCCATCTTTGCTTCCGTTCTCTTGCCATTCTTCTTTGACGTTCATTCTTGTCTTCTGCTTTATCCGCCATTGTAATCTGTAATTGTAAATACAGGTGTAAGATCTAATGTGTTTCTTTTATTGTACATATTGTTTTTAGCTTTTATCAATGCAAAACCTAAAGAGCAGTAAAAAATATATATTTTTTATTAAATGTATTAATTAATCAATCAATGTGTTATTTTTAATTGGCATATATGAAAACCTTAAAGAGCTAAGCATCTATACCGTAATAAATAAGTTAAAAGGAATATTTTTTTATTCATTTTTTATAATGAATTATAATCTAATCAATGAATACCTCTATTAGAAAGAGCTAAGCATTAATGTATTCATACAGTAAAGGCAGTGTAAAATATAACATACAATCAATATCCTGAAGAGCTAATAATCTCTTTGGATTTTCCGACAGCAGAAAATGTCCACCCAGACTGCTCCTCACCTGAGGAGAAAGTGGCAGCAATGTGCCAAGCGTGCAGTATATATAGGCTGCGTGCGCAAGACAAAACCGTTGGTTTAGACGGGAAAGCCGCCATTTCAGATTCGTAATGTTTTTATTTGCAAGTTAGTTTTGTAAAATGGTGGCCATAGTCTATCTCTTACGCTGCTCGTGAGCATTTTCTGTCCTTCCTAACAATGTATTTTTGTACCTTGTACTTCCCTGGCAAACTCGTATGTGCCTGGCTGTGTTTTGCGTGCTTCAGAGTTGTGTAGCCTCGTTTTCATTTTTTTCGGCGGCCATTTTTTTTCTCACTTACCCGATTTCCGAGTGCCGAAACTCATCAAATTTGGCTTAAATTTGCGGATTTTGTTTGCGAAGGGATTCCGACCTCACTTTTTTTTTTCTATGTCCCGCATTCCTCAACTGCTTGCACCCTAAGGCAATGCCGCGTTTCCTAACTGCTTCAATGCCTCAACTGCTCGCTTTTTGGGACTCGCAGAAGTCCTGTGTTTTTCAATGCCTCAATGGCTCGCCTCGCTTTGCGAGGCTTGCAAAAGCGCTTTCGGCGCTCATTTGTGCCTAAAAGTACTGTGTGTTTCAATGCCTCAACTGCTCGCCTTGCTTCCCGAGGCTCACAGGCAATGGGCTCTCATCGCCTAAGTCGTCCGAGCTGCAATGCCTCAACTTCTCGCCTTGCTACACGAGGCTCACAGGCAATGAGCACTTTTGGCGCTCATCTCCTAAGTCCTATGACCCCGGAAAGGCTTCTATGCGTTAATGGCTCACCTCGCTTCGCGAGGCTCACAGGCAATAAGCCTACAGTCCGCAAACGGCTCGCCTCACTTTGCGAGGCTCGCAAGCGTGACAACAAATCGCAGTTTGACAACTATTGTTGTGGACGAAATTCATGAAAATGTATATTATGTCCATGCTGCATTCCTTTCCTTACAATATATCATAAGATAAGGCACTAATTACTTTTATTCTTTATTCGGAGAGTCCTAAGATGGCTACTGAGTCATATCCTGGGAGTCCTAAGATGATATTCATATCCGTGACCAAATAAGGATATGAGCCCCGCCACCTTCCAGAGCCAATCAGAAGCTTCACATAAACTGACCATAATGACATCAACATCCGAGACCAAATATGGAAGGACCCTTCCTACCTTGTCAACCAATCAATAACTCACTCACTGTCTAACAATGAGTCGTATGATTGTTATATCTGATCAACTTATATTATATAAGTTCCTATGTTGTATTTGGGGGGGTTCGTTCGTTGGGAAGAATACAAGAAGTTTTATACCAGAACTTTTGGGTCTGTGTAAATTCTTGTCTCTGTGTGCACACATGGCCAACAGACGGATGATTTGGACAGGAACAGATATTACATAATGGGATTATTTTTATCCATCCAAAACACTATTATATGTGATGCTCCAACATATTTCATAGCACTGTATAGGGTATAAGAACAAGGAAGAATTGTACAATAGTGATGTCCCGAACAGTTCGCCGGAGAACTATTCACGGTGATTTTCGTATGTTCGCGTTCGCAACGAACGGCGAACATATGCGCTTTTCGGTCCACCCCCTATTCTTTATCATTGAGGAAACTTTGACCCTGCACCTTACAATCAGCAGACACATTCCAGCCAATCAGCAGCATACACTCCCTTCCAGAGCCTTCCATCTGTATGACAGCCTCCATTTTAGAATCATTCTGTAGCTGCATTCGTTGAGAGAGGAGATATATTCTACCTGCTGTTGATTTAATAGGGAAATAGATAGCCAGGCTGTGTATTTTGCTTTAACTACACACCTGAAGGACTCCTTTGATATCTGCTGCAAGGACAGCAACCCAAAAAGCCCCTTTTAGGGCTAGAACATCATTTATTTTATTTTATTATTTTTTTCTGCTGATTTAATAGGGAAATAGATAGCCAGGCTGTGTATTTAGCTTTAACTACACACCTGAAGGACTCCTTTGATATCTGTTGCAAGGACAGCAACCCAAAAAGCCCTTTTTAGGATTAGAACATCATTTATTTTATTTTATTCTTTTTTTCTGCTGATTTAATAGGGACATAGATAGCCAGGCTGTGTATTTAGCTTTAACTACACACCTGAATGACTCCTTTGATATCTGCTGCAAGGACAGCAACCCAAAAAGCCCTTTTTATTTTATTTTATTTTTTTTTTCTGTGTAATCTAATGGCATATGCCTGCCTGCTAGCGTGTGTGTGAGGCATATTGCATCTAGTCTGTCAACTTTTGCCAGTGCACAGTGACACTCATATCTAGTGCCACTGTAGTGTGCAGTGAAATAAAACAACCCTTTTTTTACTGTAATCGATTGAATATCAGTTGCCTGCCTAAAGGCGTGTGTGTGAGGCCTATTGCATCTAGTCTGCCAACTTTTGCCAGTGCACAGTGACACTCATATCTAGTGCAACCGTAGTGTGCAGTGAAATAAAACAACCCTTTTTTTACTGCAATCGAGTGAATATCAGTTGCCTGCCTAAAGGCGTGTGTGTGAGGCCTATTGCATCTAGTCTGCCAACTTTTGCCAGTGCGCAGTGACACTCATATCTGGTGTCACCGTAGTGTGCAGTGAAATAAAAAACCCTTTTTTTACTGTAATCAATTAAATATCAGTTGCCTGCCTAAAGGCGTGTGTGTGAGGCCTATTGCATCTAGTCTGCCAACTTTTGCCAGTGCGCAATGACACTCATATCTGGTGTCACAGTAGCTTGCAGTAATAGTACCACTAATCGTAAAAAAAATGACAGGCAGAAGCAGGCCACCCCGCAGGGGCCGTCGTGGTCGTGGTGCTGTGATTCCCTTTGGCCCTAGAATAATGCCCAGTTTTCAAAGGCAACGTACCCTGACTTGAACAGTTCTGAGGACATGGTTGACTGGCTAACACAGGACACCCAATCTTCTACAGCTTCCGCTCGGAAACTAGATGCACCATCCTCCTCCAGCTTAGCTTCGAGCACCTCTCCAGATACCACTCGCCCGCCTGCCACCACCACCAACTCTAGCACCACAGCCGCTTCACTTGATCCGTCAGCAGAGTTATTTACACATCCGTTGGAAGAAATGAGTGATGCACAAACATCAGTGCCAGAGGATGTAGATAACAGGGATATGTCCCAGTCAAGCAGCATTACACACATGGACGTACGGTCTGATGATGATGATGATGATGTACCCAGTGCTGCTTCCTTTGTTGAGTTGTCAGATGCAAGTGAAGTGGTTGATGATGACGATGCGTCCGTGGATGTCACGTGGGTGCCTGCTATAAGAGAAG
This sequence comes from Discoglossus pictus, assembly GCA_027410445.1. Lineage (NCBI taxonomy): Eukaryota > Metazoa > Chordata > Amphibia > Anura > Alytidae > Discoglossus > Discoglossus pictus. Next base: position 73,060,641 of record CM050169.1, read on the forward strand.
AAGAACAGGAGGAAAGTTCAGATGGGGAGACATAGAGGAGGAGGAGACGAGTTGGAAGCAGCGGGAAGTCATCGAAAGTATCTAGTGGCACAGTCAGACAGCATGCATCGGCACCCGGGGTCAGCCAGACAGCACGCCAGTCAACGCATGCTTTTGCCACCACCAGCATGCCGTCATTGCAGAGCTCAGCAGTGTGGCAATTTTTTCGTGTGTCTGCCTATGACAACAGTGAGGCCATTTGTAACCTGTGCGAAAAGAAACTGAATCGTGGGAAGTCCAACACCCACCTAGGTACAACTTCTTTGCAAAGGCACATGATGTCACATCACAAACGCCAATGGGATCAACACATCAGTTCAAGCAGCACACAAAGTCAAAGCCGCCATCCTCCTCCTGGTCCAGCATCTTCAGCCACGTCAACCACTGCTGCCCTGCTTGCCCCCTCTCAACCATCCGACACTCCGTGTCTCGCCCTGAGCAGTCCCTGCTCATCTGCCCACAGTCAGGTGTCTGTCAAAGACATGTTTGAGCGTAAGAAGCCAATGTCACAAAGTCACCCCCTTGCCCGGCGACTGACAGCTGGCTTGTCTGAACTCTTAGCCCGCCAGCTTTTACCATACACAGTCTGAGGCGTTCCAAAAATCTGTAGCTATTGGGACACCGCAGTGGAAGGTACCCGGCCGAAATTTCTTTGCACAAAAGGCAATCCCCAACCTGTATTCGATTGTGCAAAAGGAAGTAATGGCATCTCAGGCACACAGTGTTGGGGCAAGGGTCCATCTGACCACGGATACCTGGTCTGTAAAGCATGGTTAGGGCAGGTATATCACCTACACTGCGCATTGTGTACACCTGGTGATGGCTGCCAAGCATGGAATACGTGGCTCTGTAGAGGAGTTGGTGACACCGCCACGACTTGCAGGCAGGCCTGCTGCCACCTCCTCTACTCCTCCTACTTCATCCTCTTCCATAACCTCCTTGGTATCCAACCTTGTGCAAATGGGGAGTTTGGGGTTGTGCAAAGGGACTGTTTGCGATTGTTTGCTGTGCATTAAACGGGGCGATTGGTCTGTTACTGTAAAGCAGGTGTAACCCTTACACTACCTGATCGATACAACATCATACCTGATGTTTTAAAGCATGTTATTCCAAACAATTTAGGAATGTTAGGTGATTTATGACCTTTATGGCTTAAAACCAGACTCTGCATCAACTATGTAATTTTCCGTGGGAGTTTTGCCATGGATCCCCCTCCAGCATGCCACAGTCCAGGTGTTAGTCCCCTTGTAACAACTTTCCCATCACTATTGTGGCCACAAAGAGTCCCTGTGGGTTTTAAAATTTGCCTGCCCATTGAAGTCTATGGCTGTTCGTCCGTTCGCGAACATTTGATGAAATTCGCGTCCGCGGTTCTCGAACCCGAAAATTTGATGTTCGCGACATCACTATTGTACAACAATTACAAATAAGCTTGAGGATAAGGGGGGGAACACTTTAATGATGAATACATCAGATTATGTTAAAATGTGTGTAGTCATTCTACAGGATAATGAAACCTATCATATGCTCCACTCAGATCCTACTAATGTGAGCGCTTTGCCATCTTACACCAAGGACACGCTTGACACACTGAGGAAACTAGATGGTTTAACCAAAAAGTGCCTTTATAGCAAGCACAGATATAGAGAAATTATATAGCTGCATCCGATGAGATCTGGGAACACAGGCAGTGGCTCACTTCCTCTGGGCCTCTAACTTGGGACAGAGCATGAATAACCTATTCTTGCTTAAGCGCTTCAAGAGCATCCTTATCATGAATTATGTGAGCGCTTTGCCATCTTACACCAAGGACACGCTTGACACACTGAGGAAACAAGATGGTTTAACCAAAAAGTGCCTTTATAGCAAGCATAGATATAGAGAAATTATATAGCTGCATCCGATGAGATCTGGGAACACCGGCAGTGGCTCACTTCCACTGGGCCTCTAACTTGGAACAGAGCCTGAATAACCTATTCTTGTTAAAGCTCTTCAAGTGCATCCTTATCATGAATTATTTTGTTTTCAATGGTAGTTGGTACCAGCAGTCCAAGGGCATGGCTATGGGCACTGCATGTGCACCTAGCTATGCAAATTTATACTTCGGCTTCTGGGAAGATGTACACATGTTTTCGGGTTCTATGAAATGATATGCAGACATCCTATTATGGATCAGGTACATTAATGATGTCCTGATTCTATGGGAAGGTAGCAAGATTGAGTTTACGTAATTTGTTGCAAGGTTACAAGGCTAAATGACAACAGCATCGATATGAAGCTTTAATATGCTATAGATACTACCTCCCTTCCATTTTTGGTTCTCATCATTGGAAATGATCATTGTGTTAACATAACAACTTGCTGCTACAGGAAACCCACATCAAGTAATTCACTACTGGACTGAAACAGTCATCATCCCTTATAAGCTGAAAAGGGGGATACCGATTGAGCAGTATCTATGAATAAGACGAAACTGCTCTAGCAATACCGACTTTCAAACGAGAAGGTGATAACCTTAGACTGCGCTTCAAAGCACGTGGTTATCCTAACCATTGCTTGATAACTGCTTATAAGTAAGCATGTCAGTCTGCTCATGAAATGTTGATTCACGTGCCCAAACAAACACCTCTGACAATGAAATTAAGCAAAATTCATCTATAGTGAAAACTATAAGGAGATTAATGATATATTGATTAAATATTGGCACATCCTGCTCCTTGACAAAGATCTGTCAGGATACTTGAGAAACCACCCTTCAATTACATTCAGAAGATCTCCCAGCTTATGAGAGACCTTAGTGAGGAGTCACTTTCAACCAGTTAAGAAAGCAACTACATGGCTCACCCAACCAAAAGGTTGCTTTAGATGTGGGAGATGCGCTAACTATAAATACATTTTGCAAATTAAAATTTTCACTCATCCCAGTATATATCATTAAGGATTTCTTTAATTGCTCCTCTACAAGTGTAATATATATTACCTTCTGTTCCTGCCAAAAATTGAATGTGGGAAAAACAGTGAGGCAATTTTGTTGCAGAGTGTGGGAGCACATGTATATCGTGGAAAAAGATGGTGATTAGTGATGTTGCGAACATAAAATTTTCGGTTCGCGAACCGCAAACGCCAACCGCCGCAATTGTTCGCGAACCGGCGAACCCGGCGAACTGCCATGGACTTCAATGGGCAGGCGAATTTTAAAACCCACAGGGACACTTTCTGGCCACAATAGTGATGGGAAAGTTGTTTCAACGGGACTAACACCTGGACTGTCGCATGCCTAAAGGGGTTCCATGGCAAAACAACCCCAAACAGTCCATTTGCACAACCGCAAACTCCCCATTTGCACAAGGTTGGATACCAAGCTAGCCATGTCCCGTTCCTTGTCCTCACTGATGTCATTGAAGGTCTCTTCCTCCACCCAGCCACGTACAACACCAAGGGTCCCCGAAAGGTGACAACAAGCCCCCTGGGACGCCTGCTGTGTTTGGTCTTCCACCTCCTCAAAGCCACCTTCCTCCTCTGACTCCTCTTCTTCAGACTCCTCTCACTGCGTTGCCTCTCTCTGCATTATTATAAGGTGTGTTAAGTAGTACTACTCTTGTCAGTTTAATACCTGTTACAGCACATATCAGTGGGCGTGTATAAGGCCTGGATTTTTAGAACCAGGAGATGGAAAAAGATGCTTTGTCGGTCGTATCACTTCAATTTTGGGGCACGGCACGTGCAATCAAAGGTGCCACCAGATAGGAGTGGCGCGTTTGTAAGTACTACTCTTATCAGTTTAATACTTGTTACGTCACCTATCAGGGGGCGTGTATAAGGCCTGGATTTTTAGAACTGGGAGATGGAAAAAGATGCTTTGTTGGTCGTATCACTTCAATATTGGGGCACTTTGAGACATTAGCTTCTTACGCTCAAACATGTCCTTTACAGGCACCTGACTATGGGCAGATGAGCAGGAACTGCTCAAGGCGAGAGATGCAGTGGGGGATGGTTTAGAGGGGGCAAGGAGGACAGCAGTGGTTGATGTGGCTGATGATGCTGGACCAGGAGGAGGATGGCGGCTTTGAGTTTGTGTGCTGCTTGTACTCATGTGTTGGTCTGGAGTCACCCAAACATTAGGTGTCAACCTGTAGAGGATAAGGGAACCAGGCTACTCTAGACCTCATTCATTATTACCGGTTTTGACAGATTGGTACTATGCGTCCAAGCTACTGTGACAACAGATATGAGTGGCACTGTGCACTTGCAGAAGTTGGCAGAGTAGACGCTGTAGGTCTGACACACACGCTTGCAGACAACTAACTGCTATGCAATCTATTACAGTAGAAAACATTTTTTTTGTTTTAAATGTATACTACTGTTACACCAGATATGAGAGGGGTGTTAAGTATTACTACTCCTATCAGTTTAATCCCTGTTATGTGCCTTTTTTGGGGGTTTGGTAGTTGAAGGCACAGTGCAGCACCAGAGGCCAGAAAAATTAGGCATGTACACATGCCTGAAAAATTGGGTATTGTTGATCTTGCAGCGAGCAGAGAAGAAGGTAGGCCTGATTCAACGCCCCAGCCCCGCATACCCACACTCAGAGATTGAGGAGGGGACCTGAGAAGGCCACGGGCCAGAGATATAAAGGGGGGCCGTCCCAAATAAGCACACAAGCGGGGACAAAGGTAGTGAAGGGGACATAGAAGCCCATGGACTGACGGTCGCCATCTTGGCAGGAAAAGGGGCCAGCAATTAAGCCAAACTGACCCAGCACAGGCAGCTACTTGAGTCAAACGCTGTCTGGGGGTCTATAGGTGACATTAGTACTGACCTTTATCTGACTGGGGTCTATAGAGGAACATTAGTACTGACCTTTATCTGTCTGGGGGTCTATAGGTGACATTAGTGCTGACCTCCTGCTGCAGTATTATTACTCCCAGTACTCCCAGGCTTGCTACTATTAGATATAATAACCTCAGTTTCGTTTCCTTATCTGTTGGTAACATCAAAATATGATTATTAAATATTTAATATTTATTTGGGTTTATGACCCAATACTGCGATCATATCATTTATGACAAAAATCCGTATTTGTTGTATTATTCAGACGCGCGTGCATCTTTGTGTTACATTTCCTGATACTTTTATTATCTTGATCTTTATATATTTACTAGCGACTTGCCTGTCAAAAAATGTCGACAATAAGATTGTAAGGCAGGTAATGGTTTGAACGAGACATTCATTTTGTTGGCGGTCGGATATCCTTCGGCGCTCATTGCGAGGCTGTTGGTTGTATTTTTTTTCTGATAGGCGCTTTTGCTGTTATTCTTTGGTCGGCGGTGATGTGTTTTTTGCGCTTATTGCAAGGCTTTGTGTGCTATGAGCAGCTTTGTGTGCTATGAGCAGCTCATTGTGAGGCGCGCAGTGAATGGCTTTTATGTTTAATGTGATAATGTTTTTTTGTGTATATATATTTTTGTATGCTAATGAAATAATTACTAAATGAATATACTTTACCTATTTGTAAGTAATATATGCAGGAAGCATTGTGCTGAAGAGCTGACAATCTGTTTTCATGTTCCTGCAGCATACAATGTAGGTTTTCAGTGCTGTGGAGCTGCTGTGTAAGTGTCAGCAATGTGCGCAGTGTGTAGTGTAAATAGGCTGCGTGCGCGAGGGGAAGCCGTTAGGGTAGCTGGGTACTTCCGCATTGTGTAAGTTAGTGTTGTAAAATGGCGGGGAATGTGTATGTGGTACGCTGGTGTGGGTGATTTAGCATCCTTGTTAATAGTGCATCTTTACCTCGTACAGCTTTTTAGGAAAATCCGTATGTGTTTCGCGTGTTTAGGGTCCTGTAGCCTCGTTTTCTTTTTTTCAACGGCCATTTTTTCTCTCAGGTGATTTTCGGGTGTCTAAACTCATGAATTTGGACTTAAATGGAGGTGTAACTTCACTTGCAGAGGTTCTCGGTGCCCGCCTTGCTGTGGGTAAGCTTTTTCTGTGTTTGTTGTGTGTATTTATTGTGTTTTTAATGTTTTAAGTGCGCGCGGTTCGGGCTTTAAGGTCGTATTTTTGTGAGCTCGTAATGTTTTTTTTTTCGAAGTCCCGTATTTTTGGATGGTAAGTCCGTAAATTTGATGGTGTAAGTCCCGCCTGCGGCTCATTGCAGCCGACGTGGGAGCCTTCGGCGCTCCTTGCCAGCAACTCTGGCCCTCGCTTCGCAAGCCTGCAGCGTTAGCAACAACCCGCCTGCTCACAACTATATATGTGATATCTGCAACGTCTTCCCCAGTTGGCACTTGTAAATCGGCTAAGCGACAAAAAAAATGGCGTCCGGAAAAAATGAAAATGAGGCTGCACGAACCCAAACCGCGCAAAACATTGCCAGCCATGTACGACTTTTACCTAGGAACAGACAAGGTACAAAATACACTATTAGAAATAATGGAAACTGCTGGCGAGCCGCATAACACATACACAATCGCCGCCATTTTACAACACTAACTTGCAACTAATAACATTACAAATCTAAAATGGCGCGTTACACGACTATACAAGCGGTTTCCCCTCGTGCACTGCGCACATTGCTGACACTTACACCTCATGTCACCAACAGTCCAAATGTACACTGTAAGCTGCAGGAAAATCAAAACTGATTGTTAGCTCTTCAGGATATTGATCACTGGATATATTAATTACAAATAGGTAAAGTATTTTAGTAATTTATTAATTCATTATTATTTAAAAAAATATATATAAAAAAAATACGCTTAATAGCATATTTTACACTGCCGTTACTTTACATACATTAACGCTTCGCACTTCCTAATACATTTGTTCATTCACAATAGTTATTATCGTGCATTCATTTAATAAGTATTAATTAGTAATGGAAAATAAAAATGTAGACTTTACACTACACTAAAATGTTTTACTTTTTACTCTGCAGTTATATATCTGGATTACTGCTCATTGGCTGCCAGAGATAGCACTCTCAAAGCAGTTACAAATCTAAATCACTTTATTATGCTCTGAGACCTGAATACCTTTTTTCTCTGTCCCAGTCTATACTTTGTATTGCTGCCCTTAGACCGTTAAAATCTGCCCTTTTAAAATTAAGAGATTTTGTTGGCCCCTTAAAATGTTGTTTTTTTAATTAAATCTCAAATAAGACTGTTTTGTGATCATTGTTTCCCAAAGGTTCCCCTATTCCAACATTTGATACTATATCAATATTATTTGTGATGACTAAGTCCAAGATGGCCCCATTTCTAGTAGGTTCTTGTATAACCTGGGCCAGATAATGATCCCTGAGTGTACTCAAGAACCTGCTCCCATTAGATGATCTGCTGGTCTCATTTATCCGGTTTATTTCAGGGTAATTAAAATCTCCCATTATTAGAACTTTTAATTAAACTTTTATATATTAGAACTTTTAATTAAACCTAAAAGGCACCCAATGTCTATAGAGAAGTTGCAAAGTGGGCCCTAAATGTTTCTGCACCGGGTCCCACCAATCACTGTCGACTCAGGGTCTGCACAGCGCTGTCTGACCAGGGTCTAGTACAGTAATATAATAATATAACATAGCAATAATTGCTGCTGTTTTGTTGTTCAGTCATGTCCAACTATACGTGACCCTATGGCCCTCAGCACGCCAAGCACATCTGTCAAAGGGAGGAGGAATAAAAACACAACAGTATTCAGTAACTCTGGAGGTCCCAGTACTTAAAGAACGAAAAGTACAAATATAAATAAATATAAACACAATGAGTTGGGAAAAGTTGGGCATTTGAAGCCGAAATCACATTAACGAGTCCCCAGTTCTCCTAACGAGTTTATCTCATGTGTTTAATTATCTCAAAATGGGGGTCGATAACCCATGAGATGTAAGATCTCTCCATAATAAGACCTTAATGCTCTTGTGCTTTATTATTATTCTTATTATTCTTATTATTATATAATATGTAGATGTACCGGCTGGGCATGCTCTTGTGCATTATTATTATTATTATTATTAGTATATAATGTGTAGATGTACCGGCTGGGCATGCTCTTGTGCATTATTATTATTATTATTACTATATAATGTGTAGATGTACCGGCTGGGCATGCTCTTGTGCATTATTATTATTATTATTATTAGTATATAATGTGTAGATGTACCGGCTGGGCATGCTCTTGTGCATTATTATTATTATTATTATTAGTATATAATGTGTAGATGTACCGGCTGGGCATGCTCTTGTGCATTATTATTATTATTATTATTACTATATAATGTGTAGATGTACCGGCTGGGCATGCTCGTCTACATTATTCATATTATTATTACTATATAATGTGTAGATGTACCGGCTGGGCATGCTCTTGTGCATTATTATTATTATTATTAATATTATTATTATTATTATTATTATTATTATTATTATTATTATTATTATTATTATTATTATTATTATTACTATATAATGTGTAGATGTACTGGCTAGGCATGCTCTTGTGCATTATTATTATTATTATTATTATTATTATTATTATTATTATTATTATTATTATTATTAGTATTATACTAATAATAATAATAATAATAATAATAATAATAATAATAATAATAATAATGCACAAGAGCATGCCCAGCTGGTACATCTACACATTATATAGTAGTAATAATAATAATAATAATAATAATAATAATAATAATGCACTAGAGCATGCCCAGCCAGTACATCTACACATTATATAGTAATAATAATAATAATAATAATAATGCACAAGAGCATGCCCAGCCGGTACATCTACACATTATATAGTAATAATAATAATAATAATAATAATAATAATAATAATAATAATAATGCACAAGAGCATGCCCAGCCGGTACATCTACACATTATCACATATATAGTTGTGAGCGTACGAGTTGTTGCTAACGCTGCGGGCTCGCGTAGCGAGCCCGCGGCCCTCGCGAAGCGAGGGCCGCGACTCGCGTAGCGAGTCGCGGGCCTCGCGTTGCGAGGGCCGCGGCTCGCGCAGCGAGTCGCGGGCCTCGCTTCGCGAGGGCACTGTGCCAGGTTCTCAGTTGCTGGCTTGGAGCGCCGCAGGCGCTCCATGCCAGCACCTGAGGACCTCGCAAAGCGAGGTCTTCAGTTGCAGCAACTGCGACCCTTGCAAAAAAAAGTTTACGTCGCAACACATTACGACACTCGCAAACAACATACGACACACGTTCACACACATTACGACACTCGCAAACAACATACGACACACGTTCACACACATTACGACACTCGCAAACAACATACGACACACGTTCACACACATTACGGCCTCGCAACACTCGGACGCAACTCGCGAACATTACAAAATTACAAACACAATACATACACACAGCACATACATAAAAACCTTACCTACACAAACAGGAAGCACCCAGGACCTCAAAAATGCAAGTTGCAGCAACTGCGACCCTTGCAAAAAAAAGTTTACGTCGCAACACATTACGACACTCGCAAACAACATACGACACACGTTCACACACATTACGACACTCGCAAACAACATACGACACACGTTCACACACATTACGGCCTCGCAACACTCGGACGCAACTCGCGAACATTACAAAATTACAAACACAATACATACACACAGCACATACATAAAAACCTTACCTACACAAACAGGAAGCACCCAGGACCTCAAAAATGCAACTTACAACTTAATTGCACTCAAAATAAAAGAGTTTAGACACTAAATAGTTTGTTAAGCGACACAAAAAATGGCCGACGAATAAAACGAAAACGAGGCTACACACGCAAACACCATACGAGACACGTTACCACACATTACGACTTCGCAAACATCGGACGCAACACGCCGACATACAAACATTTAAAACTTAACAAAGACACACAACAAACACATAAAAAACTTACCTACAGCAAGAGGAACCAGCCAGCACCTCAAAAAAACAAGTTACACCTACATTTAAATCAAAATAAACACTTTAGACACTAATACCATCGCTAAGCGAGAGAAAAAATGGCCGACGAACAAAACGAAAACGAGGCTTCAGACGTAACTACACTACACTTACTCGCAATAATGAAACACATACTATGCGGAACGTATCACAATCATATTAAACACCATTTTGAACAGTAATACGCCTAAAATGGCGGATGGAACGCAAATTGTAAGCTGGAACGCAAATAGCGCATGCGTATTGCGTTCTAACGGTCTCACTTTCCAGAACTTTCTACAAGTTTATAAATACTGCCTATTTCAAACAAAAAAATACATTTCTCCTCAGGTGATCAACGGAGTGACTTCTGAGATAACTGCTGCTTTTACTTGAGAAGACAATTCTTTACTAATTTACTACTTTGCATTGTGCAAATTACAACTGAGAGGTAAGCTATAATATATTACATTTTATTATCAGGACAGGTCAAACAAATAAAAAAAAAAATATAGGATTTATGTAGTCATCATGTATGGCACATTTATGTGTATAGGCTCACAAAAAAAATACGGTTCATTTAACAAAACAACAAAAAAACATAATTTAATATTAAACAGAGCTTTATGTATAGTGACACCTGACACGCACATATATGTCTATAATGTATAGTCACATGTGACACGCACATATATGTCTATAATGTATAGTGACATCTGACACGCACATTTCTGTGTATTGCCCCTTCATAGTGACATGTGACACGCACGTATATGTGTATAATGTATAGTGACATGTGACACGCACATATATGTCTATAATGTATAGTGACATCTGACACGCACATTTCTGTGTATTGCCCCTTCATAGTGACATCTGACACCGACATATATGTCTATAATGTATAGTGACATGTGACACGGACATATATGTGTATAATGTATAGTGACATGTGACACGCACATTTCTGTGTATTGCCCCTTCATAGTGACATGTGACACGCACATATATGTGTATTGCCACTGCAACAAAATTAGCTTACAACAAAATCAGTAAACAACTACATTTAAATGACATTATATCTCATGTATACTGATATGTCACACGCACATATATGTGTATCATCTATAGTTACATCTCACACACACACATTTATGTGTGTTGGAAAAAAAAACTATAAGGTTAATTTAACCATTTAAATTTGACTCATGTATACTGATATGTCTCACGTACACAAAATAATTACATTAAACTATGTAATGTGCTTCATGTATGTGACATATGTGTGTAGCCCCCAACAAAAAATAAGGTTAATTGAATTAATTTACTGCAATTCAATAGATCATATAAAGCTGAATCTTTCTATTTCTTTTAATATTCAAACAGACTCTGCATCAATAGCGTCTCTCAACAATTTGCACCGTGCACTGTGAAGCACAATCCCTTTTAAAGAACACCAACAAATTTGAAGAGGTAAGATACAACAAGACATTAAATGCTCAAAAGGCCATGCTTTGCTAGATGACAAATTATAAATATACAAATAACTATTTCACTTTCTTTTTCAAACAGACACTACAAGAAGACCGGCGGATTAAGATTCGCAGGAGGGGACCGTCTGTCATTCAAAACTTCTATCAAGGTAAAGTATTAAGTATAAACAAGAAATAACCATGAGCCTTATTCAATTGCAACTTCCTCAATTGAATAGGGCTCTATATAAGCACATAACATTTTTTTTATACAGAACTTTTTAGTTACTGAATTTCTAACCACAATCAAGGTTTTCACTAACTAAAAACTTTGCTCAATAAATATGTTATGTGATTATATAGAGCCCTCTTCAATTGGCAAAATTGCAATTCAATGAGGACCTATATGTCTTTAATGGACAAGGGCCTCACTCAAATGTGATTTGCCCATTTCAATAGCGCTCTATATAAGCACAGAGCATATTTTTTAAAGGAAATTTTTCTTTTGTGAACACGTTCCTTTTGGATACAAGTTCACTAAATACAAAATTCCGTAACAAAATATGCTCTGTGCTGATATTGAGCTCTATTCCATTGGCCAAAACACAATTGAATGAGGAGCTCACAATATAACAAATGCAGTAACCAAAGGCCCTCATTCAATTGCTATTTTGGACAATTAAATATGGCTATAAATAAGAACTTTTAGGCCCTTACTCTATTTTAACAAATATATGTGATGTGCTTATTTACAACCCTATTCAAATTTCTACATTGCAATTCAATGACGGCCTTAGAGTACTATTACATTGTAAAAAATTCAATTGAATGAGGGGCAAACTATGCAACATATGGTACACACAAAGGCCCTCATTCAATTGCAATTTGCCAAATTGAATAGGGCTCTAAATAACAACATAACATTTTTTTTAAAAGAAGTTTTTAGTTACTAAAAATCTATCCAAAATAAAGTTTTTCACTGACTAAAAACTTCTTTAAAAAAATATGCTATGTGCTTATTTAGGGCACGATTCAATTAGCCAAATCGCAATTGAATGAGACACAAACTGCTACACACAAAACAGAATTTCTTATTCAATGTTTAATAACCTATAAGCCTTACAAAGAAGCAAAAATAAGAATAACAAAAGTGTTGCGCACCTAATAGCATTGTACAAAAAAGCACACAAACACATAGGAAACTACATTAACATTCTTCTTTAATGTTTAACAACCTATAACCAGTACAATCAAGAATAAATAACTTTTGCACAAGTGGTGCGCACAAAACAGGATTGTCAAAAACTAACACAAACACATAGCAAACTACATTAATTAGATTATTTCATGTTTCACTAACTATAACCATCCCAATAAAGGTTAAATAAGTATACCACAATCGGTGCGCACAAAACAGGATTGTACAAAAAATAACATAAACACATAGCAAAATAAATTCATATTCTTATTTAATATATCACAATCCACAAGCCTTACTAAGAACCTTAAATAAGAATAACAAAAGTAGTGGGATTGTACAGAAAGTAAAAAAAAAAATATAGAAAAAAATAACCATAACTGATACAATACAGCCAAATTCTTACATTTTTTACTTATTTAAAAGACATTTCACTCAAACAACATTTTCTATTTTACATTACAACAGATACTGCGTGAAGACAATCGGACGAGGACTTTTTCCACAGGACCGGACCATCGGACGAGGACTCGGACCAGACCAGCAGACGAGGAATTTCAACACAGGACCAGACCAGCAGACGAGGAATTTCAACACAGGACCAGACCATCGGACGAGGACTTTCACCAACGGACCACAACATCGGACGAGGGATATCGCCACAGGACCACAATATCGGACGGGGGCTATCGCCACAGGACCACACCATCGGACGAGGACTTCCAACAGAGGGCCACACCATTGGACAACGATTTTGAAACGAGGACCAACAAACATTCGGATTTAAATCACACTTCAACCAAGGTAAACTATAATAAGTACTAAAGTATAAAACTAAAGAAACTGCTTTCAGTTGCATCCGTGTCAACAGAAAAATAAAATAATTAATTTACTATCTCACTTATTTTATTTAAATTGCTACTATGCAATACATAGCTCAATAACCACATAACTTTTTTTTTCAGCAAAGAAGTTTTGCAGTGGTAAATATCTATCCACAAACAAAGTTTTTAATAAATAAAACCATTATTTTAAATAAATATGTTACATGCTTATTTACAGCAGTATTCCATTGGCCAAATTCTGAGCCACTGAAGACAGGAATTATAAATTTAACTAAATATCAATGATACATTCATGATTTGCCTTTTATTTCACCAATTGTGCACAATAATCTTTAACAGGAATTACAAATTTAAATATACACAATTACATTTATTTGTTTCCGTTTACAGATTAATATGGCTGATAACGAGACCAAAGAAGAGAAGAAAAGACGTCAAACTAGAGAAAGACAAGAGAGATGGGCCGCCCAGCAGACACCGGAGGAGAAAGAAATTCGAAGAGAAAAAGAACGCAAAAGACTTGCAAATAAAAGAATATCAGCTGCAAAAATGAAAGATACAACCAAAAAAAATAAAAAAATTATAAAGCATTTACAAACTGTTCCTAAAACATCAGATGACATTTTACAACATACCAGTCAAGACAGACCAAAAAAAACAACTACAAAAAAAAAGCATTTACAAACTCTTACTAAAAACTTACAGGAAATTTCAACCGAACAAGTCCAACATATACCAAGAAAATCTACGAAAAAAACTAAACATTTAGAACCTGTTGTTGAAACATTTCAAGACTTTTCATCTGATGAATATCAAAGTCAACATCCAATATGCGTTGCAAATTGTCCTTTACTGAAGTCTTTAGCAGTAGAGGTTCATAGTTGTGGGGACATGACTACTCAATGTCAATTTTGTGAGGCTTATTATTTTAAACAGGAGAGACCCCGAGATGGACAATTTATTAGTTGTTGTCAAAAAGGAAAGTTCAAACTTCCACAAAGGAAACAATTTCCAACCTATTTACTAAATATTATGACTGAACCTACTTTTCCAAATTACAACAATTTTAAGACAAACATAAGATCCTACAATAGTGCCATATCATTTGCATCTATGGGGGCAACATTGGCTGCTAATGTACCAGGACATGGTCCTTACTGTTTTAAAGTCCAAGGACAAATTTATCATCAGACTTCACATTTACATCCAGAGGAAGGAGAGCAAAGAAAATTCGCTCAACTATATGTCCTAGATACAATGGAAGCTGTTGACCAACGTATGCAGATGGAAGAAAATAAAAAATGCTTACCCAGTGTTTTTATAGAGCTAAATAACATTATAGACAACAATCCCTACAGTAAAGCTTACAAAAAATTGGCAGAAGTAGAAAATGAACAACTACTTCATGCACAAAGACATCAATTACCCATGCCAAAGGTTAATATGGTGCTTAAAAGAGACAGACATACTGATAAACGTCGTTATAACTTGCCAACATCAAATGAGGTTGCGATGGTCTTTCACAATGATGAAGGAGAACCACCATTTCAAAGAGACATTAGAGTATATCCCAGAAATGAGGAGCAACCATTTATTAATATTAATATCTTAAGTCCAAATTTAGATCCAATGACATATCCCATCTTTTTCCCACACGGAGAAGCAGGTTGGCAACCAAAATTAACCCTTCCCAGTTACCCAAATGCTAAAGCCAGAATCCGAAATAATGTTTCTATGCTTGAATTTAAAGTTGCTCAAATTGCCATTAGAGATGAATTTAATCCAATTTTATGTGGTGGCAAACTAACACAACAATGGATTATTGATTCATATTTGCAAGTTGAGGCAAATAATTTAAACTTTATAAAATATCAACAAGATAAACTACGTGTAGAACAATATTGTGGACTCATGGACTATGTTGCTGACGTGGCTACAAGCAGAGATATGACAGCTGGCAAAGCCATCATTTTACCATCTTCCTTTCAAGGATCTCCTCGAAATATGAGAGAAAGATACAATGATGCTATGGCTATTGTCACAAAATTTGGAAAACCAGATTTATTTGTGACATTTACATGTAATCCACAATGGCCAGAAATTAATCAAAATCTACTTCTTGGACAAAGTGCTTCAGATCGACCAGATTTAGTAGCCAGAGTTTTTAAGATAAAATTAAATGAATTAATACGTGACTTTACTATAAATCAGTTAATTGGCAAATGTCTTGCTTATGTATATACCATTGAATTTCAAAAAAGAGGCCTTCCACATGCACATCTTCTCATAATACTTCAAGAGAAAGATAAATTAGATACTTCGGACAAAGTGGATGCAGTCATAGTTGCTGAACTACCTGATCCAGAACTATATGGTAGACTATATGAGATTGTTACTCATCGCATGATTCATGGACCCTGTGGAGACCTTAATCCACAATCACCATGTATGGAAAATAATCAATGTTCAAAAGATTTTCCAAAAGATTATAGAGACAAAACATATGCAAATTGTGATGGATATCCACTTTATAAAAGAAGAGAAGGAGATAGTGCCATTATTCGTGGAAAAAAAGTGGACAATAGATATGTAGTACCCTACAATCCACATTTACTCATGAAGTACAACGCCCACATCAACGTAGAAGCCTGCACTTCCATCAAATCCATTAAATATGTCTACAAATATATTTACAAAGGTTACGATGCAGCTACTGTAGTCGTCAAAAGTGCAGACAACCCTGAAAGTAGTGAGTTAGTACATGATGAACTTGCATCTCATGTAGATGCTCGCTATGTCAGTGCGCCAGAAGCTATGTGGCGGCTTTTAAAATTTGAAATGCATGATAGATCACATGCAGTATATAGGTTAGCAGTACATTTGCCACAACGACATTTAGTCTATTTCCATTCTGGAAATGAAATGAATGCATTGGCCCAAAGTGAAGATCGTCACACTACACTAACTGCATGGTTTGCATTAAATTCCACTGATGCTCAAGCAACACAATACTTATATATTGAAATTCCATATCACTATGTTTTTGTGAATGGATTATGGAGAGCAAGAAAAACCAGAGGCAATAAAATAATTCCACGAATTTACACAGTCAGTCCAAGAGATGTTGAACGATTTTGCTTACGGATATTACTTTTAAATGTACCAGGAGCACAAAGTTTTGAACAATTAAGAACTGTTAATGACATTGTATATGAATCCTTCCATTTAGCTGCAAGAAATAGAAACTTACTCGCTGATGATACAGAGTGGGAAAGATGTTTAGAAGAAGCAGCACAATGTCAAATGCCACGACAGATGAGAGAACAATTTGCTTTTATTTGTATCTTCTCAAATGCTCCAAATGCATTAGCTTTGTGGGAGACTTTTAAAAGTAATATGGCTGAAGACTTTATGCGACGATACAATGAACCCATTGCACACTTAAAAGCCTTAATGGAAATTCAAGAAGTCTTTTTAACTCATGGATTAAGTTGTGCAAGTTTTAATTTGCCTGATCCAGGTCTAATAGATGACATTAACTTTGAAGACTATGACATTCAACTACAAGCAGAAAGAACACAAGAAAGACTTGCAACTTTAAATACACTACAATTGCAAGCATTTCATGCCATTAAAAATGCTATAGATGATGACATGGTGACAGAGCGTTATTTCTATCTTGATGGACCTGGCGGATCAGGGAAAACATATTTGTACAATTTATTAATGAGTTCAGTACGAGCACAAGGACAAATAGCAATGGCGTTTGCCACTACTGGAATTGCTGCACTTTTATTAGAAGGTGGAAGAACTGTTCATAGTGGATTCAAACTGCCAGTGCCTATTTTGGAAAATTCAGTGTCAGATATTCGCATGACATCCTTACAAGCAAAGAAATTGAAGAAATGTAAATTAATTATAATAGATGAGGCCACAATGATGTCATGCTATGCCCTCCAATGTATTGACCGTTTGCTTCGTGAAGTCATGGATAATATTTTTCCATTTGGTGGAAAGGTAATTTTGTTGGGTGGCGATTTTAGACAAACATTACCTGTCGTTGTACATGGAAATCGAACAGACATTATTGAAACATGTATAAAGTCAAGTACAGTATGGAAACATTTTACCCATCTTCAACTGCAACAAAATATGAGATCAGAAGGCCAAACTGATTTCAATGATTGGCTTATTAAAATTGGAGAAGGAAGAACAGAAAAAATACTACATTTACCTGACGACACTGTAGAGATACCACCTCATATGATTTGTCAACAAGATATTATATCGGCTATATTTGAAGGGAGCATAAATAACGAAGAATATTCTGAGCTTGCCAACCAAGTCATACTGACGTGTAAAAATAAAGATGCATTAATACTCAATAATGAAATCTTAAAAAAAATTAATGCACCACAAAGAAATTATCACAGTGCTGATTCTGTACTTGCTGATGACAATGAAAGTCAGGCAAACTTTTCAACTGAATTCATTAACTCTTTAACTCCTTCTGGAATGCCACCACATATTTTGCAGCTAAGAAAGGTGCAATTATCATGTTACTGCGAAATATGAACCCAAAAAAAGGCCTATGCAATGGCACAAGATTAATTGTTCAACAATTAAAGGACCATTTTATAGATGCTGAAATTTTAACTGGGACCCATAAAGGAGAGAGAGTTTTCATACCAAGAATAGATTTAGCACCAAGTGAAAGTAGTCTCCCTTTTATACTTCAAAGAAAACAATTTCCCATTATTATGGCATTTGCCATGACCATTAATAAATCACAAGGTCAAACTTTCAAATCTGTGGGTATTTACTTGGAAGAACCAGTTTTTGCACATGGTCAATTGTATGTTGCGTTGTCACGGTGCAAAAATCCACAGGCTATTAAAGTTTACATTGAAAACAATGAAAGTCAAGGTGATTTATTAGAAGATGGACGTATTTTTACTAAAAACATTGTCTACTATGAAGTACTATAACTTTGCAGGATACAAATTAAAGATGCCAACATTTTTTAAAAGCATTCCAAAATACATAACAATTGGTTGTTTAATTCAGTCATAATTAATGAAAGTACTGTTTATGAATGATTCGCCTCACAAAATACTTGCCTTGCATTTTTAGTCAAAATTATGTTAAAATGTTAAGTCACTATGTTAATGTTTCTAATGTTACAAGTTTAAAATATATATTTTAAAGTTATTTCATTCAACAGATTACAAAGTGGATGTTAAGAGGTCAAGCACCTTTTAAGTCACAATGTAAATATTGTCTGTTATCTTAAGATTACTAACTACATTAATGTTTATCGCCAGGTTATGTGCTCAGTAATGAATTACTTTAATTACGTACGTTTTAAGCAGAGTTTTACTGTATGCCTTCCTATACATTCAATGTATATTCAAGTTAACAATTATTGTCATAGAAATTGCATGTTAATACTGAATCATTTAAAGGTCAATTGTTTTTACATTCAAATGTTAATACTTTTAATAAAAAATTAGGTTACAAAATGTATTCACTATGTTCCTCTTTATAATGTAAAAAATTATACAAATGTTTTGTCAACTTCTAAACTTACATACAAAATAAAGTTAAAGTTTCTAAATATATACTTTGAAGGTTATTGCTTACATATATTTTAAACTTCATGTTAAAATTTTGCAACGTTTCAAGAAGGCTTTTTACTTTTTGCTTTCCTATTCATTCAATGTATATTAAAGTTAACAATTCTTCAGATACAAATTACATTTTAAAAAACCATTACATCAACATTTTACAAAAATACACGTTCATATTAAAATACTTACAAGTGTCAAAAATATATGTTAATAACTAAACAACTTGACAAACATATACATCACATTGCCGTCATTTTTTGACGGGCAAGTCGCTAGTATAGTAATAATAATAATAATAATAATAATAATGCACAAGAGCATGCCCAGCTGGTACATCTACACATTATATAGTAGTAATAATAATAATAATAATAATAATAATAATAATAATGCACAAGAGCATGCCCAGCTGGTACATCTACACATTATATAGTAGTAATAATAATAATAATAATAATGCACAAGAGCATGCCCAGCCGGTACATCTACACATTATATAGTAATAATAATAATAATAATAATGCACAAGCGCATGCCCAGCCGGTACATCTACACATTATATAGTAGTAATAATAATAATAATAATAATAATAATAATGCACAAGAGTCCTTCAGCACTGCACTGGACACTGAATAAACTTTCCCTCCTCTCAGTAAGACTGCAAGTTAGTTATGATTCCAAAATGGCTGCTGTCCATGAGTTAGAAGGCTCTGGAAGGGAGTGTATGCTGCTGATTGGCTGGAATGTGTCTGCTGACTGTGACATGCAGGGTCAAAGTTTGCTCAATGATAAAGTATTGGGGGCGGGTCGAATCTCGCATATGTTCGCTGTTCGCCGCGAACGCGATCATGCTATGTTCGCCGGGAACAATCCGCCGGCGAACTATGCGCGACATCTCTAATGGTGATACTTCAATTCCAAGACACATCCGGGACTTCCACAATAAAGATCCTAAACATCTAAAATTCTGAGCTATTGACGGTGTCTCACTCAGTCAAAGAAAAGGTTACCTGGACAATTTTTTGTTACAAAAGAAATGTAGGTGGATCTTTAAGTTGAATACACAGTCCCTGCATGGTCTTAATGAGGATTTCTCCTTTAAGGCCTTTTTATAATGACTTGTATTGCTCTTTTTTTTATGTGCACATCTGTATTTAATCTTCCCATTTACAACTAGAGTTATTAGGTTGGCACTTTACTCTCCTGGCTTTGCTATACTAACCCTTTGGTAGCATGTTAGTATCAAAGAGGGTATTCCTTATTTTTAATTTTTAATTATCAGTACTACTTGGGTCATTCATACTAAAATTTACAGTGGTTTATGACTTAATGGCCGCTATCGGGTAGCAAACACTCTTTTTCCATAACTTATTAATCTTAGGTATCTACTCCCTAAGAGGCACCTTACTTGAGTGTTTAACTATTATCATTTTATTAATTATATAATTGATTATAGCTTTATTTAAGATGGTTGGCACTGTTTAATTTATGAAGCATTGACCACACAGAGTTACAGTATAGTTTGGTTTATTAACATACATATATTTTTTTCATTATTTATTTACCATTTGTACATAGCCACAGTTTTGTTATCCTTCTTATTTTCTTCTTCTTCCTTCTTCTCTTTTTTCTTAGGTTCTCCCATTACTTACAAGTACTGTCCGCTTTAACCAGCTAGTGATTAGATGCAAGGTATAAATTCCCACATAGAGATTTGCTATAGCTCCGCAAGGTCCTCACACAAGCGGGTTATTTAATTAGCCATTTATAGTGTACCTCTAATGCATATTGTTGCTTTGCAACTAAATGATTTAACTTAGGGCCATACTCCTAGGAGAGCTTACACTTTGGCTATTGCGCTAGCCCTTAAAAGTCTATACATGAGTACTTACTGTATTGTCCCTTCTATTTTAGGAAGGCATATCTAAATAGTTACCCTTTGCTTATTACTTATGTATATTGATGCTTTAGAATTGTATTATTGATCTTCTTTAAAGGGTACTATCTAATTGAGTGTAAAGTGTGCCATATGTTTGGTTAGCTTGGGCATGTGCTAATACATTATAATTTATAATTATATTATTAAAGGTTAAGTTTTAATGATTTTAATTGTTTTTGAATTCAGGTGTTAAGCACCAATTTCTCAATACTGTGATTTTTTTTTTAATAAAAAGATGTAGAAAGGGGAGGGTTCCGTTCTTAGTTTAGAATCTTTCTAGAGAGTACTTTTTTTCAAAGCACACTAGAAAATTGTAAACTTGCTACTTACAATCTAAAGGGAGTGGAAGAGGCAGAAGCCTGGAGAAGAGACGATAAGGGATTGCAAGGGTCAGGAAAGAAGTGAAAGTTTGCTTAGGTAGGAAGGTGTGCAGAGATAGAAAGATTGTTTTCATTTAATGGGAGAGGGAAGGGGTCTGATAGAAAGTAATTTGAGGTGAAAGGCTCCAGTATGTAAAATGTTATCTGCCCCTAGTGGTCAGATAATATAACCGGCAAATGGGAAAGTCACAATAATTTGACTGTTATATTGCTGCAACAATGGGAGGTGGTTGGGAGTGAAGTGCTATCTTGATTCAGAAAGAAGTTATGGTAGGAATTATAGGCGGGTGGGAAAGTGGATCCAGGTTATCTTTGTTTCTTATCATTTAACACTCTTTCTTCTAACTATCAACTTCTTGATATGTACTGTGATTCCACAGTCTAATTTTTTAAAGAAACGGTGTATGCCATTTACCTTCTCTTCCTATTAATATCTACTACTATATTTTTTGACCAAGGCTTCTCCATTTCTACACCACTGATAAACCTTTTCTATATGTTCTGGACTGCATTTATGTTATACTTTTGCAGAATATATTAATATACAATTTTATATATAATTGTTTTTAATTCTTTATATTTAATAGGGTTACTTTTTTTAGCATATTATTTTACATAATTTTCAGTTTCCTGACACATTTTATTATTATGCTTTTATTTTTCAGTGTAACCTCAGAAAGGTTATGTCAATGCTTGGCTTACATACATATTTTTATTCATGATAAATGTATGTTTAAGATCTATTTAAATACATTTAATTCCTACTACATATACTAAATACTACTCTATATGAGTTACTTCATATCATTGCCTGACCATAGGGATGAAATGTATTAAATGTGACAGCCCCTACAAATAGTTCACTGGTTGTTACCTGGGAGGGGGACGAGCTGCAATAGTTATGTCTCATTTGACCTTGGTTGAGTTTAACATTTTCTTATGGCGTGAGTGAGCATTGACTCTGTGTGATATGTCTAAATTAACGCAGACAATGACATTTGCGGCCACTCCAGGAATGTTTTGATGAAAGATGTTTTTGTCAGAGTCCTCCAGCTGTGAGGGCGTCAAAGGAAAGCCAGAAAATACATCTTTGGAGTTAAGGGTCGTTCCGATGTAATTAGAGTGTGAGATAGGGAGCCAGGATCTAATGATTATTTTACAGAGAGCTCACATTACATCAACTGTTTGGACACAAATCCAGCTTTTTATCTCTAAGCCATTTATATACGCACAGCGTGGGGAATATATCCATTGATTCTAACAATTATTATACTTAAAAGATTGATACACAAATATCTGTAATTATTTAGTTTAGTGTAATATAAATTATGATTATTTCTGCTATGTAATCTAAAATTGATTATATCAACATTCTGTGTATTATTGTCATCACTTACAGAGCAAGAAGAATTATCTTTGCATATGTAACATTATAAATTACTAGCTAATAATAATAAAAAGTCTGTTACATGTTCTGCAAACATGTGATGTTGTTCCTAAACTACAGTGATGTTGTTCCTAAACTACCTTTAATATGTCATATGCTGGAAAGCTGGAAAGCAAAATATTGTGGAAAAATCAAACACATTTTTTTACAGACTACAAGCTTTTTGTTTATACCTCTTATTATTATTACTAGTGACTTGCCCGTCAAAAAATGACGGTCAATAAAAATTAAATGTTGTGAAATTTGTTTGCAACACAAAATGAGTCACCTACATTTGTCCCTTTTTTTTTTTTCTAAAAATAAAAACACATTAATTTTTTTAACTTTTTATTTTTTTAACTTTCAACTTATATTTCACAAACATTAAACTTTGTAACATGCAACTTGTATATGAAACATTTGTTTAACATTTTGTTAACAATACTAACACTTTTCAATACATATTTATCACTGAGTAACTGCGGACTATATTAACTTAGAGTAAGTAAATTGTTTTAACAACACCATGCTTTTTATCATTTGTAACATATTTGTTAAACTCTTGTTAAACTAAATTAGCATTGAATCCAGAGGAAGGCAAACAATAAAAAACCCCTATTGAAACTTGTCCAATTGTATCAAAGAGGGAAAAAAAATAATTCCTTCCTGACCCCATTAACTGGCGATCGGATTTCTCCCTGAATCAATACTTTGTCTTTAAATAATACATTTCCAATTATTATTAAATACTTCAACTTTATACTAACAATACATATTTGACTATACCACATATATATTTAACAAACTTTTGTAAAAATTAAAAAAACACATATTTAACATCTGAAATTGTAACATCAAACAATAACATTTAACTCTTGTAAATCCTGAAAAATTCAGTTAATTGTTTTGTGGGGCCAATCATGTAAATATAAAACTTTGAACCCATTCAAATCTGTTTAAGGATATTTTACTGTTGTTTTTGTTGTTATTTTTTTGTTTTTTTCAGTTTGTCCATTCTGCAAATATCACATAGATTTTCATAAGTGAAATAGTGGTCCCCTATTTAAAGAGTCCCAGAGTACTTTAATTTTGTACTGGAAGTCAAACCACTGTTCTCTATGTTTTTTTGTCCATTCTTTAGATGTTTTACGTGAAATATTGTTTTTGTGCAATCATATTAAGTCCCATAAAATGTTGGCATTAAAATGAAACCATTGTCCTCTATCTTTCCAACACCTCATAGTAGACAATGTTTTTGGTGTAAACACATTTATTGTCCAATAAATGACCTTGAGTTTCGTTTTCTTCAACATGCACTTTAATTTCTTTTGGATTGGTGCACCTTGAAAAAGCCACATAGAGTTGTCCATGTGCAAAAACTGGTTCCTTTAAAAAAATCCCAACTGACTTAAAAGTTTGTCCTTGGGATTTATTGATGGTCATAGCAAATGCCATGATAACTGGAAATTGTCTCCGTTGAAGGACAAAGGGCAAACCACTCTCACTTGGAGCTAAATCAATTCTTGGTATAAAAACTTGTTCACCTTTATGGGTACCAGTTATAATTTCTGCATGTATAAAATGATCTTTTAACTCATGCACAATTAATTGGGTCCCATTACAAAGTCCTTTTTTTGGATTCATATTTCGCAATAACATAACAATTGCGCCTTTTTTCAATTGTAAAATATGTGGGGGCATTCCAGATGGTGGTAACTAATTAATAAATTCGATACTAAAATTCGATTCACTGAATTGAATCTGCACTGTAATAATTCTTTTGTGGTGCATTGATATATTTTAAAATTTCGTTATTTACATTCAAGGCATCGATATTTTTTGATGTTAATATCACTTTGTTTGCAATGTCTGTGTAATCCTCATTATTAAGTGTGTTTAGAAATATGGCTGATATGAGTGATTCATTGCAAACCATTTCTGATGGAATTTCAATGGTATCATTTAGTAAATGCTTTATTTCTGGATGTTTTCCATCTCCGATTTTAATGAGCCAGTCATTGAATTCATTTTGGCCTTCAGATCTCATATTTAATTCTAATTTGAGATGTGTAAATATTTGCCACAGTTTACTGGTCTTGATACATGATTCAATGATCTCTGTTCTATTTCCGTGTGGCACAACATGTAATGTTTGCCAAAAGTCGCCTCCTAACAGCATCACCTTTCCAGCAAATGGCAACTTATTATCCATCACTTCTTTTAAGAATCTGTCAATACATTGCAGTGGATGACATGACATCATTGTTGCCTCATCTATGATAATTAGTTTAGTTAGTTTAAATTTTTTTGCTTGTATGGAATTGAGTCGAATATCTGACACTGATGTTTCCAAAATGGGAACTGGCAGCTTAAATCCACTATGCACAGTTCTACCACCATCTAACAAAAGTGCAGCAATTCCAGTTGTTGCAAATGGCATAGCTATCTGACCCTGTGATCGAATATAACTCATCAAACAATTGTACAGATAAGTTTTTCCTGATCCACCTGGTCCGTCTAGATAGAAATACCGGACTTTGACCATTTCATCATCTGTAGCATTTGTGATGGCATGAAATGCTTCTAACTGTAAAATATTTAAAGTTGCCAGTTTTTCTTGGGTTTTTTGTTTTTGAAGCTCAGTGTCATAATCATCAAAATTGATGTCATCTATAAGTCCTGGATCAGGTAAATTAAAACTTGCACAATTTAATCCATGACCCAACAATATTTCTTGTATTTCCATCAATGTTTTTAACAGAGCTATTGGTTCTCTGTAACGTTTCAAGAAATCTTCTGACATGTTTAATTTAAATGTTTCTCACAAAGTGAAAGCATCAGGTACATTGCAAAATATACAAATGAATGCAAATTGTTGTCTCATTTGCTTAGGCATATGACATAGTGCTGCTTCTTCCAGACACCTCTCCCATTCTGTATCATCAGCTATGACATTTTGATGTCTTGCAGCTAATAGGAATGTATCATAAACTATGTCATTCACTGTACATAAATGCTCAAAACTCTGTGCACCAGGAACATGTAGCAGAAGTAATCTTAAGCTGAAACGTTCAATGTCCCTTGGACTGACGGTATAAATGCGTGGTATGATTTTATGTGTATCTCTTCTTCGTTGTCGCCATAGACCATTTACAAATACATAGTGATATGGTATCTCTATTTTTAAAAATTGTCTGGCCTGCATATCCTGACAGTTTAATTTAAACCACGCAGTAAGTGTGGTATCTCTGTCTTCACTTTGATATAATGCAGTTCTTTCATTTCCTTGAGTAAAGCAAACCACCTGACTTTGAGGCAAATGTACAGCTAAACGATAGATAGCATGTGACCGATCATGCATTTCAAATTTCAAAAGGCGCCACATTGCTTCAGGAGCACTAACATACCGAGCATCTAAATAATTTGATAGTTCATCATGTAAAATTGGATTTTCGTTTTCATTTCCAGCACCTTGTAAGACAACAGTAGCTGCATTATATCCTTTGTATATATATTTATACACATACTTAATTGATTTAATCGAAGTGCAAGCTTCCACATTGATGTGTGCATTGTACTTGATGAGCAAATGTGGATTGTATGGAACGACAAATCTATTATCAACCTTTTGGCCACGGATAATAGCTGTTTGTCCTTGTGTTCTTTTATACAAAGGATATCCATCACAATTTGCATAAGTTTGCATTTGAAATTGTTTTGGAAATTCTTTAGTACATTTTTTATTTTCCACACATAGTGAATTCGGATTCATCTCTCCACATGGGCCATGAATCATTCTATGTGTAACAATCTCCCAAAGTTTTGTATATTTTTCTTGGTCTGGCAATTGTGCAGAAATTACTGAATCCATTTGGAAAGAAAATGGGATATGTCATTGGATCTAAATTACAGCTTAATATATTGATGTTGATAAATGGTTGTTGTTCATTGCGTGGATATATTCTAATATCCTGCTGAAAAGGTGGTTCACCATCTTCATTTTTAAACACCATGGCAACCTCATTTACAGTAGGTAAATTATATCTTCTTTGATCAGTGTTGCAATCTCTTTTTAACACCATATTGACTCTTGGTGTAGGCAATTAATGTATTTCAGCATGTTCCTGTTGTTCTTTTTCAAGCTGTGCTAATTGTTTGTATGTTTGACTATATGGTTTTTTTTGCATAATTGTATCCAGCTGTTCAAAGAATATGCGCAAACACTGTTTATTTTCTGGAAGTGTCATTCTTTGTTCCACAGCTTCCATCGTATCTAAGACATATAACTGTACAAATTTCCTTTGCTCTCCTTCTTGTGGGTGTAAATGTGAAGTTCAGTGGTATATTTGACCTTGAACTCTGAAACAGTAAGGACCATGTCCTGGTACATTTTCTGCTAATGTTGCACCCATTGAAGCAAATGAATTATAAGACCTTATGTTTTGTTTGAAATTATTATAATTTGGAAATGTTGGATCGCTCATAATGCATTCTAAATAATATGGAAATGGGTGTCTTAGTGGAAGTTTCACCTTTCCTTTCTGACAGCAACTAATGAAATTTCCGCCATTAGGTCTTTCCTTTATAAAATGATAGGCCCCACAAAACTGACAAACCACATTAAGTAACCCACAATAATGAGTATCTACCCCATTAGATTTCATGTGCACCTTATATTTATAATTACACTTATATTTATATATGGGGGTTACATGGTTTTGTCCTATTATCATTATGTGCATGGATAAATGTACCTCTTTTTGTATATATAATTAGTTGTACAATGCTCCATATATATATTTTTCTGATATACTCCCCCCTCCTTTCTTTATAGTGTAAATATTCATAGCCAGTATTAATCTACTAGATACTTTTCTTCTTTGTTTAAAAACGTGTATTGTGCAATCAGGCATTTAGCAGCGTCATTACCCAGAGATGCAATGCGCAAGATGACGCTGTGACGTCATCACGCGACTACACAACAGCCTTGGATGGCAAAATGCAAGTGGTTGGCAAAACGTGCATAGCGTGGTGACGATCTTCTTTATACTATATTTTCCTTTTTTGTTCCCAACCTATGGGTAATTGCACTTACCTTTTTTTGTTTTTTGTTGTTTTAGACAACTATTGGTTTTAGCTAAGTCATAGCTTCCCAAGGATTAAGCAATTTAAATTGCCATATGAGGGAATCTATCACCACATCCAATAGGATACTGTTTGCATTTGGTCACATACCACAGTATTGAGACAGTTAAGCATATATATGGGCGGTTATATGTCTCTCTCATATATATTTAGAGTGTCACTAGTACATATATTCCGTCCAGTGTATTTTATGCTTTTGAGATTACTATTGGTACCAACAATAGCTTCAACCATATCCACTCCAGCCATTTGAATGATTCCTGTTTTCTACACTATTTAATCATTGATATCAGAGTGTTAAGCACTCAAGAATTACCACATAGTGATTTATATTTATACATAATAATGCTGAAGCAGTATACTGAAGAGCTAACAATCTCTTGAGATTTCCCGGCATCAGAAAACGTCCAGTCAGACTGTCATCACCTGAGGAGAAAGTAACAGTTATGTGTCAAGTGTGCCCTATATATAGGCTTTGTGCGCGAGACAAATGCATTGTTTTAGGCGGGAAATCCGCAGTTGCGCGAGCCAAATGCGTTGTTTCGTCGGGAAATCCTATGTGGCACGAGACAAAGGCGGGAAATCTGTGTTAATGCGTAAATCTGTAATTGCGTTTCGTAAAATGTACTCGCTACTGTCTTTTTACTCATTACGTGGTTAATCCGCATCCTTTATCTCGTTGTTTTTCGAACACATACGTCTATGGCTGTGTTTTACGCAATTCGTAGTAGTATAGCCTCGGTTTCATTTTTTTCGGCGGCCATTTTTTTCTCGCTTAGCCGATTTTCGAGCTTTTTACCTCGGCTAAATCAATGTAAATTGGAGTTCCAACTCACTTCCAGATGTCCTGCCTGATTCCCCATGCTGAAAGTGACCTTTCTTTAATTTTTATTTATTTTTTTTCTAAGTGCTACGGTTTAACGGCTCGCCTCGCTATGCGAGGCTCGCCTGCAACGAGCGCCTGCGGCGCTCATTGCCAAAGTGGTACGGTTTAACATAACGGCTCGCCTCGCTACGCGAGGCTCACCTGCTATGAGCACCTGCGGCGCTCTTTGCCAAACTGCTACGATTTAACGATTTAACCTGCGGCGCTCATCGCTAAGTCGTACGCACTACGCAACGTAGCGTGACGACGAATCGTAGTTAGACAAATATAATATGTGATGTTATTAATAAAAGTGCCAGCATACTCCATAACATTAGTGGTACAGCTAAAGCATGATTGAATTATTAGTATTTTTTGTGTCATTCAGTAATGTCCAACTTTTTTGTCCATGGCCATGCTGATCTCCTTAGTTTTCATGGCCAAGATGCAGGACTGGGTTGCCAGTTCCTTCTCCAGTGGGCCACAGCTTACAGCTACTGGTATTCCCAGGTGGACCCCATCCAAGTACTGACCAGGTCCAACCCTGCTTGGCTTCAAGGTGGTGTGACCTCTTGGTTCCCTGACTTGGAATCAAAACTATAAATACTCACAATATATCTACAACACTTTTATGCTCATGGCATTTATAGCTCCTTACGTCATTAGTTATATACCTTACAAACGTGACATTTTCCTCAAACTACAGTTATCTTGTAATCACATATATAGTTTTAAGCATACGAGTTGTTGCTAACGCTTGCGGGCTCGCGCAGCGAGCCGCGGCCCTCGCAAAGCCTTTGGCGCTCCTTGCCAGCAACTGCGATCCTCGCAAACTTCACGTCATAACGCAAACAACATACAAGACACTTTACCACCCATTACGACCTTGCAAAAATCAGCCGCAACCCGCGGACATGAAAAAATGAAAAACACAATAAATACACACAACACATACATAAAAAGCTTACCTACAGAAAGAGGGAGCATCCAGGACCTCAAAAAATGAAGTCACACCTTCATTTAACTCAAAATAAAAGAGTTTAGACACAGAAAAATTCTCTAAGCGAGAGAAAAAATGGCCGCCGAACAAAACGAAAACGAGGCTACAGCACTCTAAAAACGCAAAACACCACAAGAAACAAGGAAAACACCACAAAACACCTACGGATATTTCGCTACAGACGCATACCACACATTTGCCCCCATTTCAGAACAATGCGGAAGTACACAGCTACGCTAGCGGTTTGGTCTCGCGCACGCACACTATTACACTGCACACATTCATCACGCTTACACAGCAGCTCCACACCACTAATGCTGCAGCAACATCAAAACAGATTGTCAGCTCTTCAACAGAATGCTTAATACATATATTACTTCAAAATAGCTAAAGTATATTAATTTAATAATGTATTATTTATTTCATTATTATATACCAAACACCATTAGCTACCTTACAATTTCATTGCTGTCATTTTTCTAGTATATTAAATGCTGGAATCTTGGAATGCTAAATTTGTTCTGAACATTGATGCTAAATGTTTAAAATGCAAAAAAAATCCTACCTGCATTACTGATGAAATAAAACAAAGAAACTCTTCCTGTAAAAGCTTACTTTACATTTCACTTGAGACAGTATACTATGTAATAGATAGATAAAAAAAAAAAGTATGTACTACCAAACACAGGGCTCCATTACATGACCCCATAGGAAATCTTACAAGTCAGGAGTCCATGTAAATCCTAACTTAGCTATTATAGGTTGCCTGTAATCCCTTTTGAATTGAGGTGTTGGCAAAAACTACTTAAAGTTCTTTGGACTACAAGAAGATCCAATAAATGAGAACTACAGGAAATTAAGACAAACTGTTAACAAGAAGGTTTGATCATCTGAAAGGCCATCTGAAGATTAGTGACAAGGAAAAGGTAGATGAGCTAAATAGGTTCTTTTCTTCTGTATACTACCAAACACAGGGCTCCATTACATGACCCCATAGGAAATCTTACAAGTCAGGAGTCCATGTAAATCCTAACTTAGCTATTATAGGTTGCCTGTAATCCCTTTTGAATTGAGGTGTTGGCAAAAACTACTTAAAGTTCTTTGGACTACAAGAAGATCCAATAAATGAGAACTACAGGAAATTAAGACAAACTGTTAACAAGAAGGTTTGATCATCTGAAAGGCCATTTGAAGATTAGTGACAAGGAAAAGGTAGATGAGCTAAATAGGTTCTTTTCTTCTGTATACACAAGGGAGGTACCAGTGGTTGGGACACTGCAACATAATGGGGCTACACAACCTTTGCCAAATAATTGGTTAACACAGGAAGTAATCCAAAAGAGGTTGGAAAAAGTAAATGTTAATAAAGCCCCGGGTCCTGATGGAATACATCCATGGGTACTGAGGGCACTGGGTTCTGTAATAGCCCAAACCATTATATTTATTTTTTCAAGATTCACTCAACACAGGGTCTCTACCAGATGACTGGCGAAAAGCAGAGGTGATACCTATATTTAAAAAGGGAGCAAGATCAAATCCGGGGAATTATAGACCAGTGAGATTTTAGAAGGTGTTCATAAGGGATAATATACAAGAATATGTCTATTTGAAAAGGATTATAAATAGGGGTGAACATGGATTCATGAGGGATAGGTCATGTCAAACAAATCTCATTAGTTTCTATGAGGAGGTTAGTAGGAGCCTGGATCAAGGCAACTCGGTGCATGTAGTCATTTTGGATTTTGCAAAGGCTTTTGATACAGTGCAACATGGGAGACTATTGTTCAAACTAAGAGATAAAGGAATTGCAGTAAATGGATTGAGAGCTAGCTAAAAGACAGGAAGCATATGGTTGTGGTAAATGGAACATACTTCGACTGGACTAATGTGGTAAGTGGGGTTCCTCAGTGTTCAGTATTAGGTCATCTCCTTTTTAACATATTTATTAATGACTTTGAGGTGAGATTGGAGTGTGGTGTCTCCATTTTCGCTGATGACACGAAGTTGTGCAAGGTAATTAAATCAGATAATGATGTGCTTTCCCTCCAAATGGATTTACATAAAATTGAGGAATGGGCATCTAAATGGCAGATGAGATTTAATATGAATAAATGTAAAGTTATGCATCTGGGAAGGAAAAATAGCCATGCAATTTATAATCTTAATAGAGCAAATAAAATACCGTATTGGTCTGAATATAAGCAGCACCTTCTTTCCGATTTTTGAGCTTGCGAGTTACGGGTGCGGCTTATATTCGCGACCGTAAAAAAAAATAATTGCAGATTTGCGAACTTTGCTTGTTAGGTGTGCGGCTTCTATTCGCCAATGCAAAATGACTGCCAATTTGCGCAATTGTAAGTTTAGGATGCCGATTTTTGTGCTTGAGACTGCGGTATTGAAAAGCGATGTATGGTTTTAGTGATTCTAACATCTTGTAAAGCCTGTAACCGGCAAAAAAAGCTACAGTGATAATTAGAAAGCCTTTTTCTTGCAATGGCTGATCACTTTGAGAGTCTTTTTCTCTCCAATTTTACGGGTGCGGCTTATATTTGAGTACTATCTTTTTTCTATTTTTTCCCTTGAACATTACGTGTGCGGCTGATATGCGGGTGCGGTTTATATTCGGACCAATATGGTATTAGCATGTATTAAGAAGGGTATAGAAGCAAGGGAAGCAAATTCTATACAAATCCCTAGTACGCCCTCATTTGGAATATGGAGTACAATTTGGGGCACCACTTCATAAAAAGGACATTTTAGAGCTGGAAAAGGTACAGAGGAGGGCAACAAAACTAATAAGGGGAATGGTGGGGCTAAGTTATGGAGAAAGACTAACCAAATGAAACTTATTTTCTCTAGAAAAAAGGTGTGTAAGAGGAGATATGATTACCTTATATAAATACATCCAGGGTCACTATAAAGATTTGTCAAGGGAGTTTATTGTGCCAAGAGGTTTTCAACTGACAAGAGTATATCCCTTGAGGTTAGAAGTAAAAAGATTCCACCTTAAAGAAAGAAAAGTGTTCTTCACAGTAAGGCTGGTTTATCTGTGGAATTCTCTACCAGAGGAGGTGGTGACAGAGGATTCGATAGATAACTTTAAAAGGGGACTGGATTTATTAGTTCTAATTAAAAAGGCAATTCAGGGTTATCATGGATAATTAGAGAGACAGTATTGATCCAGAGAGAAATCCGATCGCCAGTATCTGGGGTCAGGAAGGAATTCATTATTCTCACTTGTTTTTTCTTTTCTGTTTGCCTTCCTCGGGATTAATTAATAATTAAAAATAAATAAGAAATAAATAATTAAACAATTGATTAATTAATTAATAACTAATCCACATATTGCAGATCAGAGGAGATCTTAAAAGGTTGAACTTTTCAACCTTAATAACTATGTAACTATATCATGAGAGGGGTTGGATGTGACTGAACGACTAAACAACAAAGAAATCTACCCAAATCCTGCATGTTATAGTAAAGCCCTGAAGCACTTATTGTGAGCCTTAAAGTAAGCTCTGCCTCCTGTAGAAACATTTAAACTCCTACTGAGAGCTACATAATTACATAGTTACATAGTAAATGAGGTTGAAAAAATACTTTTAGTCCATCAAGTTCAACTTTTTTAGATCTCCTCTGATCTGCAATATGCATATTAATGGTTAATTGTTAATTGATCCAGAGGAAGGCAAACAGAAAAAAACTGAAGTGAAACTTTGTCAATTGTCTCAAAAGGTGAAAAAAATATAAAATTCCTTCTTGACCCCAGATACTGGCGATCCGATTCCTCCCTGGATCAATACTCCCTTTAATTATCCAGGATAGCCCTGAATGCCCTTTTTATTAAATATATATAACTAGCGACTTGCCCGTCAAAAATGATGGCAATAAAAAGTGAATCCTGGCAATGCTGTTTGCCACACAATGGGAGCCTCTCCCCCTCTACTTTACTGGCCTTGCGATGAGCGCCTTTGGAGCTCATTGCGAGTCTCTCCCCCTGTCTACTTCCTCCCTTGTGTCTTATTCCCCCCCTCCTCTCCCTCCCTTGTGTCTCTTTCCGCCTCGTCTACCTCCCTTGTATCTCCTGCTCCCCTGTGTTTTTACCTCCCTCTCGTGTCTCTAAACCCCTCCCCTGTGTCCCTTTCCCTCCTGTGTCTCTTTTCCCCTTCTCCCTCCCATGCATCTCTTCCCCCCCCCTCTGTCTCCCCCCCCCCCTGTGTCTGTTCCCCCCTGGCCTGTGTCTCTTTCCCCCTCCCCCTGTGTCTGTTCCCCCCTTCCTCGTGTCTCCATTTCCCTCCCTTGTTTATCTTCTCCCCCTGCACTCTCTCCCCTGTGTCTCTTCCCCCTCCTCTCACTCCCCTGTGTCTCTTTCCCCTCCTCTTTCTGTGCCTCTTCCTCCCTTTCTCTCTCTTCCCCCCTCTCCCTCAGTGTCTCTTCCACCCCTCTCGCTCTGTGCCTCGCCCCTCGCCTCTCTCTGTGTCTCTCCCCCCTGTGTCTCTCCACCCCTTCCTCTGTGTCTCCCCCCTCTGTGCCTCTTTCCCCCTCTCTGTATACCTCTTAACCCCTTTCCCTCTGTGTCTCTTCCCCTCTCACCCTCTGTATCTCTCCCCCTCTTTGTCTCTTCCCCCTCTCCCTCTGTGCCTCTTCCCCCCTTCTGTGCCTGTTCCCCCCTGGCCTGTGTCTCTTTCCCCCTTCCACCTGTGTCTGTTCCCCCTTCCTTGTGTCTTCCCCCCATGTCCCTCCCATGTGTATCTTCCCCCTTGTTCTCCCTTCCCTGTGTTTCTTCCCCCTTCTCTCACTCCCGTGTGTCTTTTCCCCCTCCTCTCACTCCCCTGTGTCTCTTCCCCCCCTCCTCTACCTCCCCTGTGTCTCTTCCCCCTCCTCTCCCTCTCCTGTGTCTCTTTCCCACTTCTCCCTCCCATGTCTCTTTCCACCTCCCCTGTGTCTCTTTCCCCCCCTCCCTCTGTGTCTCTCCCCCCCTCCCTGTGTGTCTCTTCCCCTCTCTCTGTGCCTCTTCCTCCTCTCTCTGTGTCTCTTCCCCCCCTCTCCCTCTGTGTCTCTTCCCCCTCACCCTCTGTGTCTCTCCCCCCTGTGTCTCTTCCCCCCTCTCCCTCCGTCTCTTCCCCACTCTCCCTCTGTGTCTCTTTCCCACTCTCCCTCTGTGCCTCTTCCCCACTCTCCCTCTGTGTCTCTTCCCCACTCTCCCTCTGTGCATCTTCCCCACTCCCTCTGTGTTTCTTCTCACCCTCCCTCTGTGTCTCTTCCCTTTCCCGCTCTTCTGTCCTTATGTGCCGCGCATGCGAAATGTGCGTCTTACGGCACGCATTGTGCATACGCGGCTCACTCCGCACTGTGCGCATGTGCGGCTCGTGTTACGATGTGGCTACTGCTGCGCAATGGGCAGTTCTCTATGCGCACTGCGCATGCGCACTGCGCATGCGCTTGCGCGCGATCCGATCGCCTTTGGATCAGGTCATTGTCAAACTGCGATTCGTCGCAAGAATGACGACGAATCGCAGTTTGACAATTATAATATGTGATCCCTTTTTAAAGTTACCTATCAAATCCGCTGTCACCACCTCCTTTGGTAGAGGATTCTACAGATTAACCACCCTTACTGTGAAGAACCCTTTTCTTTCTGTAAGGGGAAATCTTTTTACTTCTAATCTCAAAGGATGTCCTCTTGTCAGTTTAAAACCTCTTGGCACAAAAAGCTCACTTGACAAAGCTTTGTATTGACCCTGGATATATTTATATAAGGTAATAATATCCCCTCTTAGATGCCTAGAGACAATATGGTTCATTTGGTTAGTCTTTTATCATAACCTAGCCCCTCCATTCCCCTTATTAAATGTGTTGCCCTTCTCTGTACTTTTTCCAGCTCTAAAATGTCATTTCTATTTAGTGGTGCCCAAAATTATACTCCATATACCAAATGAGGGTGTAGTAGGCATTTGTATAGTGGCAGAATTATATTTGCTTTCTTTGTTTCTATACCCTTCTTAATACATGCTAATATTTTACTTGCCTTTGCAGAAGCTGCTTGGCATTGAGCACTGTTACCTAGGTGGTTGTCCACATGTACTCCCAAATCTGATACCCCTATATTTGCTCCATTAAGATTATAAATTGTATGGCTATTTTTTCTTCCCAGATGCATAACTTTACATTTATTCGTATTAAATCTGATCTGCCATTTAGCCCATTTTTCTAATTTATGCAAATCCTTTCAGAGGGAAAGTACATCATTATCTGATTTAATTAACTTGCACAACTTAGTGCCATCAGCAAAAATCGAGACAATACTTTCCAATCCTACTTCTAAGTCATTAATACATATGTTAAAAAGGAGATGACCTAATACTGAACCCTTAGGAACCCCACTTACCACATTAGTCCAATCCGAGTATGTTCATTTACAACAACCCTTTGCTTCCTGATGTTAGCCAGCTCTCAATCCATGAGCATATATTTACTGCAATCCATAGTTTCACTTGGGTTTTTTTCTGTTTGCCTTCCTCTGAAACAATTAACAATTAACCATTAATCTGCATATTGCAGATCAGAGGAGATCTAAAAAGGTTGAACTTGATGGGGGCTATCACAATCTTCTGCTGGATTGCGCTTGGACACAACCTAGTTCAGACTTATCAAGTAGAATTGTGAGATCTGTTTATATCCCTGATAGAAGGAATTGGACCAGAACAAGGATAATAATCTCCAGGAGCCCAAAGGTTACCACATTATAGGTTCAGTCCAGTCACTGCCAACTGGAACTTAGTCCCTTTATTAGGATAGATCATAAGAAAAGAACAGACAGGCTTTTATTCTTGAAACACTCAATAAACTCATACAATAATCCACCCACAATAGGCCTTCCCCCTTCTTAGAAAAACCTCTGATCTATCCTACAGCTTTTTTTGGTCATTCCCTCTGGTATTGCTCTGCTGAATTGTGAGGCTTATCTATTTGGTCGAGCTTATCAACTTTTACGACTATGCCCAGAGACAAAGCATCTAGAAAAATGGTTTGGTTTCTCCTTCACCTGGAAACTTGGGGAGAGGGAATGGAATTCCAAATACATGTTATAATAACATATTGTATAACTCACTACTATTCCCTTATCAGCAATAGGCAAACTATATGATTTAGACAGTAATAATTTAACTCACAGGTTAAATACCTTAAGATGTTTTTGTCAATTCAACATCTTCAATCAATACTATTCATTGTTGCTCGTGTTTTCCTTATTGCCCACTCTTTACAACTCCAGGGGGAGCAATAACTATACAGGCACTTGTTTGTTACAATATGCTTAGGTTCAATGACCTGATCTGCTTAGGGCAAGGGATCCTTGATAGTGGGGTGTTTATACAGCTACAGCTTAGCAACATTGCTGAACACATACAAATGGGAAATGGATTAACAACAGCTAGGGCCTAGCAGGTCCCAACATAATTCTTACTTATAATAAGTCCCACTAGAACCTGTGAGACACATTTTACTGTGTTCATTACAGCAACCATTATATCATTATATATTACTATTATTATATATTAGCATGTATTAAGAAGGGTATAGAATCAAAGGAAGCAAATTTAATTCTGCCACTATACAAATCTCTAGTACGCCCTCATTTGGAATATGGAGTACAATTTTGGTCACCACTACATAAAAAGGACATTTTAGAGCTGTAAAAAGTACAAAGAAGGGTAACAAAACTAATAATGGGAATGAAGGTGGGCTAAGTTATGAAAAAAGACTTATCAAATTAAACATATTTTCTCTAGAAAAAGGTGTCTAAGAGGGGATATGATTACCTTATATTAATATATCCAGGGTCAATACAAGGTTTTGTCAAGTGAGCTTTTTGTGCCAAGAGGTTTTCAACTGACAAAAGGACTTCCTTTGAGATTAAAAGTAAAAAGATTTCACCTTAAAGAAAGAAAAGGGTTCTACACTGTAAGGGTAGTTGATCTGTGGAATTCTCTACCAAAGGAGGTAGTGACAGCAGATTCGATAGATAAGGGATTGGATTTTTTTTTTATAAAAAGGGCATTCAGGGTTATCCTGGATAATTAGAGAGGGAGTATTGATCCAGGGAGGAGTCCGGTCACCAGTACCTGGGGTCAGGAAGGAATGTTATATATTTTTTCCAATTTTGAGACAATTGACAAAGTTTCACTGTTTTTTTTTTCTTCTGTTTGCCTTTTTCTGGATCAATTAACAATTAATCTGAATATTGCAGATCCGAGGAGATTTAAAAAGGTTGAACTTGATGAACTAAAATATTTTTTTCAACCTCAATTAAAATGTAACTACAGTGGATATAAAAAGTCTACACACCCCTGTTAAAATGTCAGGTTTCTGTGCTGTAAAAAAACGAGACAAAGATAAATCATTTTAGAACTTTTTCCACCTTTAATGTGACCTGTAAACTGTACAACTCAATTGAAAAACAAACTGAAATCTTTTAGGTGGAGGAAAGAAAAATAAAAAAGAAAAATAATGTGGTTGCATAAGTCTGCACACCCTCCTATAATTGGGGATGTAGCTGTGTTCA
Organism: Discoglossus pictus; assembly: GCA_027410445.1. Taxonomy (NCBI): domain Eukaryota; kingdom Metazoa; phylum Chordata; class Amphibia; order Anura; family Alytidae; genus Discoglossus; species Discoglossus pictus. The sequence continues at coordinate 73,099,096 of CM050169.1, forward strand.
GAATTAAGCAATCACACTCCAAATCGTGTTAAATAGGAGTCAGCATACACCTGCCATCATTTAAAGTGCCTCTTATTAACCCCAAATAAAGTTCAGCTGCTCTAGTTGGTCTTTCCTGAAATTTTCTTATTCGCATCCTACAGCAAAATCCATGGTCCACAGAGAGCTTCCAAAGCATCAGAGGGATCTCATTGTTAAAAGGTATCAGTCAGGAGAAGGGTACAAAAGAATTTCCAAGGCATTAGATATACCATGAAACACAGTGAAGACAGTCATCATCAAGTGGAGAAAATATGGCACAACAGTGACATTACAAAGAACTGGAGCTCCCACCTAAATTGATGAAAAGACGAGAAGAAAACTGGTCTGGGAGGCTACCAAGAGGCCCACAGCAACATTAAAGGAGCTGCAGGAATATCTGGCAAGTACTGGCTGTGTGGTACATGTGACAACAATCTCCCATATTCTTCATATGTCTGGGCTATGGGGTAGCGTGGCAAGACGAAAGCCTTTTCTTAGAAAGAAAAACAGCCAAGCCAGGCTACATTTTGCAAAAACACATCTGAAGTCTCCCAAAAGCATGTGGGAAAAGGTGTTATGCTGATGAAACCAAGGTTGAACTTTTTGGCCATAATTCCAAAAGATATGTTTGGCGCAAAAACAACACTGCACATCACCAAAAGAACACCATACCCACAGTGAAGCATGGTAGTGGCAGCATCATGCTTTGGGGCTGTTTTTCTTTAGCTGGAACTGGGGCTTAGTTAAGATAGAGGGAATTATGAACAGTTCCAAATACCAGTCAATATTGGCACAACACCTTCAGGCTTCTGCTAGAAAGCTGAACATGAAGAGGAACTTCATCTTTCAGCATGACAACGACCCAAAGCATACATCCAAATCAACAAAGGAATGGCTTCACCAGAAGAAGATTAAAGTTTTGGAATGGCCCAGCCTGAGCCCAGACCTGAATCCAATTGAAAATCTGTGTGGTGGTCTGAAGAGGGCTGTGCACAGGAAATGCCCTTGCAATCTGACAGATTTGGAGTGTTTTTGCAAAGAAGAGTGGGCAAATCTTGCCAAGTCAAAATGTGCCATTCTGATAGACTCATACCCAAAAAGACTGAGTGCTGTAATAAAATCAAAAGGTGCTTCAACAAAGTATTAGTTTAACGGTGTGCATACTTATGCAACCATATTATTTTATTTTTATATTTTTTTTTCCATCTACCTAAAAGATTTCAGTTTGTTTTTCAATTGAGTTGTACAGTTAATAGGTCACATTAAAGGTGGAAAAAGTTTTTAAATAATTTATCTTTGTCTCATTTTTTTACAGCACAGAAACCTGACCTTTTAACAGGGGTGTGTAGACTTTTTATATCCACTGTAAGTAATTATGTAACTGTTTGGCCACTGTACATCAATAACAGCATACACTTTAACCAAGAAATCATGACAGTAACTAAATGTACACAATGTCCAGCTGACCATCCAGTTGTGACAGCTTCTCCCCTTTCTTATTAATGAAGTTTACAGGATGATCCTGATGGATGATTCTCTAGCTACAATGCTTTCACGTGTCTCCTTTCTGGAAAGTCCATCCACATTTTGATAGACCTTACCTCATCTATGATGGGTGACAAAATGATAAATCTATAAGGCCAGTCTCCACCTCAGTAAATGACTATTATTCCCAGTTACCCTGGATAACCAACAAAAAGGATTATGGTCTGTGAAGATTCTAGATAGGGGCACTATTCAGCTCCAACACTTTTCTGCCTTTTAGATACAGGAATTGCCATTAATATGCTATGGAATATGTTGGCGCATTATAAATAAACGATAATAATATGCTGTCGAACTTCATTGAAGGAATGGGCCTCACGGTGTCCGGCAGTCATATCAATCCTTCTTAAAGAAATACACCATAGTCTATGAATTTGAGAAGCATGGCTTTTAATATTGACTCCCTCACTGCATTTCTAAAACAGCACTGACCCCAGACAAAAGACTTCCCTCCCCCAGTTACATCACAGAGGGCTGAAAACATTAAAAACCCTTGCCCAGATTAGCATCTCCCAATAATATCAGTGGACAACTGGGAGCTTGGCTTGCCCACCATAGGGGGTGGAACACCGGGCCTATCCCACATGGCCTCAGAGTGGCAAATTTAACCCCAACCTCCTGCAGTGCCATCTTGTGGACAACAAATGGATTACAGTAAAAGCACAATACACACAATATAATAGAAAATGTCCTTTTCGCTACAACCAATATGGCTGTAACATGATTTAATCCATAACAGGAAAACTGAACTTCACTAGGTCTGTAACCACATTAAATCCCCTCCCATACAAGCAGTGTTGTAGCTTAAGGGCTCAAAAGAACAGCCAAACACTCCTTCTCCATGGCAGCATAGGCCACATCCCTAGGCAACAGCTTCCTACTGATATATGCTATGGGGTGCTCACATCCCTATTCAACTTATTGACTCAATACTGCCCCCAAGAGCTTGGCCATGGTTAAGCTCTTATCTGTCAAAATTCCTACCCAGTGCCCCAAGTACTGCACCGCAGCCCTTTCTCATTGACACCTATTTGGGCGAATGGTTAATCTAGCGCCCTTGATAACATCTAGTATAATATTGATGTGTTGGAGGTAATCTTCCCAAATACTACCAAAGATGGCAATATTCACTAAGTAGGTTTGAGCAAATCCCTGGTACCCTTTAAACAGTGTATCGACTAGCCTCAGGAAGGAATAAGGATAATTTTTCACTCCAAAAGACATCACCTTGAATTTGTAAACTCCAAAGATGACTTCTCCCTGGCTGTCTCTGCAAGGGAAATTTGCCAATATCCTTGGAGAGATACAGAGTAGTTAGGTACTTAGCAGTACCTAGGTGGTCCAACAACTCATCTACGTATGGAATAGGGAAAGCATTAGTTTTAGTTCTTTCATTTAGCTTATGATAATCCACACAGAAATGTGTGTTTCCATCTCTCTTAGGCAACAATACTATTAGGGATGCCCAAAGACTACTAGCATGTTCAATTACACCCAATCACAGCCTCTCCTTCAACTCACCATGTAAACTAGACTTTATTACTGTAAAAGTGGGTTGAGATCTATTTCTTCTATTTTAAAAGTACATCATTCTTTTTGAGTTATTGGAATGATTTATTGTTGTAGAAGGTCATATGGAATCCTGATCTAGTAGGTGCAGACATTGAATAGACACATGTCTGTTGAGTGTGTCTATAAGAAAGAGATTTTCAAAGAAAATCTCAGCAATATGAAACATGACTGGACTGTCAATCTGGATGGTTATAACCTATTTAGGAAAGATAGGGGAAATGGTAAAAGAGGAGGAGGAATCTGTCTTTATGTTAAGCCTGAATTTAAGCCTATAGTCAGAGAAGATATTTATGCGGGCACTAACGGCAACATTGAATCTTTGTGGGTTGAGCTAAATAGTGGAGGAGCTAATTCTAAACGCATATTGGTGGGAGTATGCTATAAACCCCCAAATATAGCTGAAAGTGAGGAAATACAATTATTGTTACAGATTGGAAATGCAGCTAAGCATGGGCAAGTTCTAATAATGGGAGACTTTAATTACCCTGAAATAAACTTGATAAATGAGACCAGCAGCTCTGCTAAGGGGAGCAGGTTCTTGAGTACACTCGGGGATCATTATCTGGCCCAGGTAATACAAGAGCCTACTAGAAATGGGGCCATCTTGGATTTAGTCATCACAAGTAATATTGATATAATATCAAATGTTAAAATAGGGGAACCCTTGGGGAACAGTGATCACAACACAGTCTCATTTGACATTGAATACAAAAAACAGAGTTGTAAGGGGCCAACAAAAACTCTACATTTTAAAAGAGCTAACTTTAATGGGCTACGGGAAGCAATACTACATATAGACTGGGACAAAGAACTTACAGGGAAAAATACTGAAAATAAATGGACAACATTCAAATCCTTACTAAATAAACATACTCATCGCACATACCATATGGAAATAAAATGATTAGGAGTAAGACATATCCCATGTGGCTTAACAATGACTTAAAGATCATGATGAGGAAAAAGAAACATGCATTTAAATTATACAAGAAGGTGGGAACAGAGGCAGCTTTATGTGACTATAAGGAAATCAACAAGGCTTGCAAAAGGGCTATTAGACTGGCTAAAATTGAAAATGAGAAGTCAGTTGCAATGGAAAGTAAGACTAACCCTAAAATATTTTTTAAATATATTAATGGGAAGAAGGCCAGGAAGGAAGCTATAGGAACATTACAATGTATCACAGGCCATCTGATAATTAGTGACCAGGAAAAGGCAGATGAGCTAAATAGGTTATTTTCGTCGGAATACACAAGGGAGGTACCAGTGTTTGGGACACCGCAACATAATGGGGCTACACAACCATCACTAAATAATTGGTTAACGCAGGAAGAAATCCAAAAGAGATTGGAGAAGATAAATGTTAATAAAGCCCCAGGTCCTGATGGAATACATCCAAGGGTACTGAGGGAGCTGGGTTCTGTAATAGCCAAACCATTATATCTAATATTTCAAGACTCACTCATTACAGGGTCACTACCGGATGACTGGAGAAAAGCTGAGGTGATACCTATATTTAAGAAGGGATCTAGAGCAAATCCGGGGAATTATAGACCAGTGAGCCTCACATCTGTAGTTGGGACGCTTTTAGAAGGGTTAATAAGGGACAGAATACAAGAATATGTCTATTTGAACAAGATTGTAGGTAGCAGTCAACACAGATTTATGAAGGATAGGTAAGGTCAGACCAATCTAATTAGTTTTTATGAGGAGGTTAGTAGGAACTTGGATCAGGGCTACTCAGTGGATGTAGTCTTTTTAGAACTTTTAAAAGGCATTTGATACAGTGCCACATGGAAGACTAGTGAGCAAACTAAGGGATACAGGAATTGCAGTAAATATCTGCTCATGGATCGAGAGCTGGCTAAAAGACAGGAAGCAAAGGGTTGTTGTGAATGAAACATACTCCGATTGGTCTAAAGTGTTAAGTGGGGTTCCTCAAGGTTCATTATTAGGTCCTCTCTTTTTGCTCTTAAACCTCATTTTATTGCCATGATAAACATAGAGTCCTATTCATTTCGATCAACTCAAAAATCTGCTGCGGGAGCTTTTTTCCCTATATAACATATCTATTCAAAGCTCCACACCAGTAATCTTAATAAATGCAGTCATATCTCAAGCCTTTGCAGAAATTTAGAAGGCTCAGGTTTTGCTTGAAAGGCTTAAAAAGGCTTGAAATATTACTGAGCCCTAACAAACCTAAACTAATGAGAATCCCTTGGGTCACCTGCATTTATACATGCAGTGGAGGGAGTCCCCAGGGATCCCCTTCCCTACTCACTCCCCAATCGCCCCCTTCCCGGCTCAATGGCATCCCCCTGCCCGATAACCGTAGAAGTCCATAAAGACCCTCATGGCAACTAAAAAGTTAACTCCATGCAAGGCAGGTCCTTAAAGAACCCCCTTTGCACCCATAAATTACACCTAGCCGCTGGGGTACAGATCAGCCACCTGTGGCATTTAAATAATTAACCCCATGCCACTGGTCCATAACATCTAAGGAATTAATCCCTGCCACACTAAAAGTATCCCTGTGGCACCTAATCAGACCCCGTTGGTAACCTACTGTAGGTAAGCCCCTGTCAACCTCATCCACCACTTACTCCACGATAGCCCCCTTCCCCGCTCAAATCTCACCCCCTACACAATCACCTCATCTACATAACCATGGAGGTCCATAGAGACCCCCATGGCAGCTAAAATGTTAATCCCATGTAAGGAGGGTCCCTTAAGAATTGACATCTATTTCAGTCAATCACAATGCTCAAAACTGCCATATGTGGTATAGACCCCCATCATAGCTAAGGGGTTAATGTATTTAAGCATGGGAGTCTGTAAATAGAGGGTTAAAATATTCAAACATTGGGGGTCTGTATAGACCTCCATGGTAGAGGGTTAATTATTATGGGGTTAATTGATTAGGTGCCGTGGGAGTACCTATTGTAACCCATGGCGTTGGTAAAATCTTTAGATGGCATGGGTTCTTTAAAGACCAGTGCAGCAAGGCTTAACTATTTAGGTACTGCAGGGGTCCTTTAAGGACCCCCGCTGTCAGGGTTTATTTCTTGGAGACAGAGTCCTATCTCTTTAAGAGGTGCTCTGGCACTCAGCAAAGATTTTAAAACCATTTCCGAGTGCTATTTAGTACCATACATTTATCATCATCTTTTCCTATTTACTGATGTGCCCTAATTTGTGAGTGCTCTGTAAAGTCTAAATTGAATAGGGTTTAGGGTAAAATGCAGATAGTGGCACTCGTAATATATGGGCAGGGAAAAATCTATGGAAAATTTTGTTGTAATCTGTGGCATTGGGCTGGCAATGATCCTGCAAGGGGTTTATAGAATATCTAGCGGGATTTACTTTTGTTATTAAACATGATGTAATTTGTGATATATGGGAATAGAATAGGGCTAATAATTTAAAGTTTTCATTAATAGTCAAGGATAATTCTTAACAGATTACTAGCAAGATATTAAGTGGGATCAAGGCCTATAATATACTATCAATCTATTCCTTAATCCCTTGCATGCTCCTTTTCCATTGCACCCATGCTTCCCAAGGTCTTTCAGTTCACCTGTAGTTCAGACTTGGTAATTCAAACTCATTTTAGAATTTGACTATTTCTATGGAGACTACTGAGATTGAGACTCAGAGTCTCCTTAGAGCAGACTGCGAGCCCACGCTAGAGCTATAGCTCCAGGAAAAAAGCCATGTGTGTGAGAATGTTTTACAGGATTCTTTTTTGTGGGAGCCATGGAATACCTCAGCAAATTTTCTTTTCCAAACTCCCATAGTGCGAGTCAGCCTTAAGGGAGTATTTACTTTAGATTGTTTTATATTTATTTATTTACTAGCGACATGCCCGTCAAAAATGACTAGGCAATAAAATTGTAAGGCAGGTAATGCTGTTTGCCACAAACATTCATTTTTTTGGTGGTCATTGCGAGGCTCTTGGTTGTTGTATTTTTTGTTATCAGAGGCGCTTTTGCTGTCATTGTAAGGTCGGCGCTGATCTGCTTTTTGCGCTTATTGCAAGGCTGTCCCCTGGTGTAGTTTGTGTGCTATGAGCAGCGTCGGCGCTCGTTGTGAGGCGCGCAGTGAATGGCTTTTGTGTTTATTGCAATAGTTTGTAAAAAATGTTTGTGTATATGTACTTTTGTATGGTAATGAAATAATTAATAAATTAATAAATTAATATACTTTGCCTATTTGTAATTAATATATGCAGCAAGGAATGTGCTGAACAGCAGACAATCTGTTTTGATGTTCCGGCAGCATACAATGTAGGTTTGCACTGTTGTGGAGCTGAGGTGTAAGTGTCAGCAATGTGTGCAGTGTGTAGTGTAAATAGGTTGCGTGTGCGAGGGAAAGATGTTAGGGTAGCTGTGTAATTCCGTATTCTGTAAGTTAGTGTTGTAAAAAGGCGGTGAATGTGTATGTGTTACGCGGGTGTGGATGATTTAGCGTCCTTGCGAAAAGTGTATCTTGTACCTCGTACTGCTTTTTGGAAAAGCCGTCTGTGCTTGGTGGTGTTTTGAGGCTTTAGGGTGCTGTAGCCTCGTCTTCGTTTTTTTCGGCTGCCATTTTTTCTCTTGCTTAGGGGATTTTCGTGTGCGTAAACTCTGGAATTTGGACTTAAATTAAGGCGTAACTTCACTTGCAGAGATCCTGGCTGCCCCCCCCCCCCCCCCATGCTGTGGGTAAGCTTTTTATGTCATTTTTGTGAGTATTTATTGTTTTTTTTTTATGTTATCAGGTGCGTACGGTTCGGCCATTAAGGTCGCATGTTTGCAAGTTTGTAATGTTTTTTTTTTTTTTAAGTCCCGCGGCTCGTATTTTTTTAGTGTAAGTCCGTAAATTTTTAGATCTAAGTCCTGGGGCTCGTGTTTTTTGTGTAAGTCTGTATTTAGTCATTGCGTGTTAGATGTATTTTTTCAAAGTCCGGCTTCTGTGGGTGTTTGTAGAGTAGAGTGTTCACCGCGGCAAATGCAGACCCTCGCTTTGCGAGGGTCCGCATTTGCAGCCTGCAATGTGCAAAGGTTCATTGCAGCCAACATTGGAGCCTCCACCTTCCGCGAATTCGTCCCGCTTTGCGAGGGACGCAGTTCTTGCAAGCTCGCTTTGCGAGCTCGCAAAGCGTGATGACGAATCGTTGTTTGACAACTATTAGATGTGATATGTGTATTGCTAGGTTGTATTCATTCCCAAATTTCAACATCTATATATTTTTATGTACCACTACAACAAGCTGCAGTGTGATGGGACTCAGAGTTTAAGCACAGAATCATTATGGGATAGAACCTACTCAAAGCAGAGCCTTTTTATTTTAAGCAAGTGGGTACCATTAACCAGGCCTATGCAGAGCACCAGCAATTTAAAGATATATGTTTCTTCCAAAATAGGATTTTTAGAAATGTGAGGCGCTACTTATCTAGATAGGCATAATGGGTGAGTTGTCCATATCTTGCCTAACTCACAATTTAGGTGTAACCAAAGGTTATTTACATTGACCAAAACATAGCAAGAAACAAATACCAAAAAATGGGCAGTTCTTAAGAGAATGTCTAATGGGGTATACCCACTAATGGTGCCTTTACAGAAAATAAATGAAATGCAGCATGAAGTTACCCAAAAGGTTAGACCAGCTCAGAAATGTTCAGAATTAAATATTTGCTGATGACACGAAGTTGTGCAAGATAATGACATCAGAAAATTATATAGTTTTACTGCAAAAGAACTAAAATACATATTGAAGAATGGGCAGCTAAATAGCATATGAGATTCAAGACAAATTAATGTAAAATTATGCTTTGAAAAGTAAAAATTAAATACATAACTTTAAAAAGACGTTGGATATATTTTCAATATAAAATTCATACTGGGTTATGTAGGATAAATAAGAAAGGAGTATTCATCCAGGGAGTAATCTCAGTAGGAGCATTTTGGGGTCAGGAAGCACTTGTAATGCTTCAATGGAGGTAAGGCATCTTAATTTATGTAGTTTCTCCAGTCATATGAACTTGAAATGCTGAACAAAAGCTCATCAGAAACAGAATAAGGCATCGTAATATGGCTTCTCCAATTCTAGGTACAAAAAATGCAGAACAAAAGCTGCACATAAACTGGAGGTATTTACAGACAAAGGAGGATATCATAATTACATCAATTATTATTATTATTAGTGGTGGCAGTAGTAGTAGTTGTTGTTGTTGTAGTAGTAGTAGGAGTATTACTGTATGTCTTATATTTTAGTATATTTTACTAATCCTTTTTCTGTTAAAATACGTATTCCTACCAATACCATGTCAATGTATTCATTGTACTGTGCCTTGCATTTTTTAGCTTCCATCCCTGTTATATTGCATCCCTGTCTCTGCTCTGATCTTATTCTTATTCTTCTCTCTGTCCCATACTTTTTTTCACACTCTAACTCTCTTTCTCTATACTATTTGTGACTGAGTGTTCCCAGATATTTTTTTTCCAGGATGTCTAAAAGAGTTAACTCCTGGAGCAGTTTAACCAAACCCATATGTTCACAGGACTGGAGCTGAGAGATGTATGAGGCCATTTATGCACTGCTGGGTGAGAGGTAAGCTGAGAGAAATATGTGCAGAGGGTATTTGGGGCTGAAAAAAAGAGACACCCAGAACGTTTTGTATACAGATGAAGAGAAAAGATAGAGAGAGACTGCAGCTGGGAGCTGAAGAGCAATATGCATTTGAAAAGCTTAATATAAAGAATACAGGCCAGTGAAAGCTCACATACTATAGAACTGTTTTGATTTGAGTTTTTCTTCACCCAGGGTTAGCTGTGTGCAAGCCTGGTTAGTAAGGAAACTGACTAGAGTAAAAGGTAAGACCTGTTGTTTTCTTTTTCTCCCTCCTTCTCTCTCTCTCCCTCTCTCTGCCTCCTTTCTCTCTTTCCTTCCCTCTCTCCCCTCCCTCTCCCCTCCCTCTCTCCCCCTCCCTCTTTCCCCTCCCTCTCTCTCCCCACCCTCTCTCTCTCCTCCCCACCCTCCTTCTCTCTTACCCTTCTCTCTTTCCCTCCCTCTCTCTCTATGCGTTCTCTCTCTTCCCCTCCTTCTCTCCTCTCTCTCTCTCTCCCTCCCTTTCCATCCTCCTTCTTTCTCTCTCCTGCCTCCTCTCTTTCTCTCCTTCCCTCCCTATCTCCCCCTCCCTCTCTCCACCCCCTCTCCCTCCCCCTCTCTCCTCAACCTTCTCTCTCTCCCCCTCTCTCTTTCCCTCCCTGCCCATCTTGCGTGGTATAGCTCACAGCTTCATTAAGGTACACAAGCACCTTCATCACGACAAGGTAGCAATCCAGAAGAGGTATCAACTCAGCAATAAACTTATTCTAGCTCTCCTACCTTAATCCGCCTGTACTGCTTTTGTAATGTTGAGCTATAACTGTTATTTTAGAACTATGTACTGTTTTTTGCAATTATTTAAAATCACCATATAAATGAAAGTAACTATTTGGAGGGGGGGGGGGGTGTTATCTAAGTTTATGTTGCCAAGTTTACTTATTTAAAAACCACAGTATTCCTTTAAGAACACATATTTCTGGCTAAAAAAATATTACAGACAATTTGAAAATGAATGTTACTGCTTATGGTGATGCAAATATTTATCTGTAACCTTCATATTATTATAGCAGTTCTTGAATGTATGTTTTAGACGCTAATGGATTACTTATACAGACAGAAGGATTCTCAGGAATATCAAGTGTCCTTTTTATAAAATAAATTACACCACAAAATGTTGTTATTGCTCAGTCCTTCATTCATGTCTGACTTTTGGTTGATCACATGGATGCAGCATGCCAGGCACATCTTGTGTCTGCTTGTGTCTATCCATATGGTTTTCATGGCAAATATATTGGAGTGGGTGCCAGTTCCTTCTCCAGTGGACAGCTATTTGTCTGACATCTCTGCTATGATCTACAGTATATACCTAATCAGTACATATAGTCAGAAGCCTACACATATAGCACATATTCCATATTTCACACTTGTTCTTGAAAACTGGATATTTTGTAGATTAAACCTAAACTGTTAATAATATTGCTGCAAACATTGGGAAAGATGGCCTCATATACATTTTACTCTTATTTTAATTGTTTTCTAGTGCCTTGCATTATCATTATTAATTGTGATGACAAGCTTGCTTTATAAATAATTGTGCCACGAGTTGAATATGTGTACATCAAGATATGATATATAGGTTCAGACAGTGCTGCTTTTGCCTGACTCTTAACTCTGTACTTAAAAAAATAAAATGATAGATAGACTTGGATGAGAGACCACCTAGGAACACCAGGAGCAGTATGCTGTGGCCCACTGAGGAAGGAACTGACAGCCCAATCCAATATCTCTGCCATGAATACCAAGTGGATCAGGATGACCATGGACATAAAGATATGCCTGGTGTGTTACAGCCCGTAAGGTCACGGACAGTCGGACACAAATGAACGACACAACAATAGAAATAAAATCAGTGTGACAATCTCAGCCTGACCCTCGTTAACTCTGTAGTTTCTTCTGCAAGGGCTTCAAAAGTTATACAAGCAATTATCACATATATAGTTGTGAGCAATACTGGTTGCTGCTAATGTTGCGGGCTCGCTGCGCGAGCTCGCAGCAACTGCACCCGTTGCAAAGTGCTCCTTGCACTGGTGGAGATGAGCTCCGTAGGCGCTCATCCCTATGACCAGTACGACAGGCAGTGAGCTCCAAAGGCTCTCACTGCGACGGTGGAGATGAGCGCCTTCGTCCTGGAGGACAGGTAGTATGGGCCACAACTGCAAGGTCAGCTGTTTGCGGCCCGTTACCACGAGGCCCGCGGCACTACCTGGTTCTTGCCAGGGGAGTACTCACGATGAGCACCGGAGGTGCTCATCACGAGGCCCCCCAGCCTCGCATCACCCCCAGTGTCTCCTCCTTCCCCTCAACCTCCTCCTCCCTCCTCATCCCTTTCCCCTCTCCGATTAACTCCTATCCACTCACTCACGTTCATCGCGCTGCTCTCCATCTTGTCTTCTGTGTTGGGACCCGGCATATGCTAATGACGTGATGTCACATGTGCATCACGTCATTAGCATATGCCAGGTCCCAATACAACCGGAAGACGCGATAGACAGCAGCAGGAGCCCCAGGGCTTGCATCACCCCCATTATCTCCTCCCTCCTTCCTCTCATCCTCCTCCTCTCTCCCCTCATCCTCCTCCCTCCCCTCATCCCCCTCCCTCTTTCCCCTCATCCTCCTCCTTCTCCCTCCCCTATTCCCCCTCCTCCTCCCTCCCCTTATCCTCCTCCTCCTCCCCTCATCCTCCTCCACCTCCCCCCTCCCTCATCCTCCCTGCTCCTTCCTTTCCCCCTCTCTGATTAACCCCCCCCCCCTCCTCACTTACCTTCATCGCTCTGCTCTCCATCACATCTTCTCTGTCGGGACCCGGCATATGCTAATGATGTGAAGTCACAAGCTCGTCACGTTATTAGCATATGCCGGGTCCGGACAGCCGGAAGACGCGATGGAAAGCAGCAGGAGCAGCAGATGAAGGTAAGTGAGGGGAGAGGGTGGGTTAATTTGAGAGGGGAAATTGGATGAGGAGGATGAGGGGAGGGAGGGACGAGGAGGATGAGGGGAGGGAAGAGGATGAGGGGAGAGAGGGAGGAGGATGAGGGGAGGGAGGGAGGAGGAGGATGAGGGGAGGGAAGAGGAGGATGAGGGGTGGATGAAAAGGGGTAATGAAACAGACACAGGGAAGTGATACAGGGGAGGGGGGAATAGACACATGGGAGGGTGGGGAGACACAGAAGAGGGGGAGCAGGGCAAACAGACACAGAGGGAGTAGAGGGGGGAAAAAGACACAGGGGAGGGAGAGGGGAAACAGACACAGGGGAGGGAGAGGGGGAACAGACACATGGGAGGGAGGAGGGGGATCAGACACAGGGGAGGGAGAGGTGGGCAGAAACACAGGGGAGGGAGAGGGGGGGAGAGACACAGTGGAGGGAGTGAAGGGGGAGATGGGAGAGAGGGAGTGGGGGCAGAGACACAGGGGAAGGAGACAGGGCTCAAAGAGACACAGGGGAGGGAGAGGGGGTGAAAAGAGACACAGGGGTGGGAGAGGAGGGGGAAAGGAGAAACAAGAGAGGGAGAGGAGGGGGGATGGGGACACAAGGGAGGGAGAGGAGGGGGAGCGAAGACACAGGGGAGGGAGAGGGGAAAAAGACACAGGGGAAGAAGAGGGGGACAGACACAGAGGAGGGAGATGGGGAAAGAGACACAGGGGAAGGAAGGGGAAGATGGGAGGGAGGGAGTGGGGGAGGATACACAGGGGAGGGAGACGGGGGAAAAGAGACACAGGGGAGGGAGAGGGGGCGAAAAGATACACAGGGGTGGGAGAGGAGGGGAGAAAGGAGACACAAGGGAGGGAGAGGAGGGGGAAAGGAGACACAAGGGAGGGAGAGGAGGGGGAAAGGAGACACAAGGGATTTAGTAGACAGGGAAAGAGGCTCCCAGTGAGTGCCGAAGGTGCTCACATTAGGTGGCAAACAGCATTGCCAGCATTACAATTTTATTGCCGTCATTTTTGACGCACAAGTCGCTAATTAAAAATAACAATATGTAAGGCTAACCTTGATCAAATAAAAAATATAAATAAATAACTTTCTCACATCATTTTCAAGACTCCTACCTGATGTAACAGTTCTTGTGATTTTATTTTCCTTTAATCATTATACTGATATTTGTGCAATTGTTTTGTTGTACATAGATACAACCTACTTGTAACTACTCCCCCCCCCCACCCCCACCACTGTTATTCTAAAGGACGGATTTATTAAACAGTGAGTTTTTATAAATCCGCCCTTGAGAATGAAATTACGGCTTCATTAACTCTAGACCAACACATCAAGAATAATTTCAAATACTTACCGAGCTTCACTTTCTAGAGGTCAAATAAACACATTAGTATGATGCTTATTTTTGACACTTTGCGCTTTAAAGTTTTTTTGTTATTTTATGCAAAAGCCTAGTTTAACTAATCCTAATCACACTAATCACAAGGCAGTAACACTTAACCCAAGGCAGTAACACTAATAGCGAGGCCCCTAAACTACACAGGGGGGGGGGGGAGACTTGCAATGAGCGCTGAAGGGACTCATCGCAGGGCTTACGATGAGTGCCAAAGGTGCTCAAGCGAATGGCCTATAAAGTACATAGGGGGAGAGGCTTGCAATGAGCGTAAAAGGTGATCTTTGCAAGGCAGGAATGTAGAAGTACACAGGGGGAGAGGTCCGCAATGAGCGCCAAAGGCGCTCAGCGCAGGGCTCGCGATGAGTGCCGAAGGTGCTCATAAAGCCAAAATCCTTGCATTGTGTGGCAAACAGCATTGCCAGATTAACAATTTTATTCCCGTCATTTTTGACGGGCAATTTCCTAGTACATATTATAATGTTACCATCCCAAAGCAGTTTAAGATGTAAGAATGTTTTGGAGCCTCCAGTTACCCAGAACTATATAAAAACACCAAATTTGGTCACAAGAGAAAAACGTAACCCCTTACACACTATAAAACATCTCTACAGCAATGTGCTTAAGAACAAAATGACAGAACTTAATAAATGAATATGTATGTTGTGTACACAGTATATATGAACATAACATTATAAATGGACATGCAATGATATCTATAATAGTACAATTGATTGTTATTAATATACTAGCAACTTGCTCGTCAAAAATAACGGCAATAAAATTTGAAGCCTGGCAATGCTGTTTGCCACACAGTGGGAGCCTTTCCCCCTCTACCTTACTGGCCTTGCACCTTTGGCACTCATCACGGGCCTTGCAATGATCGCCTTCGTCGCTCATCACGGGCCTCGCAACGAGCGTCTTTGGCGCTCATCACGGGCCTCGTGATGAGCACCTTCGGCGCTCATTGCGAGCCTCTCCTCCCTTCTACTTGACGGGATACGCTCATTGCGAGACTCTCCCCCCTCTACTTTACTGGCCTCGCGATGAGCACCTTCGGCACTCATTGCGAGTCTCCCCCTCTGCCTACTTTCTCCCTTGTG
This sequence comes from Discoglossus pictus, assembly GCA_027410445.1. NCBI lineage: Eukaryota > Metazoa > Chordata > Amphibia > Anura > Alytidae > Discoglossus > Discoglossus pictus. The sequence goes on from CM050169.1 coordinate 73,114,312, forward strand.
TTTCATTTCCCCCTCCTCTCCCTCCCTTGTGTCTCCTTTCCCCCCTCCTCTCCCTCCCTTGTGTCTCCTTTGCCTGCCGTGTCTTTCCCCCCTGTCCCCCCTGTGTCTTTTTCCCCTTCTCACTCATGTGTGTCTCTTTCCCCCCTCTCCCTCCCATGTGTCTCTTGCCCCCATCTCCCTCCCCTGTGTCTCTTTCCTCCCCGTGTCTCTTCCTCCCTCATGTCTCTTCCCCCATTTCCCTCCCCTGTGTCTTCGCCCCCTCCCCTGTGTCTCTTCCCCCTCCTCTCCCTCCCCTGTGTCTCTCCCCCCTCATCTCCCTCACCTGTGTGTCTACCCCCTCCTCCCCTGTGTCTCTCCCCCGTCTTCTCCCTCCCCTGTGTCTCTTTCCCCTTCTCTCACTCCCCTGTGTCTCTCCCCTTCTCACTCCCCTGTGTCTTTCTCCCTCCTTCTCTGTCTCCCCCCTCCTTCGCTGTGTGTCTCCACCCTCCCCTTCTCTGTGTCTTCCCACTCCTTCCCTGTGTGTCTTCCTCCTGTCTGTTTTCCTCTTCTGGGCCCGCACACAGGCGGCCACTCATGCGCGCGCCCCTACCGCAATGTTCATATGCGGCGCAATGCGCATGCACAGGGCTTTCGTTGCAGCAATCGTAGTTGTCAAACTGTAATTTGTCGAAAGCGTGACGACGAATCTCAATTTGACAACTATTATATAGGGAAAAACAAATCCTATACTCCAGTCATGACCATAAAGCCATGCTTTGTATTAGATGGATGTTCAATAAGTCATTCTTGATTATGCAGTACCCAAGCAGGACAAAGTCTTGATTCTTTGTGTAAGGTTTTAAAGTAATTTGGGTGCAGTCTTACCCCTCCCTTCCCTAAAGTTAGTGTTCTTGGTCTGAATTTTGGATAACCATAAAACTTACAAGAATAGAGGATGAATATCTAGGTCAGGGGTGTTCAAACTCGGTCCTGGAGGGCCGCACCCAGACCTGGATTTGAATATATCCTTTCTGTTCACAGGTGAGTCAGTTAGGATGACTGAAGAAGTGATTGACTCACCTGTGCACAGCAGGGTTATCATCAAATCCAGGCATGTGTGTAGCCCTCCATGACCAAGGTTTGACACGCACGATCTAGGTGTACCCACCGATACAACTTCTACATTCCATATACACAAAGAATAGAAACAGTATTGAAATTGATAATCCCTTAACTACCCAGCTACAGCAATTGTTTTAACCTCTTCACAAATTATTCATGACAACCAGGAATTTCGAACATTGGTAGATTATTGCTGCAACTCAAAGTAGAAACATTGGTTGCTAATAGCTGACACATAGCCGGACCAATTTAAAAAAAAAAAAATGTATTGATGGAGAGGGAGGTTGCTACATGAGAGCAAGAGACTGATTTAATTTTGGACCTCTGTGTACGCTCATAGTATTCAGTAAATACGTTTTTTGGGTGATGTGTGTATTAAATACATTTAGATTATACTATTGGATGTTATGCTCTCCCTCTTTTAATCTGCATGTCAAAATATTATTTCTATTGGTTTTGCCCAACAGAAATTATAAATAAGCCACTTTAAAATAGAAGCTTTGAAATTAATTTTAAGTGATGGTCAGAGAATAAATGGAAAACAGTTACACTTAGAATCCAATTAATATTCAATATGTAGGAATGTGGCACTCTGTCAAAGAGAATAAGTATATATATTTTTAGGTTAGAGTGTCACATTGCAAATGTTCTTGTAATTTCCACTTGGACATTTCAGGTTGTTGCACCGTTAGCTAAAAAGTAGTAAAGGTGATTGACTATACCCTTGCAAGATCATAGCTTGGAATAAACAGAGTGTGAGCTAATATGTGATAGAATGTTCAGTTTGTGACCTGGTACAAGTACAGGGTTCATTACCTTTATTAAGAATCCAAAAAGGTACAAGTGAGTTGCTTTGCATGCTGCTGATATACTGACCATTAATAAAAATGGTGTATTTTAAGAAACTACCCTAATCCCTTTTTTATTTAATCATCTGGAAATTAAGGTCTTTGCACTCGTCCAGACACAGGGAATACCCATATGATCAACAAATAGTATGTTCTAATCACTAGTGATATATTCAACCACCTAGGTAACAGTGCTCAATGCCAAACATCAGCTGCAAAGGAAAATTAAATATTAGCATGTATTAAGAAGGGTATAGAAGCAAGGGAAGCAAATATAAATTTGCCACTATACAAATCCCTAGTACGCGCTCATTTGGAATATACAGATTATATATAGAGTACTATTTTGGGGACCACTATATATAAATAGGACTTTGTAGCGCTGGAAAAGGCACAAAGAATGGCAACAAAACTAATAAGGGGAATGGAAGTTATGAAGAAAGACTAACCAAATTAAACTTATTTTCTCTAGAAAAAAGGAGTCTAAGAGGAGATATGATTACCTTATATAAATACATCCAGGGTCAGTATAAAAATTTGTCAAGTGAACTTTTTGTGCAAGAGGTTTTCAACTGACAAGAAGACATTAGAGATTAGAAGTAAAAAGATTCCACCTTAAAGAAAGAAAAGGGTTCTTCACAGTAAGGGCGTTTAATCTGTGCAATTCTCTACCAAAGGAGGTGGTGACAGCGGATTCAATAGATAACTTTAAAAAGGGATTGTATATATATTAAAATAAAAAGGAGCATCCAGGTTTATCCAAGATAATTAGAGAGGGAGTATTGATCCAGGGAGGAGTCTGATCACCAGTATCTGGGGCCAGGAAGTAATTTTATTCCCCTTTTGAGATTTTTTTTGTTTTTGTTTGCTTCCTCTGGATCAATTAACATATTGCAGATCAGAGGAGACCTAAAAAGGTCGAACTTGATGAAATAATAGTCTTTTTTCAACCTTAATTGCTATTTCACTATATGTAACTATGTAACTATGTAAGTATAAAGCTGTAGCTGGCACGGAAAGGAAAAAGTCTTCTACACACATTAAGTAAAACATATCAATTACTGGAACGTCCTCCTCTCAAACAAGCATATTAAACCAAATAATATTATTTATTTTTACTAAAACATTGCTAAGTTGTTCAAAAGAGAATATTGTAAATAGACATCGCTTGTAATGAGATTGTGTGTTATGAAGGATTATTTATCAAGTATTTGGAGCTCCTATGTTTCCAAATTTTCACAACTGCTAAACCAGACATGTAGAGCACTCATAGAGCACACAGACCATTGAATTAGCAAACCTGCTACTTTTGTTTATTTTATTTTTTCTATTCTTTATTTGCTCTTTATTCTCTTTTCATCCTTTTCTTTTTCTTTACTTTTCTTTCTTTTATTTATTATTTATTTATTATTTTTATTTATTTTCTGTTATTCCTTTATTTTTTTATTTATTATTTTTTTCTTTCCTGACTGGCCTTGGTTTACCTGTAGTGTAGACTTTATCTGTCCAGTAGGTCTACTGATAGAAGTGTTTTATTTGTAGTAATGCTGATAAAGACTCCTATCAGTTGCATTTGGCATGTGAAGGGAGATCAATAAAAGGCCCTAAATCCCCTGTTCTACCCTCAAATAATTTGCATTATTTGGGTGCACCTCGCCCCCTGGTCCCCTCCAGCACGTTGTGTACCCGCTATATGTGATGGCCAATCCTCACACACTGCACCCGTATCATCAGCCCAAGAACTGATCACACACATAGCACATCCTCCTGTCAGGTCCTGGTCTCCTCTTCTTCATTTCTCCGCCATTATGAGGGGCTCACAGACCCCAAGAAGGAGCCTACAACCCTCAGCCTACAGGAGAAATAAATATACCAGCTGATGAGCTGTTCCACAACTACTTCTCGCCTGGTTACCTAGATTGGTTTCTTGTGTCTCCTCCGCTCCACCATTTCTGCCCTGGCCTGTCTGGTAACGAGGTGGGTCAGGGCTACAGAGCATACGTGGCCTCTATCCTGGGGCGTGTTCTTGATGCTATAGATATATATAGCACTGGGATCAAATTAACAAACCAATGCAGATATATAAGCAGTATGCTGCAAATAGACCCAAGACCGAATGAAGCTGAATAAAAACAAAGGTATTAAAACATAAAAAGCAGAACTTTATTATTAACCATAAAAATGAAAATTCAGTGTCATGATTTACTTGTTTAAGGACTCATATTTCTAGTAATCATGAATATGGCCAAGGGAGCATGACAGTGTTACATTGTAATTATGTATTATTGTGTGTGTGTTATATGTTGCCTTTTGCCTGTACATGTTTATTATGTATACTAGTTATTATATATTATAAGAGGGAAAAGGTGTTATAGAACATATGTGGAAATAATAAAAAAATGCTCTGCACAGAGGTTAGCTGCAGATCATTGCACTGTCACTCTTGATAAACAGCAGCTAAGACAGATGCATGTACTTCAAGTAATCCTAAGCAAACACTTGATATTAACATCAAGTTTGTTTTACTAGTCAGCTATAGATATCTAGTAAATTTGATCTTAAGAGTTTTTATATTAACCAAGGCTACAAGGCAGATGTGTTTCATCAAACACACATACACCAATGTACACAAGGGTGTGGTTTTGGAGAGTATAAATATGTTGTTCTTATCATTCAAAAAAGGTTCAGTTATAGTTTTCACATATACAAGGTGTGAGACTATTTCTGTGTTGTATCCTGACTTGGGGAGTGGTCTTGCCATGGGCCACTAGTAACCTGTATCCAGTATTCTCTGCCTGTATCTTTGGGCCTTGCCCTCTTCAGAAGCCATCTTTTGTGCCACAGAGAACAGGAACTACATGATTCTGCTGGGGTATATTTGAACTAGGTTCATATAAAGCCCCCTTGAAGAAGCAGATCATGACACACAGCATAAAAATGTATTTTAATTATACTGTGCAGAAAATATTGTAGGCTTGAGAATATCAAATTCTATTGGGATCTATAATCAAAAATGTTGCTAATTAATAACTAGAAAAATCTGATTGTTATCACTAACACTAGGTAATAAGTCTATACTCATTTGAAAGTCATTGCAACAATGTTACTATATCAGGGTCAATAACACCGTTACTACGTTGTATTTTGTGGGATGTTCTATACAAAGCCAAATAATAGTAGATAACAAAGGGCAAACAAAGGTAAATGAGGCAGTATCTTATTTCTCAAAACAAAGACCTATTCTTTGAAAAGCTTTTGATATGCCCCTGGGACTAACTGGAGTAGCCAACTATATAAAGAAGATCAAAAACCAATATCTCATATTTAATTTAGCCATATGTCTCATTTCAGAGACCTCCTATCTGCTGGGCTATGGTGTGCCCCACAAGCTAGCTGCAGTGCCCTAAAATACTGTTGTCATGACAATGACCGTAAATGTACAAAGCACAAGAAAATTAAGCTTCCATGAAAGCTAAAGGATAGCCATACACCATTCAATATGAATCAGAGAAAAGGGATGATCTGTGGAAGGTGTGGGGCTCTTGGGTAAAAGAAGACCATGATGGTGGAGTGGCCTTGGTTTGAATTTCTCCACCTTAATATATTCCTCTAGCTGTGTCAGCTGTTCCTGCATGGGCACAGCTTTAATTGTGAATTGCATAAGAAAGGTTTAGGAGACATCTTGTTAATATGAATATCAGCCAATTACAATGTCATGGATCAGGGGTTTAATATAATGTAATGTAAGTTTTCATGTTGCTGACATATACATTGTTTGGCCTAATAGCTACCCTTTACTCTATCTATATAAACCTCTTCCCATGGCAGGGAAGGTGTTAAATAAAAAAATATATATAATTGCAGGGGATTATGGTCTCCTCTGCCTATGACCCACACACACCTATGCCCCCACAATCTCTAAGAATAAAAACATAAAAAAAAAATATATATATACTTCATAAAATAAAAACATGTTAAACAGGTAAGTAGGGAAAATATACTTTACCTATGCTTTTGGTGCTTTCCAGTGATGATCTTGTCCCCTTGTCTTCTTCTTGTCCATTCTTCAGTCCTAAATAAGCGGGGTACTTACATATTGGTTGAAGAATCTGTCTCTTGTTTCTTGATTGAAACCCTTGTTCCTCATCTTCGACCTGTGAAAATGGGCCTCTGCCTAAAGATCTATCTAATGGAGACCCTCATCTGAGGAACAAGAACGTGCATGCTTATCTGGGGCTGAAGAGTGAGGACAATGGCTTTGATGATTCTCTCTGGAGGGCATCGAAAGGACAAGTAAAGTAAATTTCCACCCGTTACATGTTTAATTTTTTGTTATTTTATTTAGTATTTTTATTTTAGTTTTAGGGACTATAGAGGTTTTATGGTCCATGGGCATCTAATATTGATCTATTTCATGGTAGGGAGGGTACCATGGGGTCCTTGAGTACCCCCATGGTATAGGGGTTAATTATAGGTGCCATGAAGGGCCGTGAGGACACACATGGTCAATTTTAATATAGCATGGGAGTCCGTATAGACTCTGTGGTAAAGGATTTAATATTAGATGCCAAGGGGGTCTATAAGACTACCATAATATAGGGGTTACATTTGTGTGTCTTGACAGTCTATGAAGAACCCCATGTTCATACTGCAGCTTAGTATGCCATAAGAGTCTATTGAGCCCCTCATGGTATAGGTGTTAAAATGAGGTTTCACAGGGACTCACATGGTTACCATGGGGGTCCATAAAGTTCACAATGGGTAAATATTTGGGTGGACCCCTATGGTTATACTTTAGTGGGATATAACCAGGTCATAGAGGGTAGCAAGTATTAGGAGAGAATCCCAGGGAATACCTGAGTTCATAGGGAGTACTGAGTATTGAGGAAGGTGCCTGGCTTATAGGGGGTAACAGATATTGAGGTCAGATCCTTGTTTTTTTTCTGGCTAATAGAGGGTAGATGGTAGTGAGGAGGGATCCTGAGGATCCCCTGGCTCATAGAAAGTAGCAGGTATTCAGGAAGGATCCTGGGGATCCTTTGGCATATAGCGGGTAGCTGATATTGTGAGGGTTCCCCGGGATCTTCTGGATCCTGGGGTAGCGGGTATGAAGGAGGAATTCTGAGGTATACTGGGTTCATAGTAGGTAGCAGTTATTGAGAGGTGAATTCCATGGATCCCTTGTCTCATGGGGGTAGCAAATAATGAGGGGGGATCACCTGGCTCATGGGGTTTATGGGTATGAAGGAGAAATCCATGGGGATCACCTGGCTCATAGGAGATTAAGGGTATTGAGGGGGGATCCCAGGAAGCCTCTGGCTCATAGGAGGTTACAAACAATCCTCAAATCCAACACAATTAAGGTATTAGCTGCTTCATTCTGATGGATTTGAAATATCCAGTCATTTTTCTGCCTTTACAGGAGTCGAAAAGTGCCAATAGTCTTTTTTTTTATTTTGGACACTCTGAAAGACTTTAGAGTGAACTTCAGAGAAATCGGATATTGTTATTGGAGGCATATGATAGCAATTTTTTAATAAGGGGACGGGTCTCGGGCTTAGGATATTCGGGACATTTGGAGCACCTGGATGGAATGTCTCAGACATTAGATTTACAGGTGTGATAGGTTGGTAGTTTTTTACGAGTGATCTTCAGTTCTTAGAGGAGCCATGGAATGGAGACCTATAAGTATCATAGAATATGCAGAAACAATACACAAACTTCCTACTCCCACTGAAGCAAACTCCTATTCCCTCTCTCTAGAAAGGTATATCCTATGATACTGGAACCCTTGGATTAGCATACTCATCATAGTCAGAGTTAGAGCAGGAAATACAGGCTTATAAAGACAAAATTTTGCAATATTGTTTGATGTTCTATGATTTTAATGCAGTTCTGACTTATAAATTCAATCAGTAAACTACTTATATATAATGTAAGTACCATTGCTAACATTTGCAAGCTATTTCCATTACAAGACAAATCCCCTGCAAGCTCTTACGAGAACCAGGCTGTGAGAGTCATGTTATAGCTACGGTACTTAAATTATCTATTTAATTTCTTTATACTAGATAACATTTTCCTACGTTCATATGAGCCTCTTTAAAATACTGTACTGCAATCATGTGAAATAATGTTTTTATCTTTGGAGATTTATTAAATATAAATGCAATAAAAAAGTCTGATTAACTGTGAATTCAATTAACCATAAGATACAAAGAATATTTAGTTAAAGTTTGTGTATAATTTCATTTGGGATTTCAGTCATTGGCATCTAATTTGCCAGAATATTTGCTAACAATTGCACTCTTTTTTGTGCATGGGAATGCAATCAAATCTCATTTGTAAACTGCACCAGTTAGTATTCATGAAAATACCAAATTTACACTTTCAACACAGATTCACACTAGACATACAATGAATTAAAATTGATGATATTCAGAAGCTACATTAAGGACTTACAAGTAATTTTTCCCAACTTAGGGAAATTGGTAATTTATGTTGTTTGTCCTCATCACAAAAGAAGGTTATCACACTTAAAAAGGGCACATAATCAAGGAAAGCCAGCGTGAATGTATTATGCCAAGAGTCATTTGAATGGTCATACTGAATTTGGGGTACTGCTTTGCACACTACATAAAATCTAACTGTGGCACTAGGAAGAAATATATCATATTTCATAGATACAGTGTGTGATGAAGATTTTAAATGGACAAAAAACTTGCATAATAATGTCATTAATTTAAAATAGCATGTTTTATACATTATATTTGCTTGAAATGTCAATAATGTATTCATTAGGTTTAGGCCACTCTTCCCACATTAGATGATGTCCCACTGTAAAGTACTAAAATGGTATTTCTTAAAATAGAATAATCATTCTCATTGTGCCATTATATCATTCTTCTAAAAAAAAAATCCCCTCAACGTAGGTGACATGTACTGTGACTGTAGTCCCAATGCTCCCTAGATCAAACTGCAGAATGGTACCCACTAGGTGAACACACTGTACTAGCCCTAACATCCTGTCTCTCACCTTTCTATCTATATATAAAACCCTTTTCATGGCAGGGAAGGGGTTAAAAAATAATAATAATAAAGATGGAAGTTTAGGACCCATCTGCCCAGAATTCCCGCTATGAACAGTGGGATCCACAGGTATTTTACCTTTGTGCTATGAGCTAGGGGATCCCCAGGGATCTCTCCTACCCATTCGCTATGAGTAGATGGATACTTGGGGATTCCCCTGCCAAATGTGCAATCATCCTGAGCTACCACAATGTCAACCCTCTTCTTCAGGACAGCAGACTGACTCATCGGGCCCGGTGGATCAGGGTCGATCCAGCATCCCTAAAGCTAGGCTAGACATGGGACTCTGGTAGTCACTTGCATATAACTGGACAGGGGCTAAAAAATACTGCTCCATCCTCTGAGCAATCAAAGAACTGTTCCTCTGATAGTGCTGGGTCAGCCACCCACTCACCCAAACAGAGGGCAGGTTCCCCAGCTGTTGGCACCCAAAGTAATGCATTTCCCACCAAGCTCCTCCATTCCTATGGGTTGATGGAGCAGTAGGGGTGGCCAGGAAGCCAAGGATGATTTTGGTTGGGGTCTCCCTTTTGGTTAGAGCTGCAGTCCAGGATGGGCTGTTGCTCCAGCACAACCGTTTGGGCAGCCTTCCACTACCCATGACAAGCATCTGCTATTGATCAGCTGTCTTAGTTACATCATGCTGAGCTCATTATAATGGGCCATCTTTATCAGTGCTTCTTTGGTCCCACTGTTGCCACCATTGGTCGAGGAGGGACCACCTTGACCGGCTACATAGTTACATAGTAATTGAAGTTGAAAAAAGACTATTAGTCCATCAAGTTCAACCTTTTTAGATCTCCTCTGATCTGCAATATGCAGATTAATTGTTAATTGATAATTAATAATTGATCCAGAGGAAGGCAAACAGAAAAAAACAACAATTAAAACTTTGCCAGTATTCCTGACCCAAGATACTGGATCAATACTCCCTCTCTAATTATAGAGGATAACCCTGAAAGGCCTTTTTATTTAAAAAATATATCCAATCCCTTTTAAAAGTTATCACGCCTCCTTTGGTAGAGAATTCCACAGTTAAACCACCCTTACTTTCTTTAAGGTGGGATATTTTTACTTCTAACCTCAAAGGATGTCCTCTTGTCAGTTAAAAACCTCTTGGGGCATAAAGTTCAATTGACAAAGCTTTATATTATCACTGGATATATTGATATAAGGTAATTATATCTCCTCTTAGATGCCTTTTTTCTAGAGAAAATAAGTTTAATGTGGTCAGTCTTTCTTCATAACTTAGTCACTCCATTTTCCTTATTAGTTTTGTTGCCCTTCTCGGTACTTTTTCCAGCTCTAAAATGTCCTTTTTAAGAAGTGGTGTCCAAAATTATACTCCATATTCCAAATGAGGGCATACTAGAGATTTGAATACTGACAGAATTATATTTGCTTCCCTTGCTTCTATACCCTTCTTAATACATGCTAATATTTTACTTGCCTTTGCAGAAGCTGCTTTGTATTGACCACTGTTACCTCGACGGTTGTCCACAAGTACTCCCACGTCCCTTTTAATATCTGATACCACTAGATTTGATCCATTAAGTTTATAACTTGCATGTTTTTTTTTTCCTTCCAAAATGCATAACTACATTTATTCGTATTAAATCTCATCTGACATTTAGTTGCCCATTTCTCTAATTTATGCAAATCCCTCTGGAGGGAAAGTACATCATTAACTGATTTAATTACCTTGTAAGTTTTCATGTTGCTGACATATACATTGTTTGGCCTAATAGCTACCCTTTACTCTATCTATATAAACCTCTTCCCATGGCAGGGAAGGTGTTAAATAAAAAAATATATATAATTGCAGGGGATTATGGTCTCCTCTGCCTATGACCCACACACACCTATGCCCCCACAATCTCTAAGAATAAAAACATAAAAAAAAAATATATATATACTTCATAAAATAAAAACATGTTAAACAGGTAAGTAGGGAAAATATACTTTACCTATGCTTTTGGTGCTTTCCAGTGATGATCTTGTCCCCTTGTCTTCTTCTTGTCCATTCTTCAGTCCTAAATAAGCGGGTACTTACATATTGGTTGAAGAATCTGTCTCTTGTTTCTTGATTGAAACCCTTGTTCCTCATCTTCGACCTGTGAAAATGGGCCTCTGCCTAAAGATCTATCTAATGGAGACCCTCATCTGAGGAACAAGAACGTGCATGCTTATCTGGGGCTGAAGAGTGAGGACAATGGCTTTGATGATTCTCTCTGGAGGGCATCGAAAGGACAAGTAAAGTAAATTTCCACCCGTTACATGTTTAATTTTTTGTTATTTTATTTAGTATTTTTATTTTAGTTTTAGGGACTATAGAGGTTTTATGGTCCATGGGCATCTAATATTGATCTATTTCATGGTAGGGAGGGTACCATGGGGTCCTTGAGTACCCCCATGGTATAGGGGTTAATTATAGGTGCCATGAAGGGCCGTGAGGACACACATGGTCAATTTTAATATAGCATGGGAGTCCGTATAGACTCTGTGGTAAAGGATTTAATATTAGATGCCAAGGGGGTCTATAAGACTACCATAATATAGGGGTTACATTTGTGTGTCTTGACAGTCTATGAAGAACCCCATGTTCATACTGCAGCTTAGTATGCCATAAGAGTCTATTGAGCCCCTCATGGTATAGGTGTTAAAATGAGGTTTCACAGGGACTCACATGGTTACCATGGGGGTCCATAAAGTTCACAATGGGTAAATATTTGGGTGGACCCCTATGGTTATACTTTAGTGGGATATAACCAGGTCATAGAGGGTAGCAAGTATTAGGAGAGAATCCCAGGGAATACCTGAGTTCATAGGGAGTACTGAGTATTGAGGAAGGTGCCTGGCTTATAGGGGGTAACAGATATTGAGGTCAGATCCTTGTTTTTTTTCTGGCTAATAGAGGGTAGATGGTAGTGAGGAGGGATCCTGAGGATCCCCTGGCTCATAGAAAGTAGCAGGTATTCAGGAAGGATCCTGGGGATCCTTTGGCATATAGCGGGTAGCTGATATTGTGAGGGTTCCCCGGGATCTTCTGGATCCTGGGGTAGCGGGTATGAAGGAGGAATTCTGAGGTATACTGGGTTCATAGTAGGTAGCAGTTATTGAGAGGTGAATTCCATGGATCCCTTGTCTCATGGGGGTAGCAAATAATGAGGGGGGATCACCTGGCTCATGGGGTTTATGGGTATGAAGGAGAAATCCATGGGGATCACCTGGCTCATAGGAGATTAAGGGTATTGAGGGGGGATCCCAGGAAGCCTCTGGCTCATAGGAGGTTACAAACAATCCTCAAATCCAACACAATTAAGGTATTAGCTGCTTCATTCTGATGGATTTGAAATATCCAGTCATTTTTCTGCCTTTACAGGAGTCGAAAAGTGCCAATAGTCTTTTTTTTTATTTTGGACACTCTGAAAGACTTTAGAGTGAACTTCAGAGAAATCGGATATTGTTATTGGAGGCATATGATAGCAATTTTTTAATAAGGGGACGGGTCTCGGGCTTAGGATATTCGGGACATTTGGAGCACCTGGATGGAATGTCTCAGACATTAGATTTACAGGTGTGATAGGTTGGTAGTTTTTTACGAGTGATCTTCAGTTCTTAGAGGAGCCATGGAATGGAGACCTATAAGTATCATAGAATATGCAGAAACAATACACAAACTTCCTACTCCCACTGAAGCAAACTCCTATTCCCTCTCTCTAGAAAGGTATATCCTATGATACTGGAACCCTTGGATTAGCATACTCATCATAGTCAGAGTTAGAGCAGGAAATACAGGCTTATAAAGACAAAATTTTGCAATATTGTTTGATGTTCTATGATTTTAATGCAGTTCTGACTTATAAATTCAATCAGTAAACTACTTATATATAATGTAAGTACCATTGCTAACATTTGCAAGCTATTTCCATTACAAGACAAATCCCCTGCAAGCTCTTACGAGAACCAGGCTGTGAGAGTCATGTTATAGCTACGGTACTTAAATTATCTATTTAATTTCTTTATACTAGATAACATTTTCCTACGTTCATATGAGCCTCTTTAAAATACTGTACTGCAATCATGTGAAATAATGTTTTTATCTTTGGAGATTTATTAAATATAAATGCAATAAAAAAGTCTGATTAACTGTGAATTCAATTAACCATAAGATACAAAGAATATTTAGTTAAAGTTTGTGTATAATTTCATTTGGGATTTCAGTCATTGGCATCTAATTTGCCAGAATATTTGCTAACAATTGCACTCTTTTTTGTGCATGGGAATGCAATCAAATCTCATTTGTAAACTGCACCAGTTAGTATTCATGAAAATACCAAATTTACACTTTCAACACAGATTCACACTAGACATACAATGAATTAAAATTGATGATATTCAGAAGCTACATTAAGGACTTACAAGTAATTTTTCCCAACTTAGGGAAATTGGTAATTTATGTTGTTTGTCCTCATCACAAAAGAAGGTTATCACACTTAAAAAGGGCACATAATCAAGGAAAGCCAGCGTGAATGTATTATGCCAAGAGTCATTTGAATGGTCATACTGAATTTGGGGTACTGCTTTGCACACTACATAAAATCTAACTGTGGCACTAGGAAGAAATATATCATATTTCATAGATACAGTGTGTGATGAAGATTTTAAATGGACAAAAAACTTGCATAATAATGTCATTAATTTAAAATAGCATGTTTTATACATTATATTTGCTTGAAATGTCAATAATGTATTCATTAGGTTTAGGCCACTCTTCCCACATTAGATGATGTCCCACTGTAAAGTACTAAAATGGTATTTCTTAAAATAGAATAATCATTCTCATTGTGCCATTATATCATTCTTCTAAAAAAAAAATCCCCTCAACGTAGGTGACATGTACTGTGACTGTAGTCCCAATGCTCCCTAGATCAAACTGCAGAATGGTACCCACTAGGTGAACACACTGTACTAGCCCTAACATCCTGTCTCTCACCTTTCTATCTATATATAAAACCCTTTTCATGGCAGGGAAGGGGTTAAAAAATAATAATAATAAAGATGGAAGTTTAGGACCCATCTGCCCAGAATTCCCGCTATGAACAGTGGGATCCACAGGTATTTTACCTTTGTGCTATGAGCTAGGGGATCCCCAGGGATCTCTCCTACCCATTCGCTATGAGTAGATGGATACTTGGGGATTCCCCTGCCAAATGTGCAATCATCCTGAGCTACCACAATGTCAACCCTCTTCTTCAGGACAGCAGACTGACTCATCGGGCCCGGTGGATCAGGGTCGATCCAGCATCCCTAAAGCTAGGCTAGACATGGGACTCTGGTAGTCACTTGCATATAACTGGACAGGGGCTAAAAAATACTGCTCCATCCTCTGAGCAATCAAAGAACTGTTCCTCTGATAGTGCTGGGTCAGCCACCCACTCACCCAAACAGAGGGCAGGTTCCCCAGCTGTTGGCACCCAAAGTAATGCATTTCCCACCAAGCTCCTCCATTCCTATGGGTTGATGGAGCAGTAGGGGTGGCCAGGAAGCCAAGGATGATTTTGGTTGGGGTCTCCCTTTTGGTTAGAGCTGCAGTCCAGGATGGGCTGTTGCTCCAGCACAACCGTTTGGGCAGCCTTCCACTACCCATGACAAGCATCTGCTATTGATCAGCTGTCTTAGTTACATCATGCTGAGCTCATTATAATGGGCCATCTTTATCAGTGCTTCTTTGGTCCCACTGTTGCCACCATTGGTCGAGGAGGGACCACCTTGACCGGCTACATAGTTACATAGTAATTGAAGTTGAAAAAAGACTATTAGTCCATCAAGTTCAACCTTTTTAGATCTCCTCTGATCTGCAATATGCAGATTAATTGTTAATTGATAATTAATAATTGATCCAGAGGAAGGCAAACAGAAAAAAACAACAATTAAAACTTTGCCAGTATTCCTGACCCAAGATACTGGATCAATACTCCCTCTCTAATTATAGAGGATAACCCTGAAAGGCCTTTTTATTTAAAAAATATATCCAATCCCTTTTAAAAGTTATCACGCCTCCTTTGGTAGAGAATTCCACAGTTAAACCACCCTTACTTTCTTTAAGGTGGGATATTTTTACTTCTAACCTCAAAGGATGTCCTCTTGTCAGTTAAAAACCTCTTGGGGCATAAAGTTCAATTGACAAAGCTTTATATTATCACTGGATATATTGATATAAGGTAATTATATCTCCTCTTAGATGCCTTTTTTCTAGAGAAAATAAGTTTAATGTGGTCAGTCTTTCTTCATAACTTAGTCACTCCATTTTCCTTATTAGTTTTGTTGCCCTTCTCGGTACTTTTTCCAGCTCTAAAATGTCCTTTTTAAGAAGTGGTGTCCAAAATTATACTCCATATTCCAAATGAGGGCATACTAGAGATTTGAATACTGACAGAATTATATTTGCTTCCCTTGCTTCTATACCCTTCTTAATACATGCTAATATTTTACTTGCCTTTGCAGAAGCTGCTTTGTATTGACCACTGTTACCTCGACGGTTGTCCACAAGTACTCCCACGTCCCTTTTAATATCTGATACCACTAGATTTGATCCATTAAGTTTATAACTTGCATGTTTTTTTTTTCCTTCCAAAATGCATAACTACATTTATTCGTATTAAATCTCATCTGACATTTAGTTGCCCATTTCTCTAATTTATGCAAATCCCTCTGGAGGGAAAGTACATCATTAACTGATTTAATTACCTTGTACAACAGCCAGCAACAGTCAGCAAAAATTGAGATAATACTTTCCAGTGCTACTTCTAAGACATTAATTAATATGTAAAAAAGGAGAGGACCTAATACTGAGCTCTGAGGAACCCCACTTCCACATTAGCCCAATCTGAGTATGTTCCTCTCATTTGCAGATTTCTGTGGTATTGGTGCTAAGGATTCCCTGGAAGGAGGCCTGCTTCAGGACTTCAAATGGGAAGCTATAGTGCAGCTCTGTCGTTACTCAACTCCTGCTCATATTCCTCTGGTGGTCTAACATTGACTCCTTTCTGCTGCACTACCAGGTTCCTGAGCTCCCAGTTGCACTTAACTTAGACAGCACAAGTCTCACACAGGCAGCAAAAGTGATCCTTGCAATTGTTACTGCTGCCATGGCAAACTGCAACACCAAAGCCCTTCTCCTCAAGATTCCCCCTCATCAAAGCTTTAACATTTACTTGGATACATCCAAGTAGATTGCCTGTAAACGTGCTTAAAATATGTGTTTTGATTTAGACAATAAACCCAGGAGTACTTATAAAATGTATAACAGAATAAGAAGACTTCAATTATATTTTATTAATACAGCGTTTAAACATCAATTAAACATCAGGATATTTTACTTTAAATAGATCACAGGTGTTGTAATAATATATTTTCATCATATCCTCACTAATCATCCTTATAGGGCCTACCATACTTTAGAAGTTTTGACTAATATGGCAAAGCAATACATTTGCTGTTGTTGTTGCTCAGTCCTTCAGTTGTGTCCGACTCTTGGTGTCATGCTCCAGGGGTCCCTGTACTATAGAGTTAGTAAAATGCTACATTTAACCCACATGATACTCCTATGGGCTGATATAATTTTCCCTGCTGCCCTGATACTGGGGCCATGGACACATAGACATTGAACTATTATAGTCATGATAGCCTTACCTAGTACACACATTCTCTGTTATTAATATGCGGTATGTTGTCATGCATATAGGGAAAACTTTACCTTGTCTGACCCACCTGTGCAGGGATTGGGCTCAATCATTATTATAGCTATCTAATATGTTTTATGTAATGTTGATTACCCTGTGTATGTTCATTACTGTATGTTATGTTGCTTCTATGTAGCATGTTTGGTTTATGAACAGTTAACTCATTTAGAATATGATGATGGAATCGGTCACTGTCATGTTGAGAAGCTGTCAGTTATTAAAGTTGGATCTAGTGGTTGATACATAAAATATTTTAAAATGCTGCATCCTCAAGGAAGAGAATTTTAGAGCTGGTGTATCTGCTGGGTAGGTTTGGCAATAACAGCCTTCTAAAGCCCTATTGAAGAAAGCAGATTGTAACAGCGACCATATGGACGAAGCACGCCTGGCAGATCTGTCTATGTTGCTGGTTGTGCTAATCCATATGGTTTTCATGGCAAAGATACTGAGGTGGGTTGCCAGTTCCTTCTCCAGTGGACCTTGATTTGTCTGCCCTCTCTGGCATCTATGGCTCAAAATCAAAGAGAGAGAACTGTTTAGGTTTCTAAGTAAATGGAGAACTTGTTTGGGCACAAATCTCTGACTGTTGTTTTGCAAGCCTGGGCACCTACCAGAACCAAAGGGATGTTAATAATAACCAAATTTTTTCTAGAACAGAACCAAAAGAGAAAAATACATTTGAATACAAGAAATTATAGTAGTTATGAATGCATAAATTAAATGACTGAAAAGGTTTGCCTGATCGGTACAAAAAAAGATAGATGGAACATGCTTTTCGTTATATTGTTAGCAAAATTTTATATACAGATGTTACTTTGTTTTATTTCCAATTTTTTAAGAATTTTAGAGATTAGGGCTGAACAACAGGTATGTTTGTATGTGTCATGCTTTCTAGCTTTTTTAAAAAGTGAGGCAATGTTTTCAAATTAATATCAATGAATAATGAAAATTGCTTGGATAATTATAAACCTGGTAGCTCCATAGCTTTTTATATATCTATAAAAAGCATGTGTGTAAACTGAACATAATAGTGCTTCTTATTAAATTTGATAATGTTCTACAAGGTTTCTACAACATATCCCCCTCCTTCAGTTTACATCTGCATTTTCTTGTCGTACACCAAAACATCCACAACCCACTCATATATTACAGTTTAGAAACCATGTGACACTCTGCAAAATTACTGCTTCCATAATTAGCTAAGAAGAATCAGGTGCTGCTAAACAAGTGCTCATAATGACTTGTGTAGCAGAATCTTAAGTGCTACCACCTGAATATAAAATGAGAAACTTTGTCAGTTTTGTCTGGAATATTCAGGTTTGTGGTAACACTATGTCTAGGTCAAGAGATTTCTATGGCAGTCTCATAGAAACAATCATTGCTGCTCATCAGTCTGGGACGGTTTATGAAGTAATTTGCAAACAATGTGTAATCTACATTGAAATGATCATTTACAAATGGAGAACTTACAAGATGGTTTCCAATATAGAGTTCATGATTCTACCATTATGAAAACACTGAAGACGAACAGCTTTAGTAGAAAGAAACAAAGAGACATTGATCTGCAGATAAGAACAAATCAGGTCCATCTGTTCTCTCCATTTTATCTACCTAAAAGTTTGGCTTAGGCCTATGTCAGGTATGAATAAATGTATAAACTGTATATGTTCAAATTCTTCCTCTTTGTCTTAAATATATTTATTTTGTGAACTTAAGGAAATCTTTTAAAACATTTAAATTTTTCATTATACTGTATCAATCATCTACCTTATTTCCTCTAAGCTATATATATTAAGGCCAAGAAGTCCTTATAAGTGTTGTCTTTTAAAATGTAGGGAAGAGAAAACCATTTCATACAAAAAAAAAAAAATGTTGATGGAAGTTTTAGGTATGCAAAAAAGTGAACCACAGTATTTCTGGTACAATGTCCTAAGGACCATATGGAACTCATAGTCCACCATGAATTAATAATTAAGGGCCATATTAAATTCCAGCCTCGTAAGTTCAACATGTAGCACTTAAGGGCTGCGTGCTTCAAATTTGGCCGTTTTATGTTGCTATTAAATAACAAAGGGCTGCGAGTTATGAGCGAGTGACGCTATTTCGTAAACCAGTTCTCGGCTGGCGGAATTGCTTGCTCAAACGCAAACAATTAAGCAAATACGTTCAGATGGAGCCAATGGAAAAAGAGATTGTTAGCGTTACATCACTGAAAAAGGGGAGGGTAGATTTCGAAGTACTAGGTGCTTCAATTCCAGTTTGCGATCGGACCTACATTCAAAATATAATGTAATATTAATAAAGACGTAAATAAGATATTCTATTACATGCGAGTTACAGCCAATGTCTTAACACACTGATTGCAGGGATCGATATAACACAAAATATAAACACAAAATAAATAATTTTTCGGGGCTGTTTTGCGGGCTTGAGAATGTTGTGCTATTAATTCTAAGACCGAACATCACTTTCCCTTATAATAAATGTACAGTATTTCATTTTTTTTTTTGCATTATTAGTGCTACGTATTGTACTTTACCCCTCTTGCGGGTCCTCTCTAGCACATGTTTTGCCTTATGGCTCCATTTGCGGGTTACGTGCTTGGTCGCGAGTGACCACGTTGCAATTTAATAGCTGAATTGAACAAGTAGCGGTTACGGGCTCATCAGATCAAAGGATTTACATGCGCGAAGTTCAACATTGCCCAGCACTTAGCCTATTCTTGGCCATCCTGCTGGTTAAGTATGCTGCGAGCTACGTTACAGGGATAATTTAATACCCGTGGCACGTAAATTGCGAGTTTTAACACGTAGCCCAAATTTAATAGGGCTCTAAATCAGGAAATGTTTCGAAGTAGATCATGCATTAGGACAATGATCCAAAATGTACACATAAGTCTATATTGATGACTGGAAAAGAAAATACTCATTAGTTTATCATGTCCCAGCTCTGGAGGTGGCTCAGTGCTGTCCAGACCCTATTTTTTTACATTTATTTGACCCTGGGCCTTCCAACCGGCGCCATCCACCGCTTCCTCTTCTTTCCCCTACCACCCCGGCTCCTCATGTCCATTCCTGCCTCCTACCACCCAAATCCCCCCGCCTCCGTTTCTCAATCCTTTGGCCTCACCAGGTCCTGGGATTGTATTGCTCCACTGCCTGAACATCTTTAGATCAGGGCAGGGAATCCCGGGTCACTAGAGACTTTCTTCAATTTGTTTGTAGGGTTTATGGTTAGCTTCAGATTTTAGGGTTAGTGTTACCTGTTAGTGTTAGGGGTTAAGGCCAAACTTGCCAAGTTTTTCCAGGTATGTTTTGGTTCCCTCAGTCTGCAATTCAATCTTATATGATGATAGTAACATATTTTCTTGGTTTTATATCTATGACATGTTGAATATCTTCATAGAACTGTACAACGTCAGCCTCTTCAGCATCCATGGTTAGAGCATAGACTTGGATCACAGTAATGTTAAATTGCTTGACTTGAATTTGAATGGAAATCATTCTATCATTTATTGGGTTGTAACATAGCACTGCTTTGGCCACCCTTTGATTGACTATGAAGGCTACTCCATTTCTTCTGCAAGATTCTTGACCACAGTGGAGGTTGTCTGATGGGAAATGTCCCTTTGCAGTCCATTTAAGTTCACTAATTCCCAGGATATCAATGTTTAACCTTGCCATCTCATGTTTGATCATGTCCAGTTTGCCTCGCTTCATAGTTCCAACATTCCAGGTTCCCATGATGAATTGTTCTTTGCAGCATCGGACTTTCCTTATCCCTCCAGACAAATCCATAGCAATGTGTCCTCTTGGTTTAGATCTGGTGCTATTCGTACCAGCCCTGTGCTCTTCCTCAGTGATGTGGTAGGCACTATCTGATCTGAGGTGCTCATCTTCTGGTGCCATATCGTTATGTCTGTGGTTGTGCTTGTCTATAAAGATATCTTAGCAAGTTAATGGAGCTGGTTGCTGATTCCTTCTCCAATGGACTGCAATTTGTCTGACCTCTCTACTATGACTTGCCCACCTTCGTATAGCTCGCAGCTTCATTGAAGTAAACAAGCCCATTAAACACAAGAAGGGGGCCAAAGGTATTTATTTATTTTTGCACCAGGGCCCTATCAACAGTTGGTAACCGGCGGCCAGTGGGTTCCATGCAGTATTGCGTCATGACATGCACTTTACACTGAATGTTGCCTGTTTTTTTTTTTTGTTTATTTAATAAATATTGACATGAGTGTTATTTGTTACAAGAGGTGAGGATCTGTCTCAACAGTGTAAAGCATTTTAAGGTCATTTTAATGAATCAAGGGTGACATGTGGTGCCTATCAAGTGTAGCAGGCTGCCTGATGTAGATGAAGGTGGAATAAGTCTTAATACGTAAAACTATATCACTGTGATATTAAATGGCTTGACTTCAATTCAAATTAAAATCAGTTGCTTGTTGTTGTTCAGTTGTGTGCAACTCTCTGTGACACTACGGTCAGCAGCACTCCAGGATCATCTGTCAGCCACTGTTCCTCTGAGCTCCCCAAGTTTATATTCATTGCTTCAATTACCTCATCTATCCATCCATTATAGATTGTAAGTCTGCAAGTTTTCAGCCTTGTAAGGTGCTTTTGAAAATGCACTTTGAATTGAAAACTTTAAACTCAAAGACAGGGCCGACCATTTTTTCCTCATTTTTAAGATGTTTAATATTGTATTTTTGTTATACTTTTACACCCTGTATAGCCCTATGGATTATGTTGACATGTTACAAATATAAAAGATAATAATAATAATCTCAAGTTCTGCAGCTCCTTCTAAATTTGCTTTCATTCTTACCCAGACTCTTCTCTAGGGCATCCTGTCTTCTCATGATATGGCCAAAATGTTTTCTCTTTAAACTTATGATCATACATTTTAGTGAATGGTTTGGCTTAATTTCCTGTAGTTTTGATTGAGTTGATCTTTATGTCGTCCAAGGAACTGGAAGACCAAGGAACTGCCAATCATAATGGAGTGGGTTTCCAGTTCCCTATCCAGTGGCTGTTAATTTGCCTGACCTCTCTGCTATGACCTGCCAATCTTGAGTGACCCTACATAGTATAACTCACAGCTTCATTGAAATACACATGCCCCTTTACCACAACAAGGTAGTGATCAAGAAGAGGCGATACCATAGTTACCAGGAATTAAAAATGTTAGATCAGAAATCCTTTTGAAGAAGTACTACACCTTATAATAGGTTTGTTTTGGTTAGAACTAATGTTTGAGTTCCTTTAGCTTGAATTTGCTGGTACAAGTAAATTATATATGTGGGATGATGGTTATATCGTATAACATGGGAAATCCCCACAATTTTCAATAGCTGTAATTATACATTGTGTTAACAAGGAAGTCAATTATAATCCTGAGCATTTGCTTGACTTTACATCAAGATGTCCCAAAGCAGTATGTCACAAGGGGGCCAGCTGGACCTGCCAATTAATGGATCCCACCAGTTAGGTAATCTCCTCTGTGAATTTCTGTGCATTGCTGATAGGGATTGCCCTGGAAGAAGGCTTCTTTCAGGATCTGTGTAGAGCATGAATGCATTTCTGGAATGTAGATGCAGGATTACTTGGTTCTGGACTGGGACAAAATTGTTAAAACAATATTTTTTTACACCTCTCAGAAAAACAGCTAATACACTTGTATACTTTAAAAAATGTTAATGCTCTTTATTGAACTATACAGGGACTTATCTAGATGGGAGAACAAAGAGGTCCATGTAATTAATCTTGGTGTAAAGTAACAAAAAATAAGCATAATTAAAATAGGAAGGCCAGCTACACTAAGCACTCAGCAGGAGGTCCCCATTGTGAATATCCCATTGTGTTAATATCACAGTGGACTTCTTAGACCTGTCCTTGCAAACAATAATTCGATCAAAGTATATAAATTACAAAACTACATTTAAAAAATAGATATAAATATCAGACAAGTTTAAAATGGACATAATCAGTATAACAAGCAGTGAGCCACATAAAGCACAAAACAAGAGACACAAGGGATATTCACTGGGGATGTGGTACTCCAGACTCTAGACAGTCCAAACATGGTTATCAAAAGAGTAGCCAGGGCTAGAAATAACAAAGCCCAGGTGTGTCATGTCCACCTGAAGCTGGCCCAGGGAACGGATTCCCTCTGGGAAGACTGAACTAGGCTCCTTTGGAAATAAAAGAGAAGCAAGTACCACAGTATGGCCTTATTAAAGGCTTCTCTCAAATCAGGGCTGTCTTCACAGAGTATTTTAACTTTGTGATGGAAAAGAAGATGGAGGGGATGTTAACGCATAAATATCCAATAGCAAATGGAGCAATCAAAAGGGTTTCCCTGGTTACCTTCAACATTGAAAACACTAAATCCAAAGGGCCAAAAGCAGTAATTGTTATCAGACAATATGTAACCAGGGGCACTCAGCAAAGGGTCATGCTCAATAAATCATGGAAATTGGCAGTCTAGGCAGTGATCAGAGACTAGGGTCAGGAAATATAAGCTATAAAGTTAAATACCATGAGCGTCATTCAATTCGGAGGCTGCAAGTTAGGGGATGTAGGCCGTATGTCTGTAGGCCTGCTGTGGGTCTGCAGCATCTACGACTTACGGTGCTATTCAGTTGGCCAAGCCCACAAGTCCCGGCCCGATAGCGCAGATCGTAAACCATGAAATTGTATGTAGCATATCGGGGGCGTAAACATGATCAATTAAGCAAGCCTGTAACTCCAGAGTTAGAAACAGCCAATAGAAACGGAGCTTGTCAACATTATGTCAGTGAAACATGCAGCCCTTTTAAATCCCCCTAGTGTGTAAAACCGTAGCCCGTAACGTAGCCCGCAAGACTTAGAGCTATTAAATCAGACTCATAAAGCAAGCCATGCACGACTTGCAGCTTAGGTCAATTTTGCTCTGAAATTGCAAAGGATTTTCAAAGACGCCATGGCGCTCAAGCCCATAACCCGCAAATTGAGGTCAAAACATTAAGGCCTCCAAATAGAACCTGCAACGGCTTACAGACAACTTTTAAACACTGTAAAACACAATATAAACACACCTGTGCACTTTAAAATATAGGGAAAGCATGGGAAGGCATTACAATTACTTGCACAATAATCCCCAAATAACAAAAAAACATTTCAAAAATATTTAGTTTTATCATATGTTGGAATGGTAAAGCACATGTCAATATGGAAAGTCATGCTGTAATATGCAGAAAGCAATTAGAGACGTACTACCTAATTAAATAGCAACACAGAGGGGAATGGAGTGACAGAAGGGGACAGAGAGTAACACACAGAAGAGGGGAAGCAGAAAGAAGAGGGGCGAAAAAGGGACATATATGAAGAGAAAGACAGAGGGGTAAAAAATAGAATGGGGGTAAGGTGGTAAAGAGACAGACGGGTAGAGAGCGAAAGACAGTGGGGGATAGAGACAGGCAGGGGGTGGAGAGTATGAGGTGGAGGGGAGAGAAAGGGGAGAAGGCTGATAGAGGGAAGAGAGAGATAGGCATGGGGAAGGGCAAGAAAGAGACAATGGGGGGTTACAGACAGTTATTGGTGTGAAGACAGGAAGAGATTGATAAAGGGGAGAGAGAAACAGGAGGGGGCTGACAGAGGGGATAGAGAAGCAGGAGAGGGCACTGAGAAAGAGGAGAGAGAAGCGGGGGGGGAGAAGCAGGAAGGGTGAGCTGACAGAGGGGGATAGATAAGCAGGAGGGGGAGCTGACAGAGGGGGGAGAGAAGCAGGAGGGGTGACTGATAGAGGGTAGAGAGAGAAGTAGGAGAGGGGAGAAACAGGAGGAGGTATGGTCAGAGTGGGGGGAGAGAAGCAGGAGGGTGGACTGACAGAGTGGGGAGAGATGCAGGAGGGGGATTGTCAGAGAGAGACAGAAGTAGGAGGGGGACTGAGAGTGACACACAGAAAAGGGGAAGCAGAAAGAAGAGGGGCGAAAAAGGGACATATATAAAGAGAAAGACAGAGGGGTAAAAAATAGAATGGGGGTAAGATGGTAAAGAGACAGACGGGTAGGGAGCGAAAGACAGTGGGGGATAGAGACAGGCAGGGGGTGGAGAGTATGAGGTGGGGGGGAGAGAAAGGGGAGAAGGCTGATAGAGGGAAGAGAGAGATAGGCATGGGGAAGGGCAAGAAAGAGACAATGGGGGATTACACACAGTCATTGGTGTGGAAACAGGAAGAGATTGATAAAGGGGAGAGAGAAACAGGAGGGGCTGACAGAGGGGATAGAGAAGCAGGAGAGGGACTGACAGAGGGGATAGAGAAGCATGAGGGGGACTGACAGAAGGAGGAGAGAAACAGGAGGGGGACTGACCCAGGGATGGAAAGAAGCAGGAGACAGGGCTGATAAATGAGAGAGAGAAGCAAGATGTGGAGAGAGAAGCAGGAGGGGGGACTGTCAGAGTGGGGGGTAGAGAAGTAGGAGGGGGGACTGTCAGAGGGGGTGAGAGAAGCAGGAGGGGGACTGTCAGTGGGGATAGAGAAGCATGACTGACAGAGGGAGGAGAGAAATAGGAGGGGGGCCTGACCGAGGGATAGAAAGAAGCAGGAGGGGGATTGTCAGAGGGAGGAGAGAAACCAGAGGGGGGACTGACCAAGGGATGGAAAGAAGCAGGAGGGGGACTGAGAGAGAGGGAGGAGAGAAGCAGGAGAGGGGACTGAGAAAGAGGAGAGAGAAGCGGGGGGGGGGAGAGAAGCAGGAAGGGCTGACAGAGGGGGAAAGAAAAGCAGGAGGGGGAGCTGACAGAGGGGGGAGAGAAGCAGGAGGGGTGACTGATAGAGGGTAGGGAGAGAAGTAGGAGGGGGGAGAAGCAGGAGGAGGGATGGTCAGAGTGGGGGAAGAGAAGCAGGAGGGGGACTGTCAGAGGGGGGAGAGAAGCAGGAGGGTGGACTGACAGTGGGAGAGAGGCAGTAGGGTGGACTGACAGAGTGAGGGAGAGAAGCAGGAGGGTGGACTGACAGAGTGGGGAGAGATGCAGGAGGGGGATTGTCAGAGGGAGACAGAAGTAGGAGGGGGACTGAGAGTGGGGGAGAGAAGCAGGAGGGGGAACTGTCAGAGGGGGAAAAATGCAGGAGGGGAGATTGTCAGAGGGGAGAGAGAAGCAGGAGGGTGGACTGACAGAGTGAGGGAGAGAAGCAGGAGGGTGGACTGACAGTGAGAGAGAGAAGCAGGAGGGTGGACTGACAGAGTGGGGAGAGATGCAGGAGGGGGATTGTCAGAGGGAGATAGAAGTAGGAGGGGATCAAAGGCATTGATGACATGTAAATTCCAGTTTTAACAACCGAAAGGATTTCGTGCCGGTAACCCGTACACCATATGCGGCTCGCAAAAAAAACACCAATTGAATAGCAAATTAACTTACAGGCTCCATTATAGGCTTCAGTAATGTAAATTGCTCAATTGAATGTGACTCATGGTCTCACAGACAACCAGTGCAGACCCAGTGAATTGAAGGGTCCAGGTGCAAAATAATTGTGGGCCCCCTACTCAATTATTATTTAAGGTAGATGCCTATAGTGTCAATAAAAGCCTAAAATATATGTACAGTAAGTGGCCAGATTATGCATAGGGTGATCAGATCACCTTTCTATAAAATAATTATCTTCTCTAATAAAATAAAACAACCGGTATTAAAGGGCCCCTACCCTGTTCTAGGCCACGGTGCTTTGCAACTGCAGATTACTTTATTGGGGAAGTGTCAACAAACCTGCAAAAAATATGTGATTGCTGCTAAATATAAATAGCTAGGTTGGCTCAAAAATCACAGATGTGCATATTCCAAACTCAAGCAATATGGTACATATATTTCACAATAACACATATGTGACAAGATGTTTATGATTACACATTAACTGAAGAAAAGAAAGAGAACAGCTCTCACCTTATTGTACACAAATAATCGTATCTCTATATATATTCAGAGGCAGATCCTAATGAGTATATATATATATAATAAAGAAAAAATTAATTGCATTCTCACCATTAAAAAAAATAAAAACGTAAGAAAACTATAATTATGTAAAAAGCAGTCTACATATATCCATGAAATACAAGTATTTAATACTTTTATTTTTAATTTTTATTAATATGCGAAGGAGGTGTGGAGAGGGAATCTTTGCAAAGCGCACAATCTTGAGTGTGTCTAACACGACGTACCCGGACGGTGTCCTCAGTCTCTTGGTTCTAAGACATATGCCGTCTATGGTGTGCTAATCCATGGTATAATGTACGTATAGTGTGATGACGCTTTGTGTTGCGTGTACGTATAGTGTGATGGCTGTTTTGATTGATTTTAGTTTTGATTGATCAACTTCCTGAGGTTGGAGGAGACTTTGAACATAGGATGTTTGTATCTACAAAATGGGAAGGTGCCATAGTAGAAACCTTCCAGTGTTCTCATTAGGTTTAGGTAAATGAAAAAATGTTTGTCTAAGATGTCACTCTAATAGAGCGGGTGCAAAGTTCATGAAAGTTCATGGCTCTCCCCTAACAGCATAAGATAATCTTGGGTAATATGATTAAGCCTGTTTCCACTACTGCTTCCAAAGTTTTGTAGCCATTCACTGCAAAGCTTAGTGAGTTAAGCCTGATCCACTTTAATTATTTGTATATATGCATGGTCTGGTTTTTCAGTTTCTACTTCTTTTTCAAAAATCTATAATAATAATAATACAAAAATCTCATCTGTGTCAAAATTCGGACAAAAATGTGTTCTGTTTTTGACATACATATAGGATAAAATTAAATTATCGGCTCAAATTGGAAGTAAACAAATAAAGTAAAACAGCAAGCTACTTGACACATAGACCAAAAGACGTTTCTTGGATAGTATAGACATCACAATTCCCAATGTTTTTTATAAGTCGGGCTTAACTGCCCCCAATTCAGCAGGTTTGTTCTGCACTTGCTTGATTTGACCCTAAATAACATGCAATCTTTAATTACCAGTGTATACATACTATTTTTCTCCAACTGTCTCATATTTGGTATTTAGTTTTATGTATGGACTTATCTCCCCGGCTCGCAAGTTGCCAGTTATGACAAATTGCTGCTTTCATCTGTATCACTCTGATGAAATAAGAAAAGCATTCAACGCCAAAACTTATATTACTTTTTAATACGAGTTACTTTAATAGAAAATACTTAAATGCTTCTTACTATTGCGGCGCCTCAGCACTTCTGGGGTCATAAATTTCTATCCCTCTAGTATGCTATTACCTAGATATCAATCCTTTCTACTTCTGTGAACACTAAAATTGAAAGAAAACAAGGTTGTAGCTTTATGCATTTTTAATTTAATGAAATTCAGTTTTTTGAAGTTATGGGCAGAGGCAAAACAATCATGCTTCATGGTTTCTGAACACTTCAGAATCCCTCAATAAGCCAGTTCAGACTGGGTATATTAAGCATTAAAGCTATTTGTTCTCAGGAGACTAAACTAGGGCATGTTCAGGTTTAAGTAATCTCAGCATCTCACTTCTTGGCATGAATGTTTGATGGAACCCATGCAGGAAAAAATATAAATCTTTGCTAAACCATATTCCACTAAATCTCATCCATGTAGACCTGACTCTAAGCACATTGCTGTTCAGGTCTAGAGTTTCAGATTTCCAGTAATATCTGAGATAAAAGACACATTACTACCCAAGAATGCACTTGAATTAGAATTATGGAGTGCATCCTCATTTTGACATATCATGCCTCTCCACTCTGTGGGGTTGTCTAGTTATGGGACTTAAAGGACCACTGTTGTTTAAAACTTCACAGTAACAAAGAAGAAACAATAGCAGACATGCAAGATAGGAACATAAAGGAATTTTAGGAGCAAATAATATATTGTGCCATGAGGAATTCCATCTTAGACTGCTAATCTAACTGCAGCTTGAGCGGGAGGTTATCCTATGGAGGCTTACTTTGCCTTGAGTTTCATTCTATTAGGAACAAAGACAAAATACCTATCATCATGAAAGCAAAATTTAATACAGTTAGGGACCTTTCCTGTTGGGTGGCCACTAGCAGTGGTGGCAGCAGTGGTGGCGTGCGGTGGCTAGATGGCACTGCCAAAATTTTGCTGCCGATTTTACTTAATTTCATCTGCAATGTAACCCAATTTCATGGTTAGGGTAAGGGTTAGGGTTAGAGTAAGGTTAAGGGTAAGGGTAAGGGTTAAGGTTAAAGTAACAGTTTAAGGTTATAAATTGTGTAAAATGTTGATATCGCCATCTAGTGGACCCTCGCAGTGCTGCTACCGACACTGTTGCCGGACGACTAACATGAAAAATCATTAGTTAGAAATGAAAGACTGTAATTACTTATTTTAAGCAGTCTAAACAAATTTTGCAAATTTTTAAGTCAATTTGTTTTTTTAAAAGATAGTTCAATAAATAAGATACTCGTGAATCTATTCTGCATAACTGCACCTGTATCTCACTTCCCTCACTCCTTTAATTGCAGTTATTGTTTTTATTAATGTTAATTATACATTATACATGCAAGTATGAAAACAAACACATTTGCTTCTCTCTATCCCAATACCACCAGCACATTTATATATAAGACTTCCTCCCCTCCCTATTGGCTGATGAAGCTGTCAGTCTCACAACATCTTGCTGCATTGCTCTATTCTGTGCAGTGGGAAGTTAGGAGATGAGAGGAACTCCCTATCATAGCCATACTCATTATTATTATTATCTTTATATCGCGCCAACATATTCCGTAGCGCTGTACAGGGGGTTAGTACATGGCAAAAAAACAAACTTAACACCTTAAAGAATGGAGGGCCCTGTTTTTGAGCATATAATCAAATGTACATAGTGCTTGTTTCCAAGACACAGACACACAATTGAAAACTCGCAAACTTACAACCTAAGGGTTATATTGTTGGATAGTTCAGCTCATGTAACCAATACTAATAAATAGTCAAACCTGTCACTAGAAAAAGAACAGAACAATTGCAAATTAGTTAATTTTCTCATGAGGTCTACAAAGCATTGCAATCTCAACTGCCACTGAAAATATGTGTAGCAATTATTATTATTATTTCTTTATTTGTATCAGGCCAACATATTCAGTTGCGCTATACAGGGGTAAGCTATTGTCAAAAACAATATTATCACAATGCAAAAGAATGGAGGGTCCCGTCTTTGAGCATAAAATCAAAAGTACTCACTTTTACTAAGGAACTTAACAAGATTGAACACTTCCAAACTTACAAGCTAAAGGGTAATGGTAAGGTATAGAAGAAAATTAAACGAGATGTGTATATAAACGCCAGAGATGTGTCTTTAAAAAGATGTGTGTTTAATGGGGTATTGAAATTTTTGAGGCAGGAGGATAGTCTGGTGGAGCGAGGCAAGGAGTTCCATAGAGTAGGGGCATAATGAGAAAAGTCCTAAAGACGGGAGTAGGAGCAGGTGATAAGAGAGGAGGAGAGAATAAGCTAATTAGCAGAGCGAAGAGGGCGGGTGGGGGAGTATTTAGATGAGAGCAGAGATATAAGGGTGTGCATTATTGTTGAGGGCTTTATACATTAGGGTAATGATTTTACATTTTATTCTGGAGGTTATGGGAAGCCAGTGGAGTGACTAACAAAGAGGTACTGCCGACACCGATCGTTGAGTTGATTTGTAGAACAATCATTTTAAGAAATGACGAGGCTAGTGAGTGGAGAGCCTGGGCAGAAAATAATGTGGTCCCTCTTTGCACTCTCTTTCTCTCTCTCTCTATAGATGCCTGTGGAGGTCAAAAAAGGCAACAAATAAAACCAATTGTCTGCCCCTCACCAAACAGAGTAAGAGTCTTCCCTACCCCATACTGCGCACTGGTGCCGTGAAACAGCTGCACCAGAACTAAGACATCATTTTGAGTGCCCTAATTTCGGCAGGAACGAAGATTAAAGCTTGTCTGATAATGGTACTCTTTACAATATGTGTCTTTATCTAAACCATTATCTTTATATACACAATCTAATCATACATCATCAGTGGAGCCCATAGAAGCCCCTCTCCCCAAAGTGTCCTTTTGAAATGCTGAGAGGTACGACATACGGCCGACACAACCTGCATCATCTTTGGTTCATTTTAAATTTTGCTAAGAGTAAAAAAACAGAACAGTAAACAAAAAGAGTCTGATACACTTAATTTGAAACAATTTTATTAGCAATTTGCCTTCTGAGAGTACAAGCATAATTAATGATAATTAACAAACTGATTGGTTGAATAAATAAGGTATGAATGAAACAGTTAGTTCAGTCCTTCAGTGCAGCTTGGAATACTAGTCCCTTGGCTTAAACATCTTTTCAATGTGAAACATGAATAATGGAGTATACTTAAAAGAAAATGGAACACAATTATTTTCAAGCATTTTAATGAACATGATTTAAATATTACAAATGTTGTTTTTGTGCATGAATAATTATTAATTAAAACATGTTTTAAACAGTGGTATGTAGATCTCATAGCAGACAAGCATGACTAAGACAGCTATATTACTGTTTATCTTACTGGAAGGGTAAGTCCCCCAGATAATGTAGATACAATCATAAAATACTTGGCTTCATCAAATGAGATGCATGATAAAATGAATTATCAGGTTCTAAATGATGCCCTTTAAACTTTTATTTGTTCAGAAATGTAAAATGCTGCACCCTTTTTAAGTTAATGCACCTTTTCCTTTGGAAAATGTAGGTCAGTTATTTAGGTGCTGATAGACCAAGAAAATGTGTGTGAATTGCATTTTACGCTAACAGTTAAATTAGATATGTGTAACATTCTGCTAAATTTACCATACAGGCATGTGGTATATTCATGTAAACATATTTAAGTGGTACATTTAGGTATTCCTAGTTCCTGCTAATGCATACATTTTCAAAACTTAGATAGAATCTACTTAATTGCATCTGATTGCCATATGTAAACCCCATTCTGATCTGACACATATTTGCAACAAATAGCTCTATCATAACCAAGGACCTAGGAACCCCCCAAAAATCGTGACACACACACATATATATAGTATATATATATATATATATATATATATATATATATATATATATATGTGTTTACATATAGATACAGTATGTGTATGTCTGTGTATATATATATATATATATATATATATATATATAATAAATATTACATTTGTATTCACATTTGAATGTCTAAAACAAGTTATAACACTGCATTCTGGGAAGCTGAGCAGGGACATACAAATGTGCCCACAAATGCCTCGCTCTTCAATCCATAAACCATTTCAAACTTGGCCTCCTTTAAACTTATGCCCATTGCATTACACAGCTTTTATGCAAAGCCAAGGTTAGATCATACACAAGCTTGGAATCCTACCCACGGACAGCTGTTTCAAGGTTACTGCCTATCATCAGCGTGGGGCGGGATCCCAGCTTGTGTTGTGGACCTTATGAGAACACATACATCTATATATAGTTACATAGTAATTGAGGTTGAAAAAATACTTTCAGTCCATCAAGTTCAACCTTTTAAGATCTCCTCTGATCTGCAATATGCAGATTAGTTATTAATTAATTAGTTGCTAATTAATTATTAATTAATTATTAATAAACAATTGATTTGTTTTTATTATTAATTAATTGATCCAGAGGAAGGCAAACAGAAAAATAATCCAAGTGAAACTAAGCCAATTGTCTCAAAGGGAAATAAAATAATTCCTTCCTGACCCCAGATACTGGCGATCAGATTTTTCCCTGGATCAATACTCTCTCTCTAATTATCCAGAATAACCCTGAATTCCCTTTTTAATTAGAAATAAATCCAGTCACCTTTTAATGTTATCTATCAAATCCCCTGTCACCGCCTCCTCTGGTAGAGAATTCCACAGATTAACCACCCTTACTGTGAAGAACCCTTTTCTCTCTTTAAGGTGGAATCTTTTTACTTCTAACCTCAATATATATAAATTATATATATATATATATATATATATATATATATATATATATATATATATTGTGTGATAAAGGCAGTCTGAGGTACGGAAGAGTTAAAGAGGGCAGATATATCAGTACCAGGATGAATAGATCAGTTTGTCCAGTCCTGAGGGAGTTAACTGAACCAAAGCTAATAGCTCCACCCGAGGCTGCAGCTAGGCTATTTAAACCTCAGGAATACCTGCCCTGGGAAGAGAGAGCTTCAGTTTCAAAGCAAAGGTGAACACAGGAAGTGTTGGAGCTGAGGAGACAATAATCCAAAGTAAGGCTGCATTTGGATTAAGCACAAAGATCTAGTAGGGCTGCTGGAGAAGACGACCAGGGATCATCAGTTAATCCTGGTCATCCTCGGGTATGTTACTAGATACCGACTAGATCCCCAAATGGATGAGTTAGTGGAGCGATTTAATCGAACCTTGAAGGCTATTACCCTGTCTCCTATTTGCCATATGTGAGGTAACCTAGGCCTCGATGGGCTTCTCCCTATTCCGTCTCTTATGTGGACGTCATACAAGGGGAATCCTGGACATGCTGTATGAAACCTGGAAAGACTAAAGTGGTCCTGAAAAAAATATCATTGAATACGTCCAGAGTTTGAAAGAGAGAATGGCCCAAGTCAAGCCTCTCGTTAAGGAGCATATTGAACAGGCCCAGGCTCAACAGAAAACATATTACGACTGCAATGCTGAGGTACGGCAGCTTCAGCCTGGAGATCGAGTTATGGTACTGGTACGGCAGAGAGTAAACTGCTAGCACAATGGCAGGCACCTTACAAAATCCTAGAAGCCGTAGGTGATATAAACTACAAAGTCAGACAACCTGACCATCGAACGCCAGAAAAAATGTATGACATAAATTTGTTGAAAGCATGGTGAGAAAGAAACATTGAAGTGGGTTTTGTCTCACCTGTTACCTGTTTGGAGGTACCAGTCCCTGAGGTACTGATATCTTTGGAGCTGTCATCCCAGTAAACCTATGAAGTGTTACAGATGGTCTCCTGCAATAGTGAAGATTTTTCAGTTTATCCCAGACGAACAGACAAAATCATCATCATTACGGAGCCGGGAGTTAAAATACGAATCAAGCTGTACCGTATACCTGAAGCAAAAAGGACAGAAAAAGGTAAGGAGGTAAAAAAATTCTAAAAACAGGGATCGTCGAAGAATCCACCAGTGAGTGGTACCCCTGATTGATGAACTGGTCGATAATTTATGGAAAGTAGGTTCCTATCAACTTTAGACCTCACAAAAGGGCATTGACCTCACAAAGTCCCACAGGCTAAATCTGATAAAGAGAAGATGGCTTTTTGTACTCCTGATGGTCTGTACCACTACAATGTACTGCCATTTAAGTTACATGGTGCCCCCACTACCTTCCAGCTTCTCATAGATAAGCTCCTGTGACACCACTGAGGCTATGCAGCTGCATATCTGCATGACATCTTTGTTTATACCCCTGACTGGGATACCCATGTAAATAAACACAAAAGAATCTTGGAAACCATAAGGAAAGCTGGACTGACAATCAACCCAGCCAAGTGTAACTTGGGAAGTAGAGAGGCAAGATACTTGGGATACATAGTGGGATGTGGTTTAGTCAGACCCCAGTTACATAAAGTCGAAGACATTCAAGCATGGCTAAAACCCCTTAGCAAGAAACATATAAGAGGCTTTTGTGAGACTGGTAGGTCATTAGAGATGGGTCATACCAGATTTTGCCACCATTGCTGCCCTGCTAACGCATCTTACTAAGGCAAGAGCTCCCGATACAATTAAATGGAACCTGGAGGTGGATATGGCCTTCAAAATCCTACAGTTAGCTCTTTGCCATGAGCTGGTGTTAGTGGCGCCTGATTTCGAACAGCGGTTTATGTGTAGATCTGTGTATAAATATATATATATGCAGTGTAACTGTTTTTCTCGGAATTCTGAGATGTTTTTTTTTAACTTGTTTTAGACGTTCAAATGTGAACACAGTACTGTACTGCTGTAGGTGGAGGGCTTCTATCGCTCTTTTGCCTACCATATTATAAATGATTGTTGTGGTGAACTACCTACTCATAAGGTCCACAACACAGGCTGAGATCCTGCTCCATGCTGATGATAGCCAGTAAGCTTTAAACAGCTGTACATCGATAGGATACTCAGCTTGTGTTTAATCCAATCTTGGTTTTGCATTAAAGCTGTGTAATATAGCGTGAATAAGCTATGTAAAGTAAGCCATGTTTGATAATGACTATGGATTGAAGAGTGAGGCATTGCATGTCCCAGCTCAACTTCCCAGAATGCAGTGTAATTACTGTTTTCCTCAGAATTCTGGCTTTCGGGGAAATTTGAGTGGGTTGTGCGTTTAGCTTTGCGCACACTTCTGCTAGGACTGCTTTTTATCTGGATTGGAATATCTAGGCAGTCATTCAAGAGTCAACTTTTCAAAATTGGAATGGGGACCTATGTTTGCGAACACAGACATAAGCTTCTTGTTTCTTCAATGTTTTTTTCTGCATCAATTGCCTTAATTAATTATGTTGACCTTATACTCAAAGTCACAGTAAATGAGCAATTTCTAAGCCTAAAGTACCATCATAAGTCAAATCATTGATCACCCATACGTGTGTCTTATCTTACCAGAACATACAAAATCATGCAATGTTAACTTTAAATTGCTTTCTAATCATTTAAAAAATATAGTAATTAAGGTTGAAAAAAGACTTTAGTCCATCAAGTTCAACATTTTTTGATCTCCTCTGATCTGCAATCAAAATGACTATTTTGAAAATACAGCACAAAATATATTAATCTTTTACTATTTGGTATTGCATTTTGTTGCCTTTCAGATAGGAGGGTTTTACATGATTCTAGTTTTAATGAACCGGAACGAAAGTACTGGCTACAGAATAAATTACCAGGAGACATTAAATTAATTAAAAAAACACACTCAAATCTTAAATAATGTAACACAGTATTTTAAGCTCACACATTGTTTGTGGGTTGCAAGTTATTACAAATTGCTCCTCAAAACATTGAGCTTGATAAGAAGTTTCAAAGTGGTGTCTCCAGCTTGAAAAAGAGCACAAAGAGATAAAATGTGAAAGTGAAAAAGGCTTTCCAAGATTTTTTACCCACTCACCTTCGTGAATTTAAAATCCTCACCTGTGCTTTTGCATCATTCAGTAGTGTCTAACTCTCCATGACGTCATGGACCATAACACACCATGGGGATCTACCCGGTATTCATGGCAGATATATTAGAGTGGGTTGCCAGTTTTTCTCCAATGGGCCACAGCATGCAGATCCTGGTATTTGACAGTAGTCTCCCATCTAAGTACTGACCAGGCACAAACCTGCATAGCTTCAGGGTGGTGTGACCTCTTGGTTCCCTGACTGGAACTGAACCCAGGTCACAGCAGTGAAAGCACCAAATCCTAAACTCTGGACCACCAGGGAACCCTTATTCTCACCTAGTTGTACACAATACTTATTCAAATCTACTCAAAACCTATCTCAGATAGATGAATGCTCAGCTTCACACAGTACTGAGTATGCCCAGTTAATTTCACACCATGCTAAGCACTGAGACAGCCTTGATTTTGTAGGATGCTTCTAGTAGACCTGTCTTTGATTAAAGCACATTTTATTAAACAGTTACAGTTGTGCTCAAAAGTTTGCATACCCTGACATAAATTGGGAAAGTTTAGCATTTATTTTGAAAATATGACTGACCATGCAAAAAAAATATTTTATTGAAGGATAGTGATCATATGAAGTAATTTATTATCACATAGTTGTTTGCCTCCTTTAAAAATCATAATGATAACAGAAATCACCCAAATGGCCCTGATCAAAAGTTTACATACCCTTGAATGTTTGGCCTTGTTACAGACACACAAGGTGGCACACACAGATTAAAATGGTAATTAAAGTTTAATTTCCCACACCTGTTGCTTTATAAATTGCAACTAGTGTCTGTGTATAAATAGTCAATGAGTTTGTTAGCTCTCACGTGGATGCACTGAACAGGCTAGATACTGAGCCATGGAGAACAGAAAAGAACTGTCAAAAGAACTGTGTAACAAGGTAATGGAACTTGATAAAGATATATCCAAAGCCTTGAAAATGACAGTTAGTACTGTTCAATCGCTTATTAAGAGGTGGAAAATTCGGGGATCAGATAGACCAAGAAAGAGTTCAGCCACAACTGCCAGAAGAATTGTTTGGAATACAAAGAAAAACCCACAGGTAACCTCAGGAGAAATACAGGCTGCTCTGAAAAAAGATGGTGTAGTTATTTCAAGGAGCACAATATGACGATATTTGAACAAAAATAAGCTGCATGGTAAAGTTGCCAGAAAGAAGCCTTTACTGCGCCAATGCTACAAAAAAGCCTGGTTACAATATGCCCAACTACACCTTGACACGCCTCACAGCTTCTGGCACACTGTAATTTGGAGTGACGAGACAAAAATAAAGCTTTATGGTCACAACCATAAGCGCTATGTTTGGAGAGGGGTCAACAAGGCCTATAGTGAAGAAAATACCATTCCCACTGTGAAGCATGGTGGGGCCTCATTGATGTTTTTTTTGGGGGGGGAGGGGGAGCTCTAAAGGCATAAGGAATCTTGTGAAAATTGATGGCAAGGTGAATGCAGCATGTTATCAGAAAATACTGGCAGACAATTTGCATTCTTCTGCACAAAGACTGTCCCTGGGACGCTCTTGGACTTTCTAGCATGACAATGACCCTAAGCATAAGGCCAAGTTTATCCTGCAGTGGTTACAGCAACAAAAAAAAATGAAGGTTCTGGAGCGGCCATCACAGTCTCCTAAAGATAATATCATCGAGCCACTCTGGGGAGATCTCAAACGTGAGGTTCATGCAAGACGTCCAAAGACCTTGCATAATCTGGAGCCAAAAATAGGCAGCTATATCACCTGCAAGAATTAGGGGCCTCTATTACAAAAGACTGCACGCTGTTATTGATGCTAAAGGGGGCAATACACAGTATTAAGAACTAAGGGTATGCAAACTTTTGAACAGGGTCATTTCATTTTTTTCTTTGTTGCCATGTTTTGTTTTATGATTGTGCCATCACATATATACTTGTCAGTGTCCGGAACTCTGAGATGTACAATGAGCAGGGGCCCCCTTCCTCCTCCCCAAGGCTAAACTTCCTCCCTAGGGCTCCTCACCCCGACAGAGGCTGCAATGAGTGCCAAAGGCACTAAGAATTATTTTTTCCCCTTTTGAGACAATTGACAGTTTTACAGTTTTTTTTTTTCTGTATGCCTTCTTCTGGGTCAATTAACAATTAATCTGCATATTGCAGATCAGAGGAGATCTAAAAAGGGTGAACTAAAAGTATTTTTTCAAACTCAATTACTATGTAACAATGTTATTTTCTTGTTATTACCCAGCAGCAACAAGTATATTAAATGTTATTACAAACATGTAACACATTTCATCATGTAAGAAAGTGACTTAGTTCTAATTGATTTATCATCTTCAATACTATTTTTTTCCTAGGGCATATACAACACACTCTTCTTTGTTGTGGTGAGGGGACTTGTATTTTTAACTGTTTTTTTTTATATAAAAAGAGCATTTGGGGTTGTCCTGGATAATTAGAGAGGCAGTATTGATCCAGGGAGGAATCTGATTGCCAGTATCTGGAGCAGGAATGCATTATTATTATTTTTTCCAAAAGGGTTTTTCTGTTTGCCTTCCTCTTGATCAATAATCAATTAATTACCAATTACCCCACATATTACAAAGGTCAGAGGAGATCTAAAAAGGTTTAACTTGATGGACTAAAAGTCTTTTTTCAACTTCAATTACGATGTAACTATGTAATTAAGCTGACATTTTTGGATTGTGACAGACACTTTAACCTTCCAAGTGTAGGAGATCTCATACAGCTGTTAGGTAGAAATTTGAAGTATGCATTAATTTAATATAATATCTAATATTTTTTACTTGATTTTCAGTACACTGATGATGTAGAGCAGTACTGATGAATTAGCTGTCCCCTTAACAAAAGGCAAGACTTTAGAGATTGTATTAGATTTTTTTATATTTTAAAAATATTTTGTATTTTTTATGGAGTCATTCTAAAAAATGGTATTTAATGGATTGAATGTAAATCTGGCTAAAATTACACAAAACAAGGTTTTACTGAGATTACTTGTTTCTGCACCCAGAGATAGCTTCACTTACAATGAAGGATCTGAATTAGACACTATTTTTATATGTATGATTTTCTCTTATTTTCTTGCTGTGAATTTCAAGTAGTCAGAAAGCTATATTTGTGTGCTCTGTCATTTACAGTCCTCATTCAAGATAAAACATCTGCACAGCAAGAAAATTGTATTCATGAACAAAAGAGACTGTAAATTAGGATTGTACGTCTGTACATCCAGCAGAGGTTGTGCATTAAATTGCACTGACGACTGTGTGTGTTACATGTGCAAATCAATTCTTAATTCAAGGGATATATAAAAAGCTTCTAAACTAAAGCACTTTTTATAAACAGCGACAAATAATAGTTTTAATAAAAATGTATTCCCTATAAATTAGAACTACCCTAGAAAAATATATGTACCAGCCGGGTAAAAGGCATTACAGAATTAGAAGATGTGCTACCCAGTGGCTGTACTAGAGAATGGAGAGCCCTGGTGCAAAAAACATTTTTGGGCCCACTCCCCCAATGAGGGGTTGAAAAAAATTTTTTTTTGTGTTGAGACCCCCTTTACCAACTCACTCAGTGTCCCTCCCTAAGACTATTTCCCATAACAGCATCCCTCCCCAAGACACTTTTCTATAGTTACATTGCTTGCCTTCATAGAATTTTAGAAAAGTATGAGAAAGAAGAATTAGCGTTTATGATCCAAATTTATACAATTACGAAACTGTTAATAGTAACCAACTGGAAACAGGAAAACCTCCGAACTGGAGTGACATAATGTTTAAAACGGAACATTGTTGTGAACTAGAGAAACATCTTCACAATGTTGGAATACCCATGAATGACACTAATAAATGGGTAATTTGGGATAACAAAAATCTGGCTCCTGAGGAACGTGTCCCAAGGCATACTCCTATCTCACACTTTTAAAACTTGTTTTTTCTATTTCCCTGTGTGTGTGTGTGAAAAATACTGCTAACTTTTTTATACCTGTCCTCTTTTCTACTCTTCTTTCCATTCTGCCTCCAAAAGAGAGGGGGGGAAAAAAGAACATGCACATACTAGTGATTCCTATTCAAAATGTTTTTACTGTCTATGAACTTTGTAGAAACTGTAAAGTTGCATATTATAATTACCCCTATAAACCTGGATATCCTCTAGGTTCCCCCCTTCATACCCACTCCCCAATGAGGTTGGGTATCCCTAGGATTCCCCTTCGATACCCTCTACCCCCCTCTAAACAACGAAACTCTGGGATCCACCTCTATATTCACCACCTCCTTTGAGCCTGGGTATCCCCTAGGATTCCCCCTTAATAACCATGGAGTTCATTAGACCCCCATGGCACCAAATCTAACTCCCTAGGGACCCCATAGTAATCTAAAGTATACTCATAAGGGTCTCAACAGACCCCATGGTGTACTAAGCTATGAACATGGAGGACTTATAGACCTCAAGTTAGCCCCCTATACAATGGATAATAGCCAAAAAAGTAAATCTTGCCTGTTGATTGTATTTACCCAAAAGTTTGGCTTAAAGGGCCACTGCAGTTCAAGAAAGAAGATACTTGTTTGTCGAGTCTGCACTAAAATAACAATATACGCATCGGTGTAAGCCATGAACATAAAACATTTTATGTATACAGGAATCAATTTTGCATTTGTTACATCAGATAGTCCAGAAGCAGGAAGTTGAATCAAAGAATTCACACAACTTCCACCAATTTATCGTGGATCCCTCAAGTGTCCAGCAGAGGTAACAACATTGTTTTTCTTTCCTGCTTAATTATGCTCTTAGACTCAAAGTTTTCATGCATATATATGTTTTTCATTCTGCAGACATAATTTAATTACGTTTTTCTGGCCTTATGCTTATACCAGGCATGTTACATTCTGTACCTGAGTTTTTACACTACCGTGTCTAGAGGAAGCTTGTGCCATGAATCTATTCCCTTTTGTATGTTAGCCCTAAATCTTCCAATTTCATTTCTAGCCTCTTGTTCTCACAATCCTCTTCCCTCCTGAACTAATAATAAGTGGTGAGTTAGATTCTGTGGATAATGAGTCAATCCCTGAAAATAAAAGAATTGCTCTATGGCAGCGGTTCCCAAACCTTTCCACAAGACCCACTAGACAGGTCATAATTTTGGTTTTGTTGTTGCTGTTGTTTAGTTGTTCATTTGTGTCCGACTCTCTATATTCCTATGGACTGCAGCACACTAGGTACATCTCTCAGTCACTGTCCTTCTGAGCTCCATCAAGTTCATGTTCATTGCTTCAGTGTATTAATCTATGCATTTCCGCCTCTTTCGTCCCCTTCTTCTTGTGCCTTCAATCTTTCCCAGCATCAGTCTTCTCTAGGGAATCCTGCCGTCTCATGATATGGCCAAAATATTTGAGCTTCATCCACATGATCAAACCTTCTAGTGAAAAGTTTGTTTTGATTTCCTAAAGTAGTGATTTATTGTATCTTCTTGCAGCCCAAGGGACTCTTAAGTAGTTTTCAAAGGCATCAATTCTATGGCCTTTAATATCTTTACTTTTTACTAGCTTTAGGAGAGCTTGCCATAGTTTTCCTCTCCAGAAGCAAACGTCTTTTAATTTCATGGCTACAGTCCCCATATAAACAGATCTTGGATCCCAGGAAAAATACAATCTGTCACTGCCTCCAATTCCACGTATAGATGTTTTATGTGTGTGCAAACTATTGCAACTTAAGGCAGTCTGCTATGAGTGTAAGTTTGTGAGTTTTTAATCTTATTAGGGAAAGCACTATGTAGGTTTGATTGAAAGCTCAATAACAGCATTCCATTATTTTGCATTATGTTTAAATTGTTTTTGACTTGTACTTAACCCCTGCATAGTGCTAAAGAATATATTGGCACATTACAAATAAAGGATAATAATAATAATA
Organism: Discoglossus pictus; assembly: GCA_027410445.1. Lineage (NCBI taxonomy): Eukaryota > Metazoa > Chordata > Amphibia > Anura > Alytidae > Discoglossus > Discoglossus pictus. Next base: position 73,156,193 of record CM050169.1, read on the forward strand.
ATAAAAATAATAATATTAATAAATGTTTTTTCCTAGGCCTTGCTGACCTAGGCAGAAATAAACCACTGATCCTACTTTATTTAACAAGCTATATTAAAACATGTTCCAACAGCTTGATAGATAATGCTTGCTACGTCAGCTAATATATAATTGTCATATGTCAAAATTAATAAATATAATATAACTAGTGACTTGACCGTCAAAAAATAACGGCAATAAAATGTTAAGCCAGGCAATGCTGTTTGCCACACAATGCAAGTCTATGGCCCCTCTGAGCACCTTCAGCGCTCATCGCGAGCCTCTTTTCCCGTCTACTTTACTGCCCCACCATGAGGGCCTTCGGCGCTCATGGCGAGCCCTGCAATGAGCGGCTTCGCCACTCATTGCCGTTCAAAAAATTACGGCAATAAAATGTTTAGCCAGGCAATGCTGTTTGCCACACAATGCAAATCTATGGCCCCTCTGATCATCTTCAGCGCTTATCGCGAGCATCTTCCCCCGTCTACTTTACAGGCCCCACCCTGAGCACCTTCGGCGCTGATGGCGAGCCCTGCAAGGAGGGTGCGGGTTTCGCTGTGTGAGCTCGCAATTTTAACATAGTTTTACCAACAACTTTTGGCAAACCCGCAATTATGACAACTATATATGTGATAAATAAAAAAAAATCTTCCATCAATATCATAACAATTTATTTTTATGTTTCAAGCCCAGAACAATAGTCGTAAAAGAAATGTATGCTACATGATTATTTAAAAAAAAATATTACTACAGCTTCATGAGAAATATGATTATTTTTTCACTTATTACAAAGTAATATCCATTATCACCACTAGATGGCAGCACTGCCTATATAACATTGCTGGTTTGGCGTTGTCACTATATGTATTCCTAGCTGACACTAACATGGAACTGCTCTAACGCTTGATTATTTTTTAATCTCTACTTGCACTTACAGGACACGTTTACCCAGGAAATGCTGCCATGGTAACCTCTGATGTCAAGAGAATATTGAAGACCTATAAAATTCATGGACAAACCATAATGTCAAATCTTTTTTTTTTTAGGTACAGAAATAGATAAAACCATTGCGATTCCTTCGCATCTGTATTTTGGTGCCATTCCAATGATTTTTTATTATTATATATATATATATCTTATTTAGTTTACCTCATTATACTTCATTGGTGCCATATACATACCATATATGTACTATTAAGAGGTTATCAATACTAAGTAAATTGAAAAACAAAACATACATTTGAAAAAAAAAATATTTATGATAAAAGCCATATTGTTGAGTCTTTCAGTCATGTCCAAGTCTTGATGACCATATGGATGCAGCGCACCAGGCACATCTGTCTGTGTTTCTGGTTGTGCTTATCCATGTGGTTTTCTAAGAAAAGATACTGTATACTGGAGTGGGTTGGCAGTACCTTCTGGCACCTTCTGACCTGAGGGGCTCATCTTCCGGTGCCATATCATTATTGACCCTGTCCATAAAGTCATCTTAGCAATGTTACTGAAATGGATTTCAGGTTCCTTTTCCAGTGAATCATGATTTGTCTGAACTCTTTACCATGACCAGCCCATCTTGGGTGACCCTACATGGTATCGCTCACAGCTTCATTGAGGTACAAAAGCCTCTTCATCAAAACAAGATAGCAATCCAGAAGGGGAATAGCCATATTAGGCAGAGAAAAAAAGTGTAAAGATTGTTAATTGTTAATGTGTCTGCTGGTTGCTGGAGGCATCCATGATACTGGTTGCACTTGTTGAAGGTGGTTGCATATATGTGAAGCCTGTTTGCATTTTTCAGCATATTGCAGCCCCTGCTACAAATTCCAGATTGGGTTTGAATATTATAGGTGTACTTTGATTTTATAATATATATATATTATTATTATTATTGTTTATTTATAACGTGCCGACATATTCCATATCGCTGTACATAAGATAAGTTCCAGACAAAGATACATACAAATTAAACATAGCAAAGCAAGGAGGACCCTGTCTTTGAGCCTCAAATCCATATTGTCCATAGTGCTTTCCCCAAAGCACATTGTGGGATTGAAACTCGCAGACTTACAACCTAAAGGTATTGTGTGAGGAAAAGGAGGGAGAGAAAGGTGAGAGTGTGTTAAGGTGGAAGGTGATACGCTTCTTTAAAGAGGTGTGTTTTAGAGAGGTTTTGAATGTTTTGTGGCAGGAGGATAATCTGGTGGAGCGAGGCAAGGAGTTCCAGAGAATAGGGGCAGCACGAGAAAAGTCCTGAAGGCGAGAGTGAGAGGAGGTGACAAGAGTTGTGGAAAGAAGAAGGTTATTAGCAGAACGAAGAGGGCGGTGGGGGAGTATTTGGAGATGAGACCAGAAATGTATGGGGGTGCGCTATTGTTGAGGGCTTTGAAAGTTAGGGTCATGATTTTAAATGTTATTCTGGAGGCTAAGGGAAGCCAATGGAGTGATTTACAGAGAGGTGATGCCGACACTGAACGTTGTGTCTAGCAGAGGATGTCTAGCATAATGGATTGAAGTGGAGATAGTCGGGTGGTGGGTAGGCCAACAAGAAGCAAGTTGCAGTAGTCCAGTCGAGAGATGATGAGAGAGTGTATAAGGATTTTAGTTGTGTCTTGTGTAAGAAAGTGGCGAATGTTTTTAGATGGAGAAGACAAGATTTGGTTAGTGATTGTATGTGAGGGATGAAATACAGGGCGGGGTCCAGTAGAACCCCAATACAACAGGCTTGGGAGGTGGGTGTGATGATGTCATTGTTGACAGTGAGAGAGATGTGAGGAATTGACGCTGTGGGAGAGGGAGGTAAGATTAAGAGTTCAGTTTTAGACATGTTGAGTTTGAGATGGTGGGTGGACATCCAAGAGGATATACTAGAGAGGCAGTTGGAGACATGTGTTAGAAGAGAGGGGGATAGATCTGTTGCTGAGGGGTAGATTTGGGTGTCATCTGCATAGTGATGATACTGCAGCCCAAAAGAGTTTATAAGGGTACCAAGTGAGGATGTGTAAATGGAGAAGAGGAGCGGGCCTAGGACTGATCCTTGGGGTACGCCAACAGACAGGGGGTAAGGAGAAGAAGAGGTGTCAGAGAAAGAGATACTGAATGATCGATTTTGTATGTATGATGAGAACCACGAGAGAGCAGTGTCTCGAATACCGAGGGAGAAGAGGATATAGAATAGAAGTGGATGGTCAACTGTGTCAAAGGCCGCAGAGAGATCTAGAAGAAGGAGAATAGAAAAGTGACCTTTTGACTTGGCAGTAAGCAGGTCATTGGTGACTTTAGTGCGAGCTGTCTCAGTGGAGTGTCGAGCCGAAAGCCGGATTGGAAGGTGTCAAGAAGGGAGTTAGAGGAAATAAAGCTGGTAAGGCGGTTATAGACCAGCCACTCCAGCAGTTTGGAAGCCAGGGGAAGTAGAGAGATAGGGCAATAGTTAGATGCAATGTCAGAGTCATATGAGTGTTTTTTGAGGATGGGTGTAATTATGGCGTGTTTTAGACAAGATGGAAATGTGCCGGTATTTAGGGAAAGGTTGAAAATGTGTGTGAGAGCTGGGATTAGTGTGGTAGAGAGAGGAGGGATGAGCTGAGATGGAATAGGGTCCTGGAGACATGTAGTGAGGCGAGTGGATGAAAGCAGGCTAGCGACTTCATCCGCTGTAGCTGGGTCAAAGCAGTTCAAAGTGGCTGTTGGTTTGGGGGAGGGAGAAGACTGAGTGTGGTTGGTTAGTTGAGAGGGTGGAGTGAGTGAACCACTGTGTGATTAGAGTTCATTGCCTGTTTGTGTTGTGTGCCAAGGCTGTGGAAGAAAGCAAGGGCGTTTTCTTGTGGTTATGGGGGCAAGGGTATCAAGGGTGGAAGAGAGAGTAGAGTTGTAGAGTGAGATGGCAGTGTCAGGGCAGTTGAGGTTGGTGATGAGGCTGAGAAGGGGTTGGATATTAGTGGAGAGCTGAGCAGGGTCAAGTGCTAGCAGGTTTCTGTGGGTGATGGTGGCAGGGTTTGAAGAAGGGTGGTGGGTAGATCTGCTCTCACTCTCTAACACTAAAAAAAACTTGTAAATTGTATTTTTATAGTATTGATTATAGCTATATTAGATACATTTTAGTGAGACTGTAATTTTGTCCAGGAACAATCAGTTTTTATATATTTGATATTAATTGTAAATGGACACATAAAGGTATATGGAAGTTTTCGGGGTTTTAAATGTTCTCTAACAAGCTGCCACTGAAAAATATGAATTATATTGAATCTGTGTACTTACAAATTTATGTGCAGCTGAGTGAAATCCTGGTTTTCACACCCCCAGAGTGCTTACACCACCAAAATGTACTATCCTATAGCAGCACAGCTGGAAATACAGATTTTAACCTGTTCCTTACTCAGCCAACGACTGTGCAGTTCAATGGGCCTGTAGCATCCAATTATTTGGCATGGAGAAAGAGAAAGACAGTAGGAGAGAGAGAAAGAAAAAGAGAAGGGAGGGAGAGACAAAAAAAAGAGAGAGAAAGGCAGTGAGAGAGAAAGAGAGAGGGGAGAGACAAAGAGAGAGATAGATAGAGAGAGAGAAAAAAGAAAGAGAGAGGGAGGGATGGAGAGAGAGAAAGACATGAAGAGATAGAAAGAGAGTGGGGGTTGTGAGAGAAAGAAAGAAAAAATATAGAGAGACAAAGAGAGAAGAGAGAGGAATGGGGAGGGAGAGAGAGAAAGAGAAAATGAGAGAGAGAAAGAGAGAAAGAGAGAGAAAGAAAATGAGAGAGAGATAAAGACATAGAGGGAGAGAGAGAGAGGGATGGATAGAGAGAGGCCCTTTAGTTAGCTGTGCCAAAAAGAGAGAGAAAAAAAAATGCAGCAGTAGTTTATACATAGCATAAACCACCAGCAGAAGTGGTATTAAGTGTGCAATGTACTGCAAAGAGAGACTCTTATATGGGAATACAAAGCACCTTCTAACATACAGTAGATATGCACCAGATTACAAATCCCATGATGTTTTGCAGCACACACAGGATTTCCAGACATTGCTACAAATGTTGCAACTGCCTCTGTTTTCTCCTGATTGACCAGAAAGAATTATGCATTTTATGCTAATTTAGCCAGATTTTTGAGAGGATGTTTACTCTAGAATTCAACTGGAAAAAAATAGCAATCAGCTAAATCAGTGACAAGGTTGCCAGCCTGTTTATTGCTGTCCTTAGTCTTGGCCGTACTGGTCTTTCCGGTCTCCAATTGGTATTCATAAGATACTGGAGTGAGTTGCTAGTTCCTTCTTCAGTGAGCCACAGTCTACAGCACCTGGTATTCCTAGGTGGTCTCTCGTTCAAGTACTGGCCAGGCACAACCCTCCATGGCTTCAGGGTAGTGCAACCTCTTGGTTCCCTGACTAGAATTGAACCCAGGTTGCAGCAGTGAAACCACTGGAACACCAGGGAACCCATATATTATCCACCATCAATTATCCATTGTTGCTCACTGCACACATTGAAGGATCACTTAATTCAGCACAATTTGAAGCACACCACTGCAAAGATCTCCTAAAAGCATGCTTAAATGCCTTTTATATGTTTTAAATACGGGAAATTAATAAATTAAATTTCTGTTTACATGTGTCACTGGCAAGCCCCAGATAGACCCACAGCAACAGCTGTGTAGTGAGCAAAAGAAAAATAAAACTTAACCCTTCACAAATTCCTCTGTGCAGAGAATGGAATGCTGGAATTACTTAAATAGGTCAGTTTTGGGTTAACTCATCAGCGCCATCCTGAGTGCAGGAAAAAACTGCTATAAATCCTTGTCTTCACTGTACCTTCACCGAGCGGTTCGGCATATGATATTAATCATGGAACATTCAGTAGATAGGATGCAATGTGTTTGTAAACAGACCTAATACTTTAGATTTTTTTTACCCGTTATTAGTGTAATTAAAAATAAAAAGATAATTTTACCATACAATATTTTGCTCTTTCACTTACAGTGAGGTAAATGAATTTAATTTTGTATACACAACGAATTTGTACTGAAAGCTATTTATTTTGCAGCATCTGACCTTACTAATATAATTTAATATCTCAAATATGAAATGAAAATAAAAGACAGCTTAAAATAATCAAAAGTGCAGTTCATTTAGCTTATGAAATCCCATTGATAAAATCAGTGTACTGAGTAATGTAATATATTGATTGCATATATACAATAAAGCTTGTTTTCTATTACTGCACATTCATTTAAAAGGATTACAGCTTTGTGTTAATGTAGAGCATCACTGGTATGATGGCTTTTAACTCCATTATTATGGCAAAGTGTGAGTGTATTGGGTTAAATGAGTCATGATCCTACAGTATGGGCTTTGAATTTCAATGGGATATCAAGATACTCAAGGCCATTTACCCCAGAGTAAGTGTATTTATGGTGAAAAAGAGCACAAGATTGTATGTTAAAAGGATCTGTTTTTTTTTTTTAAATTATCCATGGTGGTAAAGTGGTTAAAATTTGATTATTTCGGCATGATGACCTGAGTTTGATTCCAGTCAGGCAACCAAGAGGTCGCACCACCCTAAATCCATGCATGGTTGGGTCTCGTCCGTACTTTGGTGGAAGACCACCCAGGAATACCAGGAGCTATATGCTGTGGGCCACTGGAAAGGAACTGGCAACCCACACCAGTATCTCTGCATGAATACCAAGTGGATCAACATCTGGTCCACGAGGTCACAGAGAGTCGGACTGTACAACACACACACACACACAAGTGTCTTCATGGTGTAAAAGAACACAAGATTGTGTTTTAAAAATATCTATTTTTTTAATTACACTAATAACAGATTATTATTATTCTTGTTTATTTCTATCACGCCAACATATTCCGTAGCGCTGATAAAAACAAATACAAATCTAAAGTTTTAGGTTTAGGTGTTTAGGTGATTCCAGCATTCCATGCTCTGCACAGATGCATTAGGTAAGGTTTATTTTTTATTTTTATTTTGCTCACTACACGGTGATGTGCTTGTCTGGCAGAGGGCATGTCAGTGACACATGTAAACACAGATTTTACTTTATAAATATTTCAGTGAAAAATGCACGGATTCAAAAAATTCAAAAAGTATTTCAGCATACTCTTCAGAGAACTTTACTGTGATGTGGTCCAAATTGTGCTGAATAAAATGGCTATTTAAGTACTCAAAGCCTGAGAGCATGTGAGGGGTGAATATTTCTCCACCAGTTAGATTTATAATTATTGTCATTAAAATCTAAAATTTGCCCTTAAACTTACTACATAGCATTCTCATGGTCAATTTGAGAAAAATGTGCATCAGATTGTTGAGTAAGATTTCAGTAGGTGTACAATAGCTCTGTTTATACTTGTAAAAGTAGCTACTGCATAATATATCATCCATATATATCACCTATACCTTCATAAGCACACATCTTAACTTGGGGGTCATTTTTATAAATAGCTAATTATTGGATTGTTTTATTAATTATGTTGGAACGGATCACTATGTAAACCATCATGTTTAAAATGTTTAATCTTCATCTTCAAGATATGTTTGCTAATAAAGCATTGAACTTAAATGCAAATACTGAGTAAATATACTGTGCATCACATTAATGTCACCCTTGGTTGTACTAAAGCATTTCCCAGTTTTCTGTCTCCTAAACCTTTTGTGTTATTTTTCGATCTAGTTTGATGTGTGTTTGATTTTTATTTATATTTAGGTTAAATACAGTGGACCCTTTGTTCTCGACCTCCTTCAAACTCGACGATTTTGTGAACTTGACGTGCCTCACTGACAACAAAATGAGTCAAAGTGCAGCCTGTGCCTATATGAAAAAAAGTGTAGACTGTGCCTATAAAAAACAAAGTGTAGACGGTGCCTAGAAAAACCAAAGGGCATCTTGTGTTTATAAGAATCACAGTGTAGCTTGTGCTTACAAGAACCAAAATGTAGACTGTGCTTATAATAACCAAAGTTCTAAGCAATAACCTATCTCCTCCTTCTCCTCCTCTACATCACCACCATCCCATTGGGCTTTCAAGTCCTCTCAGTACAGTTAAAGTGAAATTAAATTCTAATTTATTTGATCTCATTATTGTTATGTCTGTTTAGTTTTAAGGTCTGTGCATGTACATTTATTGTGATCCCTCATTCTCATTTGCACCTTCTAACATACAGTAGATATGCACCAGATTACAAATCCCATGATGTTTTGCAGCACACACAGGATTTCCAGACATTGCTACAAATGTTGCAGCTGCCTCTGTTTTCTCCTGATTGACCAGAAAGAATTATGCATTTTATGCTAATTTAGCCAGATTTTTGAGAGGATGTTTACTCTAGAATTCAACTGGAAAAAAATAGCAATCAGCTAAATCAGTGACAAGGTTGCCAGCCTGTTTATTGCTGTCCTTAGTCTTGGCCGTACTGGTCTTTCCGGTCTCCAATTGGTATTCATAAGATACTGGAGTGAGTTGCTAGTTCCTTCTTCAGTGAGCCACAGTCTACAGCACCTGGTATTCCTAGGTGGTCTCTCGTTCAAGTACTGGCCAGGCACAACCCTCCATGGCTTCAGGGTAGTGCAACCTCTTGGTTCCCTGACTAGAATTGAACCCAGGTTGCAGCAGTGAAACCACTGGAACACCAGGGAACCCATATATTATCCACCATCAATTATTCATTGTTGCTCACTGCACACATTGAAGGATCACTTAATTCAGCACAATTTGAAGCACACCACTGCAAAGATCTCCTAAAAGCATGCTTAAATGCCTTTTATATGTTTTAAATACGAGAAATTAATAAATTAAATTTCTGTTTACATGTGTCACTGGCAAGCCCCAGATAGACCCACAGCAACAGCTGTGTAGTGAGCAAAAGAAAAATAAAACTTAACCCTTCACAAATTCCTCTGTGCAGAGAATGGAATGCTGGAATCACTTAAATAGGTCAGTTTTGGGTTAACTCATCAGCGCCATCCTGAGTGCAGGAAAAAACTGCTATAAATCCTTGTCTTTACTGTACCTTCACCGAGCGGTTCGGCATATGATATTAATCATGGAACATTCAGTAGATAGGATGCAATGTGTTTGTAAACAGACCTAATACTTTAGATTTTTTTTACCCGTTATTAGTGTAATTAAAAATAAAAAGATAATTTTACCATACAATATTTTGCTCTTTCACTTACAGTGAGGTAAATGAATTTAATTTCGTATACACAACGAATTTGTACTGAAAGCTATTTATTTTGCAGCATCTGACCTTACTAATATAATTTAATATCTCAAATATGAAATGAAAATAAAAGACAGCTTAAAATAATCAAAAGTGCAGTTCATTTAGCTTATGAAATCCCATTGATAAAATCAGTGTACTGAGTAATGTAATATATTGATTGCATATATACAATAAAGCTTGTTTTCTATTACTGCACATTCATTTAAAAGGATTACAGCTTTGTGTTAATGTAGAGCATCACTGGTATGATGGCTTTTAACTCCATTATTATGGCAAAGTGTGAGTGTATTGGGTTAAATGAGTCATGATCCTACAGTATGGGCTTTGAATTTCAATGGGATATCAAGAACTCCGTACAACACAGCCCTTTAGCATTATTTCCGGCTAATTGAAGCTGGAGCAAGTCCCTCTTATCACTATAATTGTATTGTACGGGGGAGAGAAGCAGGAGCATCCGTCATACCCAACTGACATTTATCTACACTTCTCTACTTTTTAACTAGTGTGTTTTCATTTTCTGCATCATTGAGTATAAATATTTAATACAGATGATAATGGGGAGGAAAGAACTCAATTTAATTTGTCTAAATGTCATAAAATGAAATGTGTGTAGACACAGAGTTACAAGGTAAATCACACAGATTAGTGGTTATGAATAGCTAAATTGCTGGAATACATATATAAGGAGAGGCTCATTATTCCTCGGCCCATAGGACACGATCTTAATTATCTGTGGAGATACCTTAACTATGATTGTGTAGAATAATAGATAAGGAAATAGCCATTATTGTTGTACATGGTCTACTTGGTAAATCAATTGTGTAATTTCTATGGCAAATGAGTGATGTTTATATTTAAAAATCTAAAGTTATTGAAGGACCACTTTAAATAAATAAAGTACAACATAACTATGTAAGCCATGACCATAAAATTATTTTTTTGAGAAAAATGTTATTAAATGATTTGAAAATTCTGTTCTAAGTAGATTACTCCATCTTATTGCTCCATCTCATCCGGCTTAAAGGATCATTTACCTCTCTATATATGTCTTCGTGGTATAAAAGAGCACAAGATTCTGGTATAAGTAGACTGCTCCATCTTAAAAGGCCATTTACCCCAGAGTAAGTGTATTTATGGTGAAAAAGAGCACAAGATTGTATGTTAAAAGGATCTGTTTTTTTTTTTTTAATTATCCATGGTGGTAAAGTGGTTAAAATTTGATTATTTCGGCATGATGACCTGAGTTTGATTCCAGTCAGGCAACCAAGAGGTCGCACCACCCTAAATCCATGCATGTTTGGGTCTCGTCCGTACTTTGGTGGAAGACCACCCAGGAATACCAGGAGCTATATGCTGTGGGCCACTGGAAAGGAACTGGCAACCCACACCAGTATCTCTGCATGAATACCAAGTGGATCAACATCTGGTCCACGAGTTCACAGAGAGTCGGACTGTACAACACACACACACACACAAGTGTCTTCATGGTGTAAAAGAACACAAGATTGTGTTTTAAAAATATCTATTTTTTTAATTACACTAATAACAGATTATTATTATTCTTGTTTATTTCTATCACGCCAACATATTCCGTAGCGCTGATAAAAACAAATACAAATCTAAAGTTTTAGGTTTAGGTGTTTAGGTGATTCCAGCATTCCATGCTCTGCACAGATGCATTAGGTAAGGTTTATTTTTTATTTTTATTTTGCTCACTACACGGTGATGTGCTTGTCTGGCAGAGGGCATGTCAGTGACACATGTAAACACAGATTTTACTTTATAAATATTTCAGTGAAAAAATGCACGGATTCAAAAAATTCAAAAAGTATTTCAGCATACTCTTCAGAGAACTTTACTGTGATGTGGTCCAAATTGTGCTGAATAAAATGGCTATTTAAGTACTCAAAGCCTGAGAGCATGTGAGGGGTGAATATTTCTCCACCAGTTAGATTTATAATTATTGTCATTAAAATCTAAAATTTGCCCTTAAACTTACTACATAGCATTCTCATGGTCAATTTGAGAAAAATGTGCATCAGATTGTTGAGTAAGATTTCAGTAGGTGTACAATAGCTCTGTTTATACTTGTAAAAGTAGCTACTGCATAATATATCATCCATATATATCACCTATACCTTCATAAGCACACATCTTAACTTGGGGGTCATTTTTATAAATAGCTAATTATTGGATTGTTTTATTAATTATGTTGGAACGGATCACTATGTAAACCATCATGTTTAAAATGTTTAATCTTCATCTTCAAGATATGTTTGCTAATAAAGCATTGAACTTAAATGCAAATACTGAGTAAATATACTGTGCATCACATTAATGTCACCCTTGGTTGTACTAAAGCATTTCCCAGTTTTCTGTCTCCTAAACCTTTTGTGTTATTTTTCGATCTAGTTTGATGTGTGTTTGATTTTTATTTATATTTAGGTTAAATACAGTGGACCCTTTGTTCTCGACCTCCTTCAAACTCGACGATTTTGTGAACTTGACGTGCCTCACTGACAACAAAATGAGTCAAAGTGCAGCCTGTGCCTATATGAAAAAAAGTGTAGACTGTGCCTATAAAAAACAAAGTGTAGACGGTGCCTAGAAAAACCAAAGGGCATCTTGTGTTTATAAGAATCACAGTGTAGCTTGTGCTTACAAGAACCAAAATGTAGACTGTGCTTATAATAACCAAAGTTCTAAGCAATAACCTATCTCCTCCTTCTCCTCCTCTACATCACCACCATCCCATTGGGCTTTCAAGTCCTCTCAGTACAGTTAAAGTGAAATTAAATTCTAATTTATTTGATCTCATTATTGTTATGTCTGTTTAGTTTTAAGGTCTGTGCATGTACATTTATTGTGATCCCTCATTCTCATTTGTAACAATAGGACAAATATATCTGTTTGTGCATTGCCATGGGAAAAAATGTATTTCTCAAAGTGAAAAGTAATATTTTAATCATAATACAGTTTGCATCTGTAACGTTTTTAATTGGGATTATGAAAGATGGCACATCTGCACCTGAAAATAAACTGTACAAAATATATATTTTATTATTTCTTTTTTTCAAGGTCTTCGGAAGAGTCAAAGTAAAAATATGTATTCCGAAAAGCTAAATAATGCAGTGATTACATATGGAAGTTGAGTAGATTTGATGTATGCCTGTTGAAGACCACAGAAAAAGGGAGTTTTTAAAAACCGTTCTTCAGTCAGTAATTGTATATTACCGTATATATTTGTTGTTCAGTCCTTCAGTCATGTACAACTCTCTGTGACTATTTAGATGTAGCACGCCAGGGTCATCTGTCTGTGTTTCTGATTGTGCTTATCCATAAGGTTTTCATGGCAGAGATACTAGAGTGGTTTGCCAGTTGCTTATCAAGTTGACTGCAATTTGTCTGACCCTTCTGCTATGTCTTGCCCAAAACTCAGTGAGGTACACAAGCCCCTTCACTACAACTAGGTTGCGATCCAGAAGAGGAAATAATATATTACCGAAAATATAATTAAAGAAAGTCTTTAGACTGATTTTCTCCAGAACAAATATGACATGTTATATTGCTCAATGCAATCCAAATACTCTCTAAGTTAGGGACAATCAATATATTTTTATAGGGAGTTATTGAAGTCAAAATTATATTTTGACCAGGATGTACTAAAGGATAAAGTGTTTGGACATATGAACTAATATTTGACATCTCTACCTCATCTTTCAGTACAAGTTTTTCCAAATTTGGAGCTTGATTACATTTCACCGGTAGAATTATTATTTTTTATTAACCTTTATTACAAGCCAACATATTCCTTAGCGCTATTCAGGTATTACAAAAAATGGAGGTCCTTATCATTGAGCTTAGTATCTAACATACATAGTGATTTCCCAAATCATCTTACAAGATTGAAAACTTCCAAATTTACATTTACAAGTAATAATCAAAAGTGAATTATAATGTTGCTACTACATGGACCGCCACAGAACCCTAATCTACTACCTAGGGTCCATTAGGATCCCAATAGTAACCCCCCTAATCTAAAATGAACACAGAAAATAACAAAACATTATTGTAAAACATGCATTACAGAAAATAGTAAATGCTTACAGAAAATAAAGAAAAAGGTCTCTATATCCCCCATATGGAATAGGGATGATGATGGTCTAAGTATATATTTAGGGTGAGTGCGGTAGGTAGGATAAGTAAGGGTATAATGAACTACCACTCCAAAAGAACCAAAGGGTTGGGTCAAAAGGGACTTAATGGCCTCTTAGGTTAGAAGATAACTCAGGAAACCCTACTGTTTATTTGGGAGGAGGGGATATAGGCAGGGTGCATCATAGCCCAATCATATTCACTTTTATTATTATTATTATTATTATTATTATTATTAATCCCCTTCATGTTCATGTCAAGTTATATATATATATATATATATATATATATATAGAGAGAGAGAGAGAGAGGAGAGAGAGAGAGAGATGTCCCGAATAGTTCGCCGGCGGACTGTTCCTGACGAACATAGCATGTCCTCGTTCGCGGCGAACTGCGAACATATGCGAGATTCGACCCGCCCCCTATACTTTATCATTGAGCAAACTTTGACCCTGCATGTCACAGTCAGCAGACACATTCCAGCCAATCAGCAGCATACACTCCCTTCCAGAGCCTTCTAACTCATGGACAGCAGCCATTTTGGAATCATAACTAACTTGCAGTCTTACTGAGAGGAGGCTGAGTGTAGGTAATACTGCATCAATAGGGAAAACCATAGCTAGGCTACTGTACACAGTGTGCAATACAGTCCTGAAGGACTCTTTTGATCTATGCTGCAAGGACACCCCTGTGTCTCTTCCCCCCCTTATCATCATCCTCCCCTCACCTTAGCACCCAACCCTAACACCCCTCACACTTATCCATAACACCCATCAACCTAACACCTAACCCTAACACCCCTCACACTTATCCTTAACACCCCTCACCCTAACACCTATCCCTAACACCCCTCACCCTAACCCTAACACCCCTCACACTTATCCCTAACACCCATCACCCTAACCCTAACACCCCTCACACTTATCCCTAACACCCCTCACCCTAACACCTAACCCTAACACCCCTCACCCTAACCCTAACACCCCTCACACTTATCCCTAAAACCTAACCCTAACACCCCTCACCCTAACACCCCTCACACTTATCCCTAACACCCCTCACCCTAACACCTATCCCTAACACCCTTCATCCTAACCCTAACACCCCTCACACTTATCCCTAACACCTAACCCTAAAACCTAACCCTAACACCCCTCACACTTATCCCTAACACCCCTCACCCTAACACCTATCCCTAACACCCCTCACCCTAACCCTAACACCCCTCACACTTATCCCTAACACCCCTCACCCTAACCCTAACACCCCTCACACTTATCCCTAACACCCCTCACCCTAACACCTAACCCTAACACCCCTCACCCTAACCCTAACACCCCTCACACTTATCCCTAACACCTAACCCTAACACCTAACCCTAACACCCCTCACACTTATCCCTAACACCCCTCACCCTAACGCCTATCACTAACACCCCTCACCCTAACCCTAACACCCCTCACACTTATCCCTAACACCTAACCCTAACACCTAACCCTAACACCCCTCACACATATCCCTAACACCCCTCACCCTAACACCTATCCCTAACACCCCTCACCCTAACCCTAACACCCCTCACACTTATCCCTAACACCTAACCCTAACACCTAACCCTAACACCCCTCACACTTATCCCTAACACCCATCACCCTAACACCTAACCCTAACACCCCTCACCCTAATCCTAACACCCCTCACACTTATCCCTAACACCCTCACCCTAACCCTAACACCCCTCACACTTATCCCTAACACCCCTCACCCTAACACCTAACCCTAACAAGCCTCACCCTAACCCTAACACCCCTCACACTTATCCCTAACACCACTCACCCTAACCCTAACACCCCTCACACTTATCCCTAACACCCCTCACCCTAACACCCCTCACACTTATCCCTAACACCCCTCACCCTAACACCTATCCCTAACACCCTTCATCCTAACCCTAACACCCCTCACACTTATCCCTAACACCTAACCCTAAAACCTAACCCTAACACCCCTCACACTTATCCCTAACACCCCTCACCCTAACACCTATCCCTAACACCCCTCACCCTAACCCTAACACCCCTCACACTTATCCCTAACACCCCTCACCCTAACCCTAACACCCCTCACACTTATCCCTAACACCCCTCACCCTAACACCTAACCCTAACACCCCTCACCCTAACCCTAACACCCCTCACACTTATCCCTAACACCTAACCCTAACACCTAACCCTAACACCCCTCACACTTATCCCTAACACCCCTCACCCTAACGCCTATCACTAACACCCCTCACCCTAACCCTAACACCCCTCACACTTATCCCTAACACCTAACCCTAACACCTAACCTTAACACCCCTCACACATATCCCTAACACCCCTCACCCTAACACCTATCCCTAACACCCCTCACCCTAACCCTAACACCCCTCAC
The DNA here is from genome assembly GCA_027410445.1 of Discoglossus pictus. Classification (NCBI taxonomy): domain Eukaryota; kingdom Metazoa; phylum Chordata; class Amphibia; order Anura; family Alytidae; genus Discoglossus; species Discoglossus pictus. The sequence goes on from CM050169.1 coordinate 73,172,028, forward strand.
ACTTATCCCTAACACCTAACCCTAACACCTAACCCTAACACCCCTCACACTTATCCCTAACACCCCTCACCCTAACACCTAACCCTAACACCCCTCACCCTAACCCTAACACCCCTCACACTTATCCCTAACACCCCTCACCCTAACCCTAACACCCCTCACACTTATCCCTAACACCCCTCACCCTAACACCTAACCCTAACAAGCCTCACCCTAACCCTAACACCCCTCACACTTATCCCTAACACCACTCACCCTAACCCTAACACCCCTCACACTTATCCCTAACACCCCTCACCCTAACACCTATCCCTAACACCCCTAACCCTAACCCTAACACCCCTCACACTTACCCCTAAAACCTAACCCTAACACCTAACCCTAACACCCCTCACACCTATCCCTAACAACCCTCACCCTAACACCTATCCCTAACACCCCTCACCCTAACCCTAACACCCCTCACACTTATACCTAACACCCCTCACCCTAACCCTAACACCCCTCACACTTATCCCTAACATACCTCACCCTAACACCTAACCCTAACACCCCTCACTCTAACCCTAACACCCCTCACACTTATCCCTAACACCTAACCCTAACACCTAACCCTAACACCTCTCACACTTATCCCTAACACCCCTCACCCTAATACCTATCCCTAACACCCCTCACCCTAACCCTAACACCCCTCACACTTATCCCTAACACCTAACCCTAAAACCTAACCCTAACACCCCTCACACTTATCTATAACACCCCTCACCCTAACACCTAAAACTAACACCCCTCACTCTAACCCTAACACCCCTCACACTTATCCCTAATCACCTATACCCTAACACTAACCCTAACCACTCCCTCACCCTAACCCTAACTCCCTCACACTTATCCTAAAACCTAACCCTAACACCCCCTCACCCTACAACCCCCTCAAATCTTATCCTAACACCACCCTCACACTACACCTATCCCTAACACCCTTCATCCTAACCCTAACACCCCTCACACTTATCCCTAACACCTAACCCTAAAAACCTAACCCTAACACCCCTCACACTTATCCCTAACACCCCTCACCCTAACACCTATCCCTAACACCCCTCACCCTAACCCTAACACCCCTCACACTTATCCCTAACACCCCTCACCCTAACCCTAACACCCCTCACACTTATCCCTAACACCCCTCACCCTAACACCTAACCCTAACACCCCTCACCCTAACCCTAACACCCCTCTCACTTATCCCTAACACCTAACCCTAACACCTAACCCTAACACCCATCACACTTATCCCTAACACCCCTCACCCTAACGCCTATCACTAACACCCCTCACCCTAACCCTAACACCCCTCACACTTATCCCTAACACCTAACCCTAACACCTAACCCTAACACCCCTCACACATATCCCTAACACCCCTCACCCTAACACCTATCCCTAACACCCCTCACCCTAACCCTAACACCCCTCACACTTATCCCTAACACCCCTCACCCTAACACCTAACCCTAACACCCCTCACCCTAACCCTAACACCCCTCACACTTACCCCTAAAACCTAACCCTAACACCCAACCCTAACACCCCTCACACTTATCCCTAACACCCCTCACCCTAACACCTATCCCTAACACCCCTCACCCTAACCCTAACACCCCTCACACTTATCCCTAACACCCCTCACCCTAACCCTAACACCCCTCACACTTATCCCTAACATACCTCACCCTAACACCTAACCCTAACACCCCTCACTCTAACCCTAACACCCCTCACACTTATCCCTAACACCTAACCCTAACACCTAACCCTAACACCTCTCACACTTATCCCTAACACCCCTCACCCTAATACCTATCCCTAACACCCCTCACCCTAACCCTAACACCCCTCACACTTATCCCTAACACCTAACCCTAAAACCTAACCCTAACACCCCTCACACTTATCTATAACACCCCTCACCCTAACACCTATCCCTAACACCCCTCACCCTAACCCTAACACCCCTCACACTTATCCCTAACACCCCTCACCCTAACCCTAACACCCCTCACACTTATCCCTAACACCCCTCACCCTAACACCTAACCCTAACACCCCTCACCCTAACCCTAACACCCCTCACACTTATCCCTAATACCTAACCCTAACACCTAACCCTAACACCCCTCACACTTATCCCTAACACCCCTCACCCTAACAACTATCCCTAACACCCCTCACCCTAACCCTAACACCCCTCACACTTATCCCTAACACCTAACCCTAACACCTAACCCTAACACCCCTCACACGTATCCCTAACACCCCTCACCCTAACGCCTATCCCTAAGACCCCTCACCCTAACCCTAACACCCCTCACACTTATCCCTATCACCTAACCCTAACACCTAACCCTAACACCCCTCAAACTTATCCCTAACACCCCTCACCATAACACCTAACCCTAACACCCCTCACTCTAACCCTAACACCCCTCACACTTATCCCTAACACCCCTCACCCTAACCCTAACACCCCTCACACTTATCCCTAACACCCCTCACCCTAACACCTAACCCTAACACCCCTCACCCTAACCCTAACAACCCTCACACTTGTCCCTAACACCCCTCACCCTAACCCTAACACCCCTCACACTTATCCCTAACACCCCTCACCCTAACACCTATCCCTAACACCCCTCATCCTAACCCTAACACCCCTCACACTTATCCCTAACACCTAACCCTAACACCTAACCCTAACACCCCTCACACTTATCCCTAACACCCCTCACCCTAACACCTAACCCTAACACCCCTCACCCTAACCCTAACACCCCTCACACTTATCCCTAACACCCCTCACCCTAACCCTAACACCCCTCACACTTATCCCTAACACCCCTCACCCTAACACCTAACCCTAACAAGCCTCACCCTAACCCTAACACCCCTCACACTTATCCCTAACACCCCTCACCCTAACACCTAACCCTAACACCCCTCACCCTAACCCTAACACCCCTCACACTTATCCCTAACACCCCTCACCCTAACCCTAACACCCCTCACACTTATCCCTAACACCCCTCACCCTAACACCTAACCCTAACAAGCCTCACCCTAACCCTAACACCCCTCACACTTATCCCTAACACCACTCACCCTAACCCTAACACCCCTCACACTTATCCCTAACACCCCTCACCCTAACACCTATCCCTAACACCCCTCACCCTAACCCTAACACCCCTCACACTTACCCCTAAAACCTAACCCTAACACCTAACTCTAACACCCCTCACACTTATCCCTAACACCCCTCACCCTAACACCTATCCCTAACACCCCTCACCCTAACCCTAACACCCCTCACACTTATCCCTAACACCCCTCACCCTAACCCTAACACCCCTCACACTTATCCCTAACATACCTCACCCTAACACCTAAAACTAACACCCCTCACTCTAACCCTAACACCCCTCACACTTATCCCTAACACCTAACCCTAACACCTAACCCTAACACCTCTCACACTTATCCCTAACACCCCTCACCCTAATACCTATCCCTAACACCCCTCACCCTAACCCTAACACCCCTCACACTTATCCCTAACACCTAACCCTAAAACCTAACCCTAACACCCCTCACACTTATCTATAACACCCATCACCCTAACACCTATCCCTAACACCCCTCACCCTAACCCTAACACCCCTCACACTTATCCCTAACACCCCTCACCCTAACCCTAACACCCCTCACACTTATCCCTAACACCCCTCACCCTAACACCTAACCCTAACACCCCTCACCCTAACCCTAACACCGCTCACACTTATCCCTAACACCTAACCCTAACACCTAACCCTAACACCACTCACACTTATCCCTAACACCCCTCACCCTAACAACTATCACTAACACCCCTCACCCTAACCTTAACACCCCTCACACTTATCCCTAACACCTAACCCCAACACCTAACCCTAACACCCCTCAAACGTATCCCTAACACCCCTCACCCGAACGCCTATCCCTAAGACCCCTCACCCTAACCCTAACACCCCTCACACTTATCCCTATCACCTAACCCTAACACCTAACCCTAACACCCCTCAAACTTATCCCTAACACCCCTCACCATAACACCTAACCCTAACACCCCTCACTCTAACCCTAACACCCCTCACACTTATCCCTAACACCCCTCACCCTAACCCTAACACCCCTCACACTTATCCCTAACACCCCTCATCCTAACACCTAACCCTAACACCCCTCACCCTAACCCTAACAACCCTCACACTTGTCCCTAACACCCCTCACCCTAACCCTAACACCCCTCACACTTATCCCTAACACCCCTCACCCTAACCCTAACACCCCTCACACTTATCCCTAACACCCCTCACCCTAACACCTAACCCTAACACCCCTCACCCTAACCCTAACACCCCTCACACTTATCCCTAACACCTAACCCTAACACCTAACCCTAACACCCCTCACACTTATCCCTAACACCCCTCACCCTAACAACTATCCCTAACACCCCTCACCCTAACCCTAACACCCCTCACACTTATCCCTAACACCTAACCCTAACACCTAACCCTAACACCCCTCACACGTATCCCTAACACCCCTCACCCTAACGCCTATCCCTAAGACCCCTCACCCTAACCCTAACACCCCTCACACTTATCCCTATCACCTAACCCTAACACCTAACCCTAACACCCCTCAAACTTATCCTTACAACCCTCACCATAACACCTAACCCTAACACCCCTCACTCTAACCCTAACACCCCTCACACTTATCCCTAACACCCCTCACCCTAACCCTAACACCCCTCACACTTATCCCTAACACCCCTCACCCTAACACCTAACCCTAACACCCCTCACCCTAACCCTAACAACCCTCACACTTGTCCCTAACACCCCTCACCCTAACCCTAACACCCCTCACACTTATCCCTAACACCCCTCACCTTAACACCTATCCCTAACACCCTTCACCCTAACCCTAACACCCCTCACACTTATCCCTAAAACCTAACCCTAACACCTAACTCTAACACCCCTCACACTTATCCCTAACACCCCTCACCCTAACACCTATCCCTAACACCCCTCACCCTAACCCTAACACCACTCACCCTAACACCTATCCCTAACACCCCTCACCCTAACCCTAACACCCCTCACACTTATGCCTAACACCCCTCACCCTAACCCTAACACCCCTCACACTTATCCCTAACACCCCACACCCTAACACCTATCCCTAACACCCTTCACCCTAACACCCCTCACACTTATCCCTAGCACCCCTCACCCTAACCCTAACACCCCTCACAATTATCCCTAACACCCCTCACCCTAACACCTAACCCTAACACCCCTCACCCTAACCCTAACACCCCTCACACTTATCCCTAAAACCCCTCACCCTAACCCTAACACCCCTCACACTTATCCCTAACTCCCCTAACCCTAACACCCCTCACCCTAACCCTAAAACCCTTACACTTATCCCTAACACCTAACCCTAACACCCCTCACACTTATCCCTAACACCCCTCACCCTAACACCCCTCACACTTAGCTCTAACACCCCTCACCCTAACACCTAACCCCCTCACCCTTATTACTAACACCCCTTACCCTAACACCCCTCACACTTATCCCTGTGTCTCTTCCCCCCTTATCATCAAGAGAGGGGGGAGGATGATGAGGGAGGGAGGAAGAGACACAGGGGAGGATGATGAGGGAGGGGGGGAACAGACACAGGGGAGGATGATGAGGGAGGGGGTAAAGAGATACAGGGGAGGATGATGTGGGAGGTGGGTGGATGATGAGGGAGGGGGGATAAGACACAGGGGAGGGTGATGAGGAAGGGGGCAAAGAGACACAGGGTAGGATGATGAGGGAGGGGGGAAGAGACAAAGGGGAAGATGATGAGGGAGGGGGAAAAGAGACACAGGGGAGGATGATGAGGGAGGGGGGGAGAGACAAAGGGGAAGATGATGAGGGAGGGGGAAAAGAGACACAGGGGAGGATGATGCGGGAGGGGGGAAGAGACACAGGGGAGGATGTTGAGGGAGGGAGGGGGGAAAGAGAAACAGGGGAGGATGATGTGGGAGGTGGGAGGATGATGAGGGAGGGGGGATGAGACACAGGGGAGGGTGATGAGTAAGGGGGCAAAGAGACACAGGGGAGGATGATGAGGGAGGGGGGGGAAGAGACAAAGGGGAAGATGATGAGGGAGGGGGAAAAGAGACACAGGGGAGGATGATGAGGGAGGGGGGGAAGAGACAAAGGGGAAGATGATGAGGGAGGGGGAAAAGAGACACAGGGGAGGATGATGAGGGAGGGGGGATAGAGACACAGGGGAGGATGATGATGGAGGAGGGAAGAGACACAGGGGAGGATGATGAGGGAGGGGGTAAAGAGATACAGGGGAGGATGATGAGGGAGGTGGGAGGATGATGAGGGAGGGGGGATGAGACACAGGGGAGGGTGATGAGGAAGGGGGTAAAGAGACACAGGGGAGGATGATGAGGGAGGGGGGAAGAGACACATGGGAGGATGATGAGGGAGGGGGTAAAGAGATACAGGGGAGGATGATGAGGATGATATATAACTTCTGCAAGTGCACAGTGCCACTCATATCTGTTGTCACAGTAGCTTGCAAGCATAGTACCAATCTGTCAAAATCTGTAATGATGAATGAGGTCTAGAGTAGCCTGGTTCCCTTATCCTCTACAGGTTGAGACGTAATGTTTGGGTGACTCCAGACCAACACATGAGTGCAAGCAGCACACAAATTCAAAGCCGCCATCCTCCTCCTGGTCCAGCATCATCAGCCACATCAACCACTGGTGTCCTCCTTGCCCCCTCTCAACCATCCGCCACTCCGTCTCTCACCTTGAGCAGTTCCTGCTCATCTGCCCATAGTCAGGTGCCTGTAAAGGACATGTTTGAGCGTAAGAAGCTAATGTCACAAAGTGCCCCAAATTTGAAGTGATACGACCAACCAAGCATCTTTTTCCATCTCCCGGTCCCAAAAATCTAGGCCTTATGCACGTGCCCTGATAGGTGACGTAACAAGTATTAAACTGATAAGAGTAGTACTTACAAACACGCCACTCCTATCTGGTGGCACCTTTGATTGCGCGTGCCGTGCCCCAAAATTGAAGTGATACGACCAACAAAGCATCTTTTTCCATCTCCTGGTTCTAAAAATCCAGGCCTTATACACGCCCCCTGATAGGTGACGTAACAAGTATTAAACTGATAAGAGTAGTACTTACAAACACGCCACTCATATCTGGTGGCACCTTTGATTGCACGCGCCGTGCCCCAAATTTGAAGTGATACGACCAACCGAGCATCTTTTTCCATCTCCCGGTTCCAAAAATCCAGGCCTTATACACGCCCCCTGATAGGTGCTGTAACAGGTATTAAACTGATAAGAGTAGTACTACTTAACACACCTTATAATAATGCAGAGAGAGGCAACGCAGTGAGAGGAGTCTGAAGAAGAGGAGTCAGAGGAGGAAGGTGGCTTTGAGGAGGTGGAAGACCAAACACAGCAGGCGTCCCAGGGGGCTTATTGTCACCTTTTGGGGACCCTTGGTGGCTGGGTGGAGGAAGAGACCTTCAATGACATCAGTGAGGACAAGGAACGGGACATGGCTAGCTTGGTATCCAACCTTGTGCAAATGGGGAGTTTGCGGTTGTGCAAAGGGACTATGTGCGGTTGTTTGCGGTGCATTAAACGGGGAGATTGGTCTGTCACTTTGAAGCGGACCTAACCCTTACACTACCTGATCGATACAACATCATACCTGATGTTTTAAAGCTTGTTATTCCAAACAATTTAGGAATGTTAGGTAATTTATGCCCTTTATGGCTTAAAACCAGACTCTGCATCAACTATGTAATTTTCCGTGGAAGTTTTGCCATGGATCCCCCTCCGGAATGCCACAGTCCAGGTGTTAGTCCCCTTGAAACAACTTTCCCATCACTATTGTGGCCAGAAAGAGTGCCTGTGGGTTTTAAAACATCACTATATATATATATATATTGTGACAGGGCGCTACCTTCTCACGGGGTTTGCGTCCTGCTCTTTTACGTTTTTAGGGAGGAAAACACAGTAGGCTTTTCAGAGGCTTAATTGTACTGCTGTTTATTTGTCAGCGCCAACAGAAAGAAAACAGTGCTTATACTCAGCAATAAAACAAAATACTACATAAACAGACTTACTATGACCTGGAACGCCCTGACTATCCCTGAGGTCGCTTCTCGGCCTGCAGGTAAAATAAACACTACACCACTGTCTCTTCTGGAAGGAGTAGCTTTTGCACAATAGCGCCACCTATTGGCCAGGATACAGTCAGTCTCTTATAAAGGTTGTATCGCCTCCTTGTGGCCTGGATACAAAGAACCTCTTCTTTCAGTTATATTGCCACCTTGTGGCCAGGATACACATCATCTCCTCTTTAGTTATATTGCCACCTTGTGGCCAGGATACACATCATCTCCTCTTTAGTTATATTGCCACCTTGTGGCCAGGATACACATAATCCCTTCTTAAGCTATATTGCCTCCTTGTGGCCAGGATACAAATAATCTCTTCTTAAGTGATATTGCCACCTTGTGGCCAGGATACAAGTAGTCTCTTCTTAAGTTATGTTGCCACCTTGTGGCCAGGATACACATAGCCTCTAGTACATCGGAAGTCTCTTCCACGGTACTCATTACATAGTCGCGGATGAAGCATTAGGCCTGCCCGTCTCTTCCGTATGCTTCACCCCAGGGACCCTTAAATATCACAACTCTACTTGCATTAACTTCATACGACAAGACTCAGCAACTTCCCTGGGGCATAATAAGTCTTGGTTCATTCCTTCTGAGGCCTCTGTCAGCTTCACACACACTTAGGCCTTAAATGCAACTCTGCCTGGGGATTCTCCCTAATCCCTTCACTTACTTGGTGTCCTGAGGCTGTATTCACTCTTCCAGCTCACACGTCCTGCGACTGCAGACAGCTAACACGACTTGCTGTTGTCCCAGTACTCCCAGTCACAGTAAATTAGGTGATCTCTTACAGGCTTGCTCACAAAGCTTCCAATTGCAGTTCCACACAGGATCACCTTCCAGCTCCACTCTGTTACTTGCTCTGACGGCAGCACACAACCTGCCCAGTGCCTAGCCAGCCCCACCACCTTTCCATGTATGCTTTCAGGTTTTTAAAGGGAAGTTGCACAAATTAGGAGTTCTTCAGAAGTTTTAACTCCGTCACTCCTGTAAAGAACTCCATACTCCACTTGCTTGTCATATCATCTAAGGGCCAATTGGTCACAATATATATATATATATATACTAGCGACTTGCCCGTCAAAAAATGACGGCAATGAGATGTGTATGTTAGGAAAGTTGTTTAGTTATTAATATATATATGTGACAGTTGTATTGTGATATTAAAAGATGTTTAGTTTTGTAAAATGTTCTCTTGGTGAACAATAATTTGTAAAGCATTTTGTATTAACATTTGAATGTAATAATAGTGGAACTTGAAATTAATCATTATTGCAAACTTTAGGCAATGGTTTTTTAACATGCAATTTGTATGTAAAGAATTGTTAACTTCAATATACATGAAAATTCGGAGGAAAGCAAACAGTAAAAACCCTTGTTGAAACGTACATAATTTTAACCTGAACTTTGTAATATATGTAAGTAAGAAACTTGAAAGTATATTTTTTTAAACTTTAACTTTATTATTTGTGTAACTTTGGAACTTGACAAAACATTTGTATAACTTAGAACATTATAAACAGTAACATAGTGAATACATTTTTTAACATAATTTTGTATTAAAAGTATTAACATTTGAATGTAAAAACATTTTAATTTTAAAGTAATCAATATTTTAAACTTGAGGCAATGTTTTTTTAACATGCAATTTCTATCCGAATAATTGTTAACTTCAATATACATTGAATGCAGAGGAAGGCAAACAGTGAAATCTCTCTTTAAAATGTACCCAATGAAATAAATTCCTTCCTGACCACATGAACTGTCGATAAACATTAATACAGGGAGTAATCTTAACATAACAGACAATATTAACATTGTGTCTTAAAACGTGGTTGAGCTGTTAACATGAACTTTGTAATATGTTGAAGTAAAGACCGTTAAAATATTGTTTTCCCAACTTGTAAAATTAGAAACAGTAACATAGTTAATTAACATTTTAACATAATTATCACATATGTAGTTGCAAGGCAAGTGTTTTGTGAGGTGAATCATCCATAAAGAGTCTTTCCATAAATTATGACTGAAATTGTTTCTTGTTTATTATTTTTGAATGTTATTTCATTTGTTTTCCTTGTATTTTCTTTCTTTACTGAAAAGTTATAGTACTTCATAGTAGACAATGTTTTTAGTAAAAATACGTCCATCTTCTAATAAATCACCTTGACTTTCATTCTTTTCAATGTAAAGTTTAATAGCCTGTGGATTTTTGCACCGTGACAACGCAACGTACAATTGACCATGTGCAAATACTGTTTCTTCCAGGAAAATACCCACAGATTTGAAAGTTTGACCTTGTGATTTATTGATGGTCATGGCAAATGCCATAATAATGGGAAATTGTCTTCTTTGAAGTATAAAAGGGAGACTACTTTCACTTGGTGCTAAATCTATTCTTGGTATGAAAACTCTCTCTCCTTTATGGGTCCCAGTTAAAATTTCAGCATCTATAAAATGGTCCTTTAATTGTTGAACAATTAATCTTGTCCCATTACATAGGCCTTTTTTGGGGTTCATATTTCGCAGTAACATAATAATTGCACCTGTCTTTAGCTGCAAAATGCATTCCAGAAGGAGTTAGTGAGTTTATGAATTCAGTCGAAAAGTTGGCCTGACTTTCATTGTCATCAGCAAGCACAGAATCAGCACTGTGATAATTTCTTTGTGGTGCATTAATTTTTTTTAAGATTTCATTATTGAGGATTAATGCATCCTTATTTTTACACGTTAGTATGACTTGGTTTGCAAGCTGGGAATATTCCTGGTTATTTATGCTCCCTTCAAATATAGCGGATATAATATCTTGTTGACAAATCATATAAGGTGGGATCTCTACAGTGTCGTCAGGTAAATGTGGTATTTTTTCTGTTCTGCCTTCTCCAATTTTAATAAGCCAATCATTGAGATCAGTTTGGCCTTCTGATCTCATATTTTGATTCAGTTGAAGATGGGTAAAATGTTTCCATAGTGTACTTGACTTTATACATGTTTCAATAATGTCAGTTCGATTTCCATGTACAACGACAGGTAATGTTTGTCTAAAATCGCCACCTAACAACATTACCTTTCCACCAAATGGAAAAGTATTATCCATGACTTCACGAAGCAAACGGTCAATACATTGGAGGGCATAGCATGACATCATTGTGGCCTCATCTATTATAATTAATTCACATTTGTTCAATTTCTTTGCTTGTAATGATGTCATGCGAATATCTGAAAGAGAAGTTTCTAAAATAGGCACTGGCAGTTTAAATCCACTATGAACAGTTCTTCCACCTTCTAACAAAAGTGCAGCAATTCCAGTAGAGGCAAACGCCATTGCTATTTGACCTTGTGCTCGTACTGAACTCATTAATAAATTATACAGATAGGTTTTTCCTGATCCGCCAGGTCCATCAAGATAGAAATAACGCTCTGTTACCATGTCATCATCTATTGCATTTTTAATGGCATTAAATGCTTGCAATTGTAATGTATTTAAAGTTGCAAGTCTTTCTTCTGTTCTTTATGCTTGTAGTTGAATGTCATAGTCTTCAAAGTTTATGTCATCTATAAGACCTGGATCAGGCAAATTAAAACTTGCACAACTTAATCCATGAGTTAAAAATACTTCTTGGATTTCCATTAACGCTTTTAAGTGTGCAATGGGTTCATTGTATCGTTGCATAAAGTCTTTAGCCATATTACTTTTAAAAGTCTCCCACAAAGCTAATGCATTTGGAGCATTTGAGAAAATACAAATAAAAGCAAATTGTTCTCTCATCTGTCGTGGCATTTGACATTGTGCTGCTTCTTCTAAACATCTTTCACATTCTGTATCATCCGCTAGTAAGTTTCTATGTCTTGCAGCTAAATGGAAGGATTCATATACAATGTCAGTTCTTAAGTGTTCAAAACTTTGTGCTCCAGGAACATTTAAAAGTAATATCCGTAAGCAAAAACTTTCAACATCTCTTGGACTGACTGTGTAAATTCTTGGAATTATTTTATTGCCTCTGCTTTTTCTTGTTCTCCATAATCCATTCACAAAAACATAGTGATATGGAATTTCAATATATAAGTATTGTGTTGCTTCAGAATCAGTGGAATTTAATTCAAACCATGCAGTTAGTGTAGTGTGACGATCTTCACTTTGGGCCAATGCATTCATTTCATTTCCAGCATGGAAATAGACTAAATGTTGTTGTGGCAAATGTACTGCTAACCTATATACTGCATGTGATCTATCATGCATTTCAAATTTTAAAAGCCGCCACATAGCTTCTGGCGCACTGACATAGCGAGCATCTACATGAGATGCAAGTTCATCATGTACTAACTCACTACATTCAGGGTTGTCTGCACTTTTGACGACTACAGTAGCTGCATCGTAGCCTTTGTAAATATATTTGTAGACATATTTAATGGATTTGATGGAAGTGCAGGCTTCTACGTTGATGTGGGCATAGTACTTCATGAGCAAATTTGGATTGTAGAGTACTACATATCTATTGTCCACTTTTTTCCACGAATAATGGCACTATCTCCTTCTCTTCTTTTATAAAGTGGATTTCCATCACAATTGGCATAGGTTTTGTCTCTATAATCTTTTGGAAATTCTTTGGAACATTTATTATTTTCCATACATGGTGATTGTGGATTAAGGTCACCACAGGGTCCATGAATCATGCGATGAGTAACAATCTCATATAGTCTACCATATAGTTCTGGATCTGGTAGTTCAGCAACAATGACTGCATCCACTTTGTCCGAAGTATCTAATTTATCTTTTTCTTGAAGTATTATTAGAAGATGTGCATGTGGAAGGCCTCTTTTTTGAAATTCAATGGTATATACATAAGCAAGACATTTGCCAAATAACTGATTTATAGTGAAGTCACGTATTAATTCATTTAATTTAATCTTAAAAACTCTGGCTACTAAATCTGGTCGATGTGAAGCAGTTTGTCCAAGAAGTAGATTTTGTGTAATTTCTGGCCATTGTGGATTACATGTAAATGTCAGAAATAAATCGGATTTGCCAAATTTGGTGACAATAGCCATAGCCTCATTGTATCTTTCTCTCATATTTCGAGGAGATCCTTGAAAGGAAGATGGTAAAATGATGGCTTTGCCAGCTGTCATGTCTCTGCTTGTAGCCACATAGTCCATGAGTCCAAAATATTGTTCTACACGGAGTTTATCTTGTTGATATTTGATAAAGTTTAAATTATTTGCCTCAACTTGCAAATAAGAATCAATAATCCATTGTTGGGTTAGTTTTCCACCACATAAAATTGGATTAAATCCATGTCGAATGGCAATTTGAGCTACTTTAAATTCAAGCATAGAAACATTATTTCGGATTCTGGCTTTAGCATTTGGGTAACTGGGAAGTGTTAATTTTGGTTGCCAACCTGCTTCTCCGTGTGGAAAAAAGATGGGATATGTCATTGGATCTAAATTTGGACTTAAGATACTCATATTAATGAACGGTTGCTCGTCATTTCTGGGATATATTCTAATGTCTCTTTTAAATGGTGGTTCTCCTTCATCATTCTGAAACACCATTTCAACCTCATTTGATGTTGGCAAGTTATAACGACGTTTATCAGTATGTCTGTCTCTTTTAAGCATCATATTAACCTTGGGCATTGGTAATTGATGTCTTTGTGCATGAAGTAGTTGTTCATTTTCTACTTCTGCCAATTTTTTATAAGCTTTACTGAAGGGATTGTTGTCCATAATGTTATTTAGCTCTATAAAAACACTGTATAAGCATTTTTTATTTTCTTCCATCTGCATACGTTGGTCAACAGCTTCCATTGTATCTAGGACATATAGTTGAGCAAATTTTCTTTGATCTCCTTCCTCTGGATGTAAATGGGAAGTGCGATGATAAATTTGTCCTTGGACTTTAAAACAGTAAGGACCATGTTGCCCCCATAGATGCAAAGGATATGGCACTATTGTAGGATCTTATGTTTGTTTTAAAATTTTTGTAGTTTGGAAAAGTAGGTTCAGTCATAATGTTTTGTAAATAGATAGGAAATTCTTTCCTTTCTGGAAGTTTGAACTTGCCTTTTTGACAGCAACTAATAAATTGGCCATCTCTGGGTCTCTCTTGTTTGAAATAATACGCCTCACAAAACTGACATTGAGTAGTCATGTCCCCACATCTATGAACCTCTACTGCTAAAGACTTGAGTAAAGGACAATTTGCAAAGCATATTGGATTTTGACTTTCATATTCATTAGGTGAAATGTCATATAATGTTTCAACAGGTTCTAAATGTTTAGTTTTTTTTGTGGCTTTTCTTGGTATATGTTGTATTGTTTGAGGTAAAATGTCATGTAATGTTTCATGAACCGGTTCTAAATGCTTTGTTTTTTTCGTTGCTTTTTTTTGTATTCCTTGTATTTTTTCAGCTAAAATGTCATCTGATATTTCAGCAACAGGTTGTAAATGCTTTATTTGCTTGTTGTTTTTTTTTTTGTCATATCTTTAATTTCTGCAGGTGACAGTCTTTTGCTTGCAATTCTTTTACGTTCTTTTTCTCGTCGAATTTCCTTCTTCTCCGGTGTCTGCTGGCTGTCTGCTCTCTGTCATCGTTCTCTAGCTTGGCGTCTTTTCTTTTCTTGTTTACTCTCGTTATCAGCCATGTTAATCTGTAAAAATAAAATAATGTATCTTTAGTTTATTTTGAGATGTTAAGTTTGTTTTCATCAAAAATTGTTATCAACAGTGTGTTTACATTTTATACTTAATCAATTTCAATTTGGTCAATTGAATAGAGATATAAATAAGGTCATCATATAATTTTTTAAAGAATTTTTTATTTAGTAAACATGTATCCAAAAGCAAGGTTTTTACTAACCAAAAACTTTTTTGAGAAAAAAATGTTATGGTTTTATTTACAGCACTATTCAATTTGTCAAATGGCAATTCAATGAGGGTGTACGACTGGAAATGTCCAATGCGGAATTGTATAGACTCTGGGCCTCATTCTATTATCGTCCGCAGCCGTTGCGCAAGGACCGGCCGCAAGCTATTCTGCTATTCTATTCCCCTCCTGCCGGGGATTCCGGCAGGCTTGCGGCCGGCGCCTTGCTATCTCTTGCGGCCGCTCTCGCCGGAGGAAAGCCTTTGATCTAAAACGGCCGCAGCGAAATCGGCCGTAAGAAAATCCTATTTGCAATTCTATTGTTCCGGGAACCCTCTCTGCAAGGCTAAAAGTGAGCCGCAGCTTACTTGCAGGAAAGAGGTCCCGCTAGCACCAATTAAGCACGAAATGTAGCCCAAATAAAGCCATCCTGCACTTTGAGAAGACTATAAAATGATTTTAGGTGTTAGCAAAAATAGCACAAATTTCCCCTATACTCAAAGCCGTAAAATATTTTTTTTTAAATATATGTCAAATATGCATGTAAAAAGTCAAGAGTGCTTGGAGCACCTCAGACCTGGCCACGCTGCGGCCGGAAAATAAACAGTTAATGTAAACTCGGATTTGGGCTGATGTGCAAGCTTGAGAGTGGGTTACTATTAATCCTCATGTCCCCCAATATGATCCCTAGCATTTACAGAGCTGTACAGTGCCGTCTTGAATTTATTTTTGACTTTAAAGATTTCTGAGCTTACGGCCGGTTCCAAGATATGCGGCCGGCCGTAAGGGGAGATCCTTGCGGGGCCGTATAATAGAATTGCGAGTTAACAGAACCCCCGCAAGGAATCGCAACCTTACGGCCGATTTACGGCCGATAATAGAATTAGGCCCTCTGTGTTTAGAGCCTATTTTGGAGTATGCATTATTTTTTTCTGGCTACATTGAAGTTTGTATTTATTGTTAAAGATTATTGGCCCTAAAAGACAAAGAAGAGATAGCAGAAACATGTGTTAGTTATATTTTTTTCAAAGTTATAGTTACTGGTGGTTTTTTTGAAATTTGATTTTCTGTTGACATCGATACAAAGCTAAGATATTTATTTATTTTTCTCTTTTTTTACTTGTTATACTGTACCTTGGTTGAAGTTTGATTTCAAGCAGAATCTTTGTTGGTCCTGTGTTGAAAGCCTTCGTCCGATGGTCTGGTCCTGTGTTGAGAGTCCTCGTCCAATCGTCTGGTCCTCTGTGGAAAGTCCTCGTCCAATCGTCTGGTCCTCTTTTGAAAGTCCTCGTCCGATGGTGTAGTCCTCTGTTGAAAGTCCTCGTCCGCTGGTCTGGTCCTGTGTTGAAAGTCCTGGTCCGATGGTGTAGTCCTGTGTTGAAAGTCCTGGTCCGATGGTGTAGTCCTCTGTTGAAAGTCCTCGCCCGCTGGTCTGGTCCTCAGTTGAAACTCCTGGTCCGATGTTCTTCACGCAGTATCTGTTGTAAAATAAAAATGAAAATGTTATTTGATTTGAATGTATTTGTATTAACTAAAAAATGACATTATTTCTGTGTACTGTATCTGTTATGGTGAATTTTTCTACTATTTATTTGTTTGTGCAACCTTTTCAAAATACTTTAAATGTATTTTTATATTGCATAGATATTTTTTTTATACTGTAATTATTTTTTTGTGAATTATTTTGTATATGATTGCACTGGTTTTAGCATTATCCTATTTTCTGTTCCGTACTTTTCGTATACTTATTTAGGCTTCTTTGTAAGGCTTATAGGTTGTTAAAGATTCTTAAATATTAAAGAAGAATATTAATTTAGTTTGCTATGTGTTTGTGTGAGTTTTTTTTAAATCCTGTTTGGTGCGCACCAAAAGTGGTATGCTTATTTATGCTTCTTTCTAAGGCTTATACGTTCTTAAACATTAAATAAGAATATTAATTTACTTTGCTATGTGTTTGTGTGAGTTTTTGTACAATCCTTTTTGGTGCGCACCACTTGTGGTATGCTTATTTAGGCTTTTTTCTAATGCTTATAGGTTGTTAAACATTGAATAAGAAAGTTAATTTAGTTTGCTATCTGTTTGTCTGAGTTTGTTACAATCCTGTTTTGTGTGTACCAATTTGTGTGTACCATATGTTGCATACTTTGGGCCTCATTCAATTGCAGTTTGGCCAATTCAATAGGGTCCTCATTCAATTAGAAGTTTGGCAATTGAATAGGGCCCTCATTCAATTGCAATTTGGCCAATTGAATAGGGGTCTAAATAAGCACATAACATTTTTTTTTTACAGAAGTTTTCAGTTAGTGAAAACCTTGGTTTTGGATAGAGGTTCAGTAACTAAAAAGTTTGTTTAAATTTTTTTGCATAGGTCTCTATATAAGCACATAACATTTTTTTTTGACAGAAGTTTTTAGTTAGTGAAAACCTTGGTTTTGGATAGAGGTTCAGTAACTAAAAAGTTTGTTTAATTTTTTTGTATGTGCTTATATAGAGCCCTATTCAATTGGGCAACTCAGAATTGAATGAGGCTTTAGGGGTCTAAATAAGCACATAACATATTTTTTTTAAATAAGTTTTTAGTTCGTCAACATCTATCCAAAATCAAGGTTTTCACTAACTAAAAACTTCTTTAAAAAAAATATGCTATGTGCTTATTTAGACCGCTATTCAATTGGTCAAATAGCAATTGAATGAGGGCCTTTGGTTGCTGCATTTGTTATATTGTCGGGGCCTGATTCAATTGCGTTTTGGGCAATCGAATAGGGCTGAACATGACCACAGAGCATATTTTTTTACAGAAGTTTTTAGTTAGTGAACTTGTATCCAAAAGCAAGGTCTTCACTAAATAAAAAGTTCATTAAAAAAAAATGCTCTGTGCTTATATAGAGCCCTATTGAAATGGGCCAATCACATTAAAATGAGGCCCTCGGGCATTAAAGATATATAGGTCCTCATTTAATTTCAATTTTGCCAATTGAAGAGGGCTCTATATAAGCACATAACATATTTTTTGACGGAAGTTTTTAGTTAGTGAAGACCTTGATTTTGGATAGAAGTTCAGTAACTAAAAAGTTCTGTATAAAAAAATATGTTATGTGCTTATATAGAGCCCTATTCAATTGGCCAACTCGCAATTGAATGAGGCTCATAGGTTGTTTCTTTTTTTATACTTAATACTTTACCTTGATTGAAGTGTCAAATGACAGAGGGTCCCCTCCTGCCAATCTTAATCCACCGTTCTTCTTGTAGTGTCTGTTTGAAAAAGAAAGTGAAATGGTTTATTG
Source organism: Discoglossus pictus (assembly GCA_027410445.1). NCBI lineage: Eukaryota > Metazoa > Chordata > Amphibia > Anura > Alytidae > Discoglossus > Discoglossus pictus. The sequence continues at coordinate 73,190,517 of CM050169.1, forward strand.
TATATTTCTTATTTTTTATTTAGCAAAGCATGGTCTTTTCAGCATGTAATGTCTTGTTCTGTCTTACCTGTTCTTCTCTGTTGGTGTTCTTTAAAAGGGATTGTGCTTCACAATGCACGGTGCAAATTGTTAAGTGACGTTGTTGATGCAGAGTCTGTTTGAATATTAAAAGAAGTAGAAAGATTGAGTTTTAGGTAATATATTGAATTGCACTAAATTAATGTCATTTAAATATACTTCTGTAATTATTTTCAATTAACTTTATTTTTTTGGGGGGCTACACACATATGTCACATACATGAAGCACATTTTCAGAGTTCAATGTAATTTTTTTCTGTGCATGTGACATATCACTATAGATGAATATTTTAATTGTTAAATAAACCTTATTTTTTGTTTTTGCCAACACACATAAATGTGTGTGTCACATGTGACTATAGATGATACACATATATGTGCGTGTCACATATCAGTATACATGACTCATATTTTAATATTACAATTTTTTTTTTTGTAATGTCATTTAAATGTAGTTGTTTAATTAGTTTGTTTTAAGATCATTTTGTTGCAGGGGCAATACACATAAATGTGCGTGTCACATGTCACTACATAAATCACATTTTCATAGTTATTTTTCTTTTTTTTGTGGTGTCTTTATAATAAAATGTAATATATTATAGCTTACCTCTCAGTTGTAATTTGCACAATGTAAAGTAGTAAATTAGGAAACAATTCTCTTCTGAAGTAAGAGCAGCAGTTAACTCTAAAGTCACTGTGTTCATCACCTAAGTAGAAATGTAGAAATTTCTGGAAAGTAGGCAGTATTTATAACCTTGTAGAAATTTCTGGAAAGTAGGCAGTATTTTTTTAAACTTTCAAGTGCCTCAGAACGTTATAACGCAATACGCATGTTCTATTTGCGTTCCAGCTTACAATTTGCGTTCCATCCGCCATTTTGTGCGTAGTAGTGTTCAAAATGGTGTTAAACTGTGACTGTGGTACGTTCCGCATAGTATGTGTTTCATTTTTCCGAGTTACTGCAGTGTAGTTACGTCTGAAGCCTCGTTTTCGTTTTGTTTGGCGGCCATTTTTTCTCTCGCTTAGCCGATTTTCGGCCGTTTAAACTCATTTTTTTAACTTAAATGGACGTGTAAATGAAGTTTTGGAGGTGCCGGATGCCCTCCCTTGCTGTAAGTAAGCTTTTTATGTGTTTGTTGTGTTTATTTCTTGTGTTTGTGATGTTTTGATGCGCAGCGTTTGTAATGGGTCTTTCGCGGACGTATTTTTTTCCGATGCGGCCGTATTTTGTTGCGATGTTGCCGTATTTTTTTGCGATATACGCAGTTAGCTTTTACGTGTACGACGCAGTGTATTTGTTTCTAATTCGTGCGTATGTGTGTTAAGAGCGTGTGAAGGGCCTTTTTTGCTGTTTTTTTGTTAAGTCTTGCTTGTGTGTGTCTGGGTGTAAGCGGGTGCGAGGGGCCTTTGAGGGTTTTTTTGTTATAAAGTCGTGTATGTGTATGTGTGTGAACACAGCCAACGTTGGGATGCTCCCACCACCGCAAATGCGAACCCTCGCTTCGCGAGGACCTGCATTTGCGGGGACGTGTTGGGTTTTTGTTGGCTGGGAGGTTGGGTTTATTTTGTTAATGGGGCTGAATATGACCACAGAGCATATTTTTGTGTGTGTTAACACAGCCGACGTTGAGACTCCACCTTCGCAAATGCGGACCCTCGCTTCGCGAGGATCCGCATTTGCGGGGACGTTGGGATGCTCCATCACCGCAAATGCGGGCCCTCGCTTCGCAAGGACCCGCATTTGCGAGGAACTGCGTCCCTCACTTCGCAAGGGACGCAGTTCTTGCGGGCTCGGTATGTGAGCCCGCAAGCGTGAGCAACGGCCCGTACGCTCACAACTATATATGTGATATATATATATATATATATATATATATATATATATATATATATAATAAATAGTAAATTTGTGCTCACATTTGAATGTCTAAAATAAGTTAACAGTTTTATTTCCTGGTCAGAATTCAAATAAATATAGTTATTGCACTGCACTCTGGGAGCCTGGGCATGGACATGCAAATGTATATAGTGGACCCTTGGCACTCATCATTAATTGCTTCCAGAAGGCACGAGGAGTGGCAAAAACGACGAGTACCACAGTCCCCATAAGCAGTAATGTGAATCGGTTTTAGCAGGCATGACAAGTATGAAGGAAGCGTTGAGTGCCAAAGCATTTCTTGCTCCATCAAGATGCGCTGAGTACTGAATTCACAGAGTTTTGAGATAGATAAGTACAGAGAGACACATGTGGGCATATTTGCATGTCCATGCTCTGCTTCCCAGAATGCAGTGTAATAACTGCGTATTTCTCAAAATTCGGAGCAGGAAAAAAAGTTTTTCAACTTGTTTTAGAAATTCAAATATGGACAAAAATGCACCCTTTATTTACTAACTATATATAGATGTGTGTGTGTGTGTAAAATATATTGGGACAAAGTGCCCCCTAGAGGTTGCATTATGTTACGAATTTTGAAGATTTGTTTCCATGAGGTTGAAGGAGTTAACACTCATGAAGCAGCTAATTAGCCACAAAAAATGCTCACAGCTGTTAAAAGAAAGAAGCAAAGAGATGGGTTTGGACAATCAATAAACTGCAGCATTGCAGCCTGGAAAGGCTTTTTAGGGGCCTGAGGCCTTGTTTATACACACCAGAAGTACCAATTGTTACCTGCACCCAGGTCTGACTGCCTCACTGCTTACTCTGGAATTCTGGGAGCTTCATACACACCAGCAGGTATGGAGAAGACTTTGAAAGCTGCGCCTTCCCAGGAGCCAAAATATTTTATAAATATTTCTACTGTATGCTTGTTATTATATGTGAGGACAGAGAATTATTTCTAACATTATTTTAAACTGTTACAAATGTTTGCTTTATCTTGCCTGGCTCTCATTCCTTTCCTTATCGTGCCTATATCGCCTCCTTCCCAGATGTCTTAGCCTTTCCTTTCTTTTAACTGCACTCTCTCTCTCTCACACTCCTATCTCTCCCTTTTCTATCTGTCCATCACACCATATTTTCATTGTTTTTTCTTTTAGTCCCAATTGTTACCTGCACCCAGGTCTTACTAGGGCTTACTGCTTATTCTGGGAGCACTGCCCTCCCTCCCGTTCCCTCACCCTCCCACCCCATTTCAGATTAAATGTATAGAGGCATGGGAATCACCTGACTTTCCTACTTGCACATATTATCTCACTAGGGGCAGACAACATATTACATGCTAGAGCCCTCACCTCTGTTCCCTTCTCTCTCCCACTAAATGAAAAACCTTTCTAACTTTCACTTACCTTCTGACCCTTGTTATTCATTATCTGTTTATTCTTCCCCCAGTTTCTGTCTCTTCCATTCCCTTTAGATTGTAAGTAGCAAGTTTCCAGTCTTGTTGGGTGCTTTGGGAAAAAGCACTTTCTGCAAAGATTCTAAGCTCAAAACAGGATCCTCCATTTTTGGAAACTTGTTAATATTGTATTTTCCTTGTTTTTATCCCTGTACAGCGCTACGGAATATGTTGGCGCATTACAAATAAAAGTTAATTTAAAAAATATAATAATAAAGTTGCTTCCAGTTAAAAAGAAGAACAGTGCTGTGGACTGCTGGACTAAGCAATTGACTGAATGCTTGCAGGCTCTATATGGGCCTTCAGCCTTGGAAAGACTGTGAAAGCATTTGAAAGAGAGACAACATGTTTAAACCTTTTAGAAAGAGTTTGCTGGAAGTGTTGATGATCTAGCGTTTAGAGAGGAACTCTGGAGAAAGCGTTTTGTTTGCTGCAGGAGATTGAAGCACTGCACCTGCATTAGAGGAAAAGAGACATCTAGCTTGGAGACTGGTTATGGAATAAGGTCCCATTATAAGAAATACTATAATCATATTATTGAAGTATATAGTGATACCTTTTTTATTCGAGAAACATATGTATCAAGTGAGAAGCAATACAGAATCAATACAGTATAAGCAGTGGAATACAGAGCAGAAATTTAAAGTGACAGACATCTTGAATAATGTTCTGATCAGTCAAGTGTGCAGTTTTAGATAAGAAAAACAAAGTGAATAATGTAGGTTAGGACTGTAAATATCCGGACATATTAAGAAGTAGACAAATTACAATAAAACATGAGAAGGAATGTGTCAGGGTCACAATAAATGTTGATAATGTCCTAGAAAACACAAGTCAATGTGAAGGCTTGCATCTTTACTGTTGAAGAATTTGATCATCCTCATTTCAAATGTTTTCTCTCCTCGATGTGTTTGAAATTCCCTCTGAGTATATTGATTTTCAGTTTTTTGGATAGAGTGATTATTCTATGTAAAATGGTGTCCAACCGGGGTACAATGACAAAAAAAAGAGCAAATGGTTCACTCCACCACCTGGACACAACCCTAAACTGTAGAGTTACATAGAAAGCTTTTGCTTGTGAACTACATCTTTGGTAACATCCCAACAGATAAGAGGCTTTACAATCTCTCACAGGAATTACCCAGAAATATCAGAAATAGCTTTAGGAACAGGGATGGGACTGACTAGGAATCAGCCAGAAACATGCCAGGATACTGAAGTTATCAGGAATACTCCAAAACAACAGGAACAGACTAAGAGTAAACAGGGTACTAGAGATAGGAGCTGATAGCCTGGTAGTTACTAAAGACAGGAGCTGGTATTTTAGTAGATGCAAAAGGCTGGTGTAGGCAGCCAATCCGTGGATTCAGAAGACTTGTGCAGATAGCCCTTCAGACACTCCAGACGAAAGGTTAGGAACAGAGGACTCAGAGGTGCTGGAACACAGGAGATTCAGGTACTCTGGAACGCAGAAGACTCAGGGGCTCTGGAACCCATAAGTCTAAGAGATAACCAGGAACATGTACGAACAGGCATGATCAATTATATGGCCCCCAAAGATAAGGGTCTTGTTTTAGGAACCTTTGAAGTATATAGGGAACCAGAGATAGGTAATATACCATGGGGAAAGGAGGGTTAGTTTTAAGTGCCATGGGGTCCATAAACACATCCATCTATATAGATAGAGGCCACATTGGGGTTAAAGGACCCCTTGGGGTATATTATATATGGGGACATAGGGGTTAAATGGAAAACTCCAATGAACAATGGGGGGGTTAATGGGAGCCATTAGTTCCCAGAGGTATTGAAGGGTCCCAGGTTATACCCACTATCATAGGGATTAGTAAGGCATAGGCAGAGGCGGTTAAACATCAGTGTATTAATTTTAACTAGGACGAGAAAAGTTCTATTATTATAATTTTATCTTTTAGCAATGGTCTCTCCAGTGCAGGCATTGCTTCTATGGAGTGGGTTAACTTTTTAAAATTGTTAGCTGTTATCCTATTACATATAAACACAGGGGATGTAATTTGCAAGAATGATGCCTTATCTCTGCCATGTATACCAGACAAAGCATTAATGGACAGGATGTGTGATACATTAGCAGTTTTGATAGAAAACAGCATTGAAATGAGAGAGCTGTAAATAGGTTGCTAATGAATTGGCAAAGATCCTTGTAGAGCAGCTATCCTATGAAAGCACCAGACTCATCACTGACATTTGAAGTAATAATATAATGATGATGATTTTATTGAACAACATTCCATTTAGAACCAAACAGCTAATGACTAAGATACATTCCCTGGGTGAAAAGATGCAGCTCGTTTGAGGAGCTTATTTAACCAGTGATGTATTTAAGTTACACAGGTATGTGTACAACAGCTCCACTTCCCACTTTCAATAATATTTTGTAAGTAGAACACAATGTGAAATTGAATTGTAGCCTACATGTAATGATTTATTGTCAATGATCTATCTGTGATAATAATTTAAGATGAACAGGATTCTGCACTATCACTATCCTTATCTCATACCTTTTTAATATTTAATGTCAAGTTGGTCAATGGCTAGGTAAATGAGTTATACATTGTTTGAGTGCTGGAGCATCATAGGACATAGAAGTAAGAGCAACAGCTCATTGCAAAGATAAATACATAAAGGACATATATATTGAACCAAAATTAATCATCTATACATTTTATAAACATTGTAATGAAATATATGAAATATTTTTGGCTTTCTTGCTTTAGTTTGGCCCTCTATTGCTAAGTATATGGGCTGCCAATCCCCCTCTCAAATTCTACCTGACTGGCTATTACATGTAATCTTTTTTATCTGGAGTTTGCAATGGAATATGCAAAGGTGATGTTGCTACTTTGAGGTGAAGAAATCCACATATCAGGGCAGGCTCTATTTACAAAATGACAGGGGGAGACTCTTTACAGTTAGTTGATATTGAGATTCATTCCCCTCAAGTAAAAGCGTAACTAATTAAACAAATAAAGTGTAATATATACTACTGTACACAAACTCTTCCACCAATAAAAACTAATTATACTTATATAATGTATATATATAATTACAAAGAACAGGTACATATCACATATATAGTTGTGAGCGTACGGGTCGTTGCTCACGCTTGCGGGCTCGCGCAGCGAGCCGCGGCCCTCGCGTAGCGAGGTCACTGGGCAAGGGCCGCAGTTGCTGGCATGGAGCGCCAAAGGCGCTCCATGCCAGCAACTGAGGCCCCTCGCAAAGCGAAGGCCTCAGTTGCTGGCGAGTTCACTGGGCACGGGCCTCAGTTGCTGGCATGGAGCGCCGAAGGCGCTCCATGCCAGCAACTGAGGCCCCTCGCGAAGCGAGGGCCTCAGTTGCTGGCGAGATCACTGGGCAAGGGCCTCAGTTGCTGGCATGGAGCGCCGAAGGTGCTCCATGCCAGCAACTGAGGCCCCTCACGAAGCGAGGGACTCAGTTGCTGGCGAGGTCACTGGGCAAGGGCCTCAAACCCTCGCAAACTTCACGTCGCTACTCAAAAAACACGACACACAAATTACGACACTCGCTAAATTTTACGAGGAACGCAAACAACCTACGAAACTCTTCCACCAATAAAAACTAATTATACTTATATAATGTATATATATAATTACAAAGAACAGGTACATATCACATATATAGTTGTGAGTGTACGGGTCGTTGCTCACGCTTGCGGGCTCGCGCAGCGAGCCGCGGCCCTCGCGTAGCGAGGACACTGGGCAAGGGCCTCAGTTGCTGGCATGGAGCGCCGAAGGCGCTCCATGCCAGCAACTGAGGCCCCTCGTGAAGCGAGGGCCTCAGTTGCTGGCGAGGTCACTGGGCACGGGCCTCAGTTGCTGGCATGGAGCGCCGAAGGCGCTCCATGCCAGCAACTGAGGCCCCTCGGGAAGCGAGGGCCTCAGTTGCTGGCGAGGTCACTGGGCAAGGGCCTCAGTTGCTGGCATGGAGCGCCGAAGGCGCTCCATGCCAGCAACTGAGGCCCCTCACGAAGCGAGGGACTCAGTTGCTGGCGAGGTCACTGGGCAAGGGCCTCAAACCCTCGCAAACTTCACGTCGCTACTCAAAAAACACGACACACAAATTACGACACTCGCTAAATTTTACGAGGAACGCAAACAACCTACGAAACTCTTCCACCAATAAAAACTAATTATACTTATATAATGTATATATATAATTACAAAGAACAGGTACATATCACATATATAGTTGTGAGTGTACGGGTCGTTGCTCACGCTTGCGGGCTCGCGCAGCGAGCCGCGGCCCTCGCGTAGCGAGGACACTGGGCAAGGGCCTCAGTTGCTGGCATGGAGCGCCGAAGGCGCTCCATGCCAGCAACTGAGGCCCCTCGTGAAGCGAGGGCCTCAGTTGCTGGCGAGGTCACTGGGCACGGGCCTCAGTTGCTGGCATGGAGCGCCGAAGGCGCTCCATGCCAGCAACTGAGGCCCCTCGGGAAGCGAGGGCCTCAGTTGCTGGCGAGGTCACTGGGCAAGGGCCTCAGTTGCTGGCATGGAGCGCCGAAGGCGCTCCATGCCAGCAACTGAGGCCCCTCACGAAGCGAGGGACTCAGTTGCTGGCGAGGTCACTGGGCAAGGGCCTCAAACCCTCGCAAACTTCACGTCGCTACTCAAAAAACACGACACACAAATTACGACACTCGCTAAATTTTACGAGGAACGCAAACAACCTACGAAACTCTTCCACCAATAAAAACTAATTATACTTATATAATGTATATATATAATTACAAAGAACAGGTACATATCACATATATAGTTGTGAGTGTACGGGTCGTTGCTCACGCTTGCGGGCTCGCGCAGCGAGCCGCGGCCCTCGCGTAGCGAGGACACTGGGCAAGGGCCTCAGTTGCTGGCATGGAGCGCCGAAGGCGCTCCATGCCAGCAACTGAGGCCCCTCGTGAAGCGAGGGCCTCAGTTGCTGGCGAGGTCACTGGGCACGGGCCTCAGTTGCTGGCATGGAGCGCCGAAGGCGCTCCATGCCAGCAACTGAGGCCCCTCGGGAAGCGAGGGCCTCAGTTGCTGGCGAGGTCACTGGGCAAGGGCCTCAGTTGCTGGCATGGAGCGCCGAAGGCGCTCCATGCCAGCAACTGAGGCCCCTCACGAAGCGAGGGACTCAGTTGCTGGCGAGGTCACTGGGCAAGGGCCTCAAACCCTCGCAAACTTCACGTCGCTACTCAAAAAACACGACACACAAATTACGACACTCGCTAAATTTTACGAGGAACGCAAACAACCTACGAAACACGTTACCACACATTACGACCTCGCAAACATCGGACGCAACACGCCGACATACAAACATTTAAAACACAATACATACACACAGCACATACATAAAAACCTTACCTACACCAAGAGGGAGCACCCAGGACCCCAAAAATGCAACTTAGACCTCGATTTTACTCGAAATAAAAGAGTTTTGAGACTAAAAAAAAATCTAAGCGACAGAAAAAATGGCCGCCGAACAAAACGAAAACGAGGCTACAGCACTCTAAACTCGCAAAACACCACAACAAACTCGCAAAACACCACAACAAACTCGCAAAACGCCACAAACCACCTACGGATATTCATACCACACAGTGCACACATTCAGCATGCTTACACAGCAGCTCCACACCACTAATGCTGCAGCAACATCAACACAGATTGCCAGCTCTTCATCACAATGCTTCAAAATAGGTACAGTATATTCATTTAGTAATGTATTACATATTTCATTATTATACACCAAACAGCATTAGCTACCTTACAATTTCATTGCCGTCATTTTTTGACGGGCAATTCGCTAGTCACATATATAGTTGTGAGCGTATGGGTCGTTGCTCACGCTTGCGGGCTCGCGCAGAGAGCCCGCAAGAACTGCGTCCCTCACAAAGCGAGGGACGCAGTTCCTCGCAAATGCGGGCCCTTGCGAAGCGAAGGCCCGCATTTGCGGTGATGGAGCATCCCAACGTCCCCGCAAATGCGGATCCTCGCGAAGCGAGGGTCCGCATTTGCGGAGGTGGAGGCTCAACGTCGGCTGTGTTAACACACACATACACACACACGACTTTTTAACAAAATAAACCCAACCTCCCAGCCAACAAAAACCCAACAACGTCCCCGCAAATGCGGATCCTCGCGAAGCGAGGGTCCACATTTGCGGTGGTGGGAGCATCCCAACATCGGCTGTGTTCACACACATACACACACACACAACTTTTTAACAAAAAAAACTCAAAGTCGCCTCACACCCGCTTACACCCAGACACACACAAAAAGGCCCTTCACACGCTCTTAACACACATATGCACGACTTAGAAACAAAGGCACTGCGTCGTACATGTAAAAGCTAACCGCGTCTATCGCAAAAAAATACGACAGCATCGCAACAAAATACGCCCGCATTGGAAAAAAATACGGCCGCGAAAGACCCATTCCAACCGCCGCGCATCAAAACATCACAAAGACAAGAAATAAACACAACGAACACATAAAAAGCTTACTTACAGCAAGGGGGTGCATCAGGCACCTCCAAAAGTTCATTTACACGTCCATTTAAGTAAAAAAAATGAGTTTAAACGGCCGAAAATCGCCAAAGCGAGAGATAAAATGGCCGCCGAACAAAACGAAAACGAGGCTTCAGACGTAACTACACTGCAGTAACCCGCAAGAATGAAACACATAATAATGCGGAACGTACCACAGTCACACTTAAACACCATTTTGAACACTACTACGCACAAAATGGCGGTTGGAACGCAAATTGTAAGCTGGAACGCAAATAGCGCATGCGTATTGCGTGCTAACGTTCTGAGGCACTTGAAAGTTTCAAAAAATACTGCCCACTTTCCAGAAATTTCTACAAGGTTATAAATACTGCCTAATTTCCAGAAACTTCTACATTTCGACTCAGGTGATGAACACAGTGACTTCATAGATAACTTCTGCTTTTACTTGAGAAGACAATTCTTTTATAATTTACTACATTACACTGTGCAAATTACAACTGAGAGGTAAGCTATAATATATTACATTTTATTATCAAGACAGCACAAAAAAAAAATGTGATTTCTGTATAGTCACATGTCACACGCACATTTATGTGTGTAGGCCCACAAAAAAATAAGGTTCATTTAACAAAACAAAAAAAAACAAGTATTTTTATATCAAAAAAGCCATTTATCTATAGTGACATGTCACACGCACATACATGTGCATCATCTATAGTCACATGTCACACACACATTTATGTGTGTTGGCCAAAGCAAAAAATAAAGTTCATTTAACAATTAAAATATGATTCATGTATACTGATATGTCACACGCACACAAAAAAATTACATTCAACTCTGCAAATTTGCTTCATGTATGTGACATATGTGTGTAGCCACACCAAAAAAAATTTTTTAATTGAAAATAATTACAGAAGTATATTTAAATTACATTAATTTACTGCAATTCAATAGATCATGTAAAACTCAATCTTTCTACTTCTTTTAATATTCAAACAGACTCTGCATCAACAGCGTCACTCAACAATTTGCACCGTGCATTGTGAAGCACAATCCATTTTAAACAACACCAACAAAGAACAGGTAAGATATAAAAATACATTACATGCTGAAAAGGCCATGGTTTGCTAAATAAAAAATAAAAAATATACAATTAACTATTTCACTTTCTTTTTCAAACAGACACTACAAGAAGACCGGCGGATTAAGATTGCCAGGAGGGGACCCTCTGTCATTCGACACTTCAATCAAGGTAAAGTATTAAGTATAAAAAAGAAACGAACCATGAGCCTCATTCAATTGCGATTTGGCCAATTGAATAGGGCTCTATATAAGCACATAACATATTTTTTATACAGAACTTTTTAGTTACTGAACTTCTATCCACAATCAAGGTCTTCAATAACTAAAAACCTCCGTCAAAAAATATGTTATGTGCTTATATAGAGCCCTCTTCAATTGGCAAAATTGCAATTGAATGAGGACCTATATATCTTTAATGGCCGAGGGCCTCATTTAAATGTGATTTACCCATTTCAATAGAGCTCTATATAAGCACACAGCATATTTTTTAAATGAAGTTTTTAGTTAGTGAACACCTTGCTTTTGGATACAAGTTCACTAACTAAAAACTTCTGTAAAAAATATGCTCTGTGCTCATATTGAGCCCTATTCCATTGCCCAAAATGCAATTAAATGAGGCCCCCACAATATTACAAATGCAGCAACCAAAGGCCCTCATTCAATTGATATTTTGGACAAATCAATAGAGCTATAAATAAGCACTTTTAGAGCCTGATTGAATTGGCCAAACTGCAATTGAATGAGGGCCAAAGTATGCAACATATGGTACACACAAAGTGGTACACACCAAACAGGATTGTATGAAAACTCAAACAAACACATAGCAAACTAAATTAATATTCTTCTTTAATGTTTAACAACCTATAAGCCTTAGAAAAAAGCATAAATAAGTATACCAAAAGTGGTGCCCATCAATCAGGATTATACACAAACTCACACAAACACATAGCAAACTACATTTATATTCTTATTTAATGTTTAACAACTTATAAGCCTTAGAAAAAACCATAAATAAGCATAACAAAAGTGGTGCGCACCAAAAAGGATTGTACGAAAACTCACAGAAACACATAGCAAACTACATTTAGATTCTTATTTAATGTTTAACAACCTATAAGCCTTAGAAAAAAGCCTAAATAAGCATAACTAAATTGGTGCGCACCAAATAGGATTGTACGCAAACTCACACAAACACATAGGAAACTAAATTAATATTCTTCTTTAATGTTTAACAACCTATAAGCCTTAGAAAAAAGCCTACATAAGCATAACTAAATTGGTGCGCACCAAACAGGATTGTACGCAAACTCACACAAACACATAGGAAACTAAATTAATATTCTTCTTTAATGTTTAACAACCTATAAGCCTTAGAAAAAAGCCAAAATAAGCATACGAAGAGTGGTGCGCAAAAACTGGATTGTACAAAAACTCACACAAACACATAGAAAAGTTAATTAATATTCATTTTTCAATGTTTAACAACCTATAAGCCTTAAAAAAAGCCAAAATAAGCATACCAAGAGTGGTGCGCAAAAACTGGATTGTACAAAAACTCACACAAACACATAGAAAAGTTAATTAATATTCTTTTTTCAATGTTTAACAACCTATAAGACAAACAAAAAAGCCTACATAAGCATACCAAAAGTGGTGCGCAACAAACAGGATTGTACAAAAACTCACACAAACACATAGCAAACTAAATTTACATTCTTAGTTAATGTTTACCAACCTATAAGCATTAGAAAAAAGCATAAATAAGCATAAACTAAATTGGTGCGCACCAAACCGGATTGTAGGAAAACTTACACAAACACATAGCTAACTAAATTCATATTCTTCTTTAATGTTTAACAACCTATAAGCTTTAGAAAAAAACATAAATAAGTATACCAAAAGTGGTGCGCAACAAACAGGATTGTACGAAAACTCACACAAACACATACCAAACTACATTTATATTCTTATTTAATGTTTAACAACATATAAGCCTTAGAAAAAAGCCTAAATAGGCATACCAAAAGTTGGGCGCACCAAATAGGATTGTAGAAAAACACAGAAATAATGTCATTTTTTCATTAATACAAATACATACAAATAAAATAAAATTTTCATTTTTATTTTATAACAGATACTGCGTCAAGAACATCGGACCAGGAGTTTCAACTGAGGACCAGACCAGCGGACGAGGACTTTCAACAGAGGACTACACCATCGGACGAGGACTTTCCACAGAGGACCAGACCATTGGACGAGGACTTTCAACAGAGGACTACACCATCGGACGAGGACTTTCAACACAGGACCAGACCATCGGACGAAGGCTTTCAACACAGGGCCATCAAAGATTCTGCTTGAAATCAAACTTCAACCAAGGTACAGTATAACAAGTAAAAAAAAAAAAAAATATTCTTCTTTAATGTTTAACATCCTATAAGCCTGTCGGGATTAATACGACATATTATTTTCTATATAATATAGAATAATGAATTTTGAGTTCAGAATCAATTTATAGACACATATTCCTTTTTATAAAATAAAATTTATTGAAAATACCAAATTCAACTAGTCTAATGATAAAATGTAATATATCAAATCAAATGCAAATAAAACACAGTATAACCAGCCAGATAATAAAAGAAAATTAATGCATCATATTGTAATACTTATTATTTATGATATTTTCTATACAGTTCTAAAATCTAAAAATAAAAGTATATCTCATTCACATGAGCAATGAAACCTGGAATAACAACCCATAGAACAAAATCTGATAAATCAATTAATAAAATTCATTCTTAATAACATTTTAGCATGTACTAACAATGTCTAATGATATTATAATATATAGCTATACAGGAATATATTGAATAATAACACAATATAGTAAAGTATTTTATAATATAATTGATAAGTTAGCTAAGTAAGTTAATTTTTCTGTATTGGTCAAAAAGAAAAATGAGATATCTAATTTTGTATTAAAATTTATATCCGGATTTATAAATTTCAATGACAAAAGGAAATCTAAATAACTTTTTGATAAGAAATAAACCAAACAGAGAAATTATGGTAATGGTTTTCAATTATATCATAAAATAAAATATCTCAATTTATACATTACCAGTTATGACAAAATTCCACTGGTTAATTCCAAAGTTGTTTTTGCTTCTCCATAGATAAAAACTTTTATCTTCTTTCTCCTTGTTTGCCTCTCCCAGATCCTGTTTCTATCCATAATTATACCTCTTGCTTATTTGCCTATCAGAATCCCAAATCAGTTAAAGTATCTAGTAACCAATAGAATCTTTTCATGATGTCATCACTTATTTAAATTTTATAAAGAATATATTTTTCTATATAGATGTTTATTCCTTTAACCATAAGATGGCGCTCTCGGACCTTTGAATTTTCATCCCTTTTAATTAGCTAATGATCCCTTTTACCCACAACCTATAAACAAGATGAAGTCATAAGAATGTTATCAAATAGATACCCCTAGACAGATTTATTATTCTGTTTACTAGACTTGGTGTCTATGAAACAAACTTTTCACATGTGAAAATTTAAGGAGTTTTTTTATTACCTTAGTATTTAGGAATTTAGTCAGATATTTATCTCTTATAGAACAATGGATTATTCAAATCATGGGATAGCTATTTTGTGGGCAGCTGTGAAAACCTATTTTTCACATATATACATTCACGTAATAGAATTGCATGCATAGGTATATATATAAATATATAGCATATAAAATATTAATACAATGGATATAAAAAATAGTGGATAATAATTGGAATATTATATTATACTATAATATCCATATAAGATACTTTATTCATACAGAAGTTCTGACATAACCCCCTTTCTGAAATAATATCGCTCTTTAATAAAGTAGGTGATATTATTACAGTTGTAAATATGAAAACTAAGTGGTTCCCGGAAAAATAGAGGCTCAACCCTTGATATGCTGTACTTCCAATGTAAGTCAGTTAAATGGGAAGTAACCTTGGAATGCAAATTGTAGTAACAATAGTCTCATTCACTACAGTTATTAAGTCATTTAGCTTCTGTTTTTGGAGTTCCAATTCTCTTTGCACCATCTTCAAGGAATCCCGCAGTTCCCTAGATTCCTTAATTAATGTTTCAATAGATATAGAGTTTGTTATTGACATAGTGGTACCTATAACAGCTCCAAGTATAGTCATTATTGCAGCCCCAATAAAGAAACCGATAAATCGTTTAGGGCGTTGGCTGTTGGAGCTGTAAGACTCAGGAATAAAAGTTTTCCTTAATTGTTCCAACATCTCCTTTATAGTAGCTTGTGATCGATCAATGTGTTCATGATACCACATTTTGGTTTCCTCCATCTGTATATTAGATATGTTAAATTGCCTTTCAATCATTGTCTGTGAATCCACGCTCACGAAAATCTTTTGCGATGTCAATCTCCTTCCGGTGAGAATAAACCCTGGAGCCTCTTGGATAAGGATTCCTGAAGAAGGGCCTGGTTCCACAATAGGTTCCATTCGGACCTCTTGGCAGAGGATCAGCATCACCCATATCAGAGTTGTTTTTCTTTCTATCATTTTCAATTACTAGGAAATAAAAACAAAAAGTTTTAATAGTGTATTCTATACAATGTAAAAATAGGATAATCTTATTAGACAGGGTATTCAAAGTCACATTATTCATCAGGAGTATCGTTAATGATTCTTAATTGAGATCTTGGGTGACAACTTTTTATTTGATTAATATGAACCCATCTTTCAAACATTTCACCATTTTTTGGAATTTGTATTTTATACACAACAGGTGAAATTTTGTCAATAATAGTATACGGTCCTTTCCATGAAGGCAAAAACTTTTTCTCTTTCACTTGGTTTCGTTGAAAGTTGTACAAATATATCTGATCTGTGATCTCGTACTCCTTTTTGGATGTCTTAAGATCATAATAAGTTTTAGTACTTACAGCAGATTTCTCTAAATTTCTTTGTGCAAAAGCAAATGCCTGCTGTAAGTGTTTCCTCAGATCCTCTATATATTGAAGGGTTGTAGCAGCATTCACTAAATTATGATCTTGGGTTCTATAAATAAGGTGTTGTGGGAGTACCATACGTCTCCCCGTCATTAATTCAAATGGCGACATCTTTGTTGCAGTACTAGGTGTAGATCTTATAGCCATTAATACTAAAGGTAATTTTATATCCCAGTCTTTACCTGATTCTTTCACAAATTTCTTTAAAATACTATTAATGGATTGGTTGTACCATTCCACATTACCACTAGAAGCAGCACGATAAGAGATATGTAATTTTCTCTTAACCCCTAGGATTTTCCACATACGGTTCATTACTTCACTGGTAAAGTGAGATCCCCGAACGGACTCAATTCGTTGTGGTAAACCAAAACGGGAAAAGACATGGTTAATTAATAATATTGCAGCAGTTTCAGTTTTACAATTTGTGGCTGGAAGGCATTCTACCCATTTGGTAAATATACATGTAACCGTTACCATATATTTATTACCACTAGATGATGTTGTTACTGGTCCAATAAAATCTATCTGGATATCTGACCAGGGCATAGACATCCCTCTTTTCTGAAGAGGAGCTCTATGGGTAGGTGTATTAGGTTGATATTGGGGACATACCAAACATCCCTGACAATATGTCTGGACATCTTTCAACATGTGCGGCCAATATGCAAAATCTCACAGTATTTCATAGGTGATCTTATCCCCTCTGTGACCTGATGTTGGGGCATCATGGGCATGTTGTAACATTAGACCTCTATATGAGGTAGGAACCACCCATTGCTGTATTCCATTCTTAGATGTACGAATAAGCAATCCATCTAAGATGCTAAATTGGGCTTTTGACTTCATTAAAACTCTCAGGTCTTCTTTACCTATAACATCTATCTCACTTAGAGGATATTTAGCTGGATCTTGTATATGGTTATAAAATATACCTATGATTGGATCCTCTTTCTGACTACTGATTAAATCAGAATTGGGAGTATCTTGGACCATTGAGCTGTAGACAATTCTGTACTCTTTGATTTGTTGTCTTGTTATAGCCTGAATTTGAAATGGACCCAATAGATGATCCACATCAACAAGCTCCCCCTCTAGGGCACCTTGTTTTGCCAACTTATCAGCCAAATCATTTCCTTCTTTATCCTGTCCCATTACCTTTGAGTCGCCCTTTGTCCTCTTCCAATATATAGTCATTCCATTAGAGATTACCATCTCATCAATAGTATGTATTAACCTACCATGTTTCACTGGTTTCTTCCGGGCATTTGTCATTTCATAATATTTCCATACCTGTAAGTATTCTACGAAACTATTACGGACATATTCCGAATCAGTGATGATTACTAACTCCTTAAGATCATGCTCTATTGCAGTTTGGATAGCGCGATATAGGGCCACCAATTCTGATATTTGACTAGTCTTAGATCCTATTTTATATTTCTCAGGTGGAATCGGGATATTGTCTTTCCATACATTACCAATTCCTGCAACTAATTTGTTATCTGCCCCCTACTTAATATGATATGCACATCCATCCACGTAAACTGTGGGTAAAGTATTACATAATACCTCTTCATAGAGGGCCTCAGTCTCTTCTCTCACACTCTCTCTCTCTGTGGATCTACAATCAAACACACTGTCTGAAGCTGTGCTAGAGTCTCTCCACTATCTGTGGGCCTCAGTCTCTTCTCTCACACTCTCTCTCTGTGGATCTACAATCAAACACACTGTCTGAAGCTGTGCTAGAGTCTCTCCACTATCTATGGGCCTCAGTCTCTTCTCTCACACTCTCTCTCTGTGGATCTACAATCAAAAACACTGTCTGAAGCTGTGCTAGAGTCTCTCCACTATCTGTGGGCCTCAGTCTCTTCTCTCACTCTCTCTCTCTCTGTGGATCTACAATCAAACACACTGTCTGAAGCTGTGCTAGAGTCTCTCCACTATCTGTGGGCCTCAGTCTCTTCACTCACACTCTCTCTCTGTGGATCTACAATCAAACACACTGTCTGAAGCTGTGCTAGAGTCTCTCCACTATCTGTGGGCCTCAGTCTCTTCTCTCACACTCTCTCTCTGTGGATCTACAATCAAACACACTGTCTGAAGCTGTGCTAGAGTCTCTCCACTATCTGTGGGCCTCAGTCTCTTCTCTCACACTCTCTCTCTGTGGATCTACAATCAAACACACTGTCTGAAGCTGTGCTAGAGTCTCTCCACTATCTGTGGGCCTCAGTCTCTTCTCTCACACTCTCTCTCTGTGGATCTACAATCAAACACACTGTCTGCAGCTGTGCTAGAGTCTCTCCACTATCTGTGGGCCTCAGTCTCTTCTCTCACACTCTCTCTCTGTGGATCTACAATCAAACACACTGTCTAAAGCTGTGCTAGAGGTATCTAAAGACACTTTGAAGCCATTTCAACTTGTACTATATGTAATATTATCAATATTTGTATGAATGTTTCTGTGATATAATATTTGATGAGATAGAAACTTTTACTAAGCAAATCCATACCTTTGCATTTGTCTGAAACCCCCCTTACCTTGCCTGCTCCCCCACCCCCAAAGCCTAGTTTTATTGCTTCTTATCTCTGAAATAACATTTGTCCATCCTTCTCATATTCTGTTGCAGTCTCTCCACTATCTGTGGGCCTCAGTCTCTTCTCTCACACTCTCTCTCTGTGGATCTACAATCACTTCCCTCCCCCCCTGCCCCTCACCCACCCGCCCCTTGTTTCTCTTGATTTATTTAGTCACTCAAATTTCCTACAGCTGATCAATTAGCAACATCTGCTAACTATACCTAATTAACCTTTTACACAATGTTTCCTCATGCCTTCTCCTTCATTACATCCTGTTTTTTCCTCAAACTTCTCTTCTCAACTTTGCCACATCATGTCTCCAACCTAACCATCTCACCTTACATGCTTTCCTCTACTCTTTTATGCTCCCATGAGCTACTCTTATTCCTCCATCCACCATCTCCTCCCCCTTCTAAAGCTCATAAGCAGAAACACTTCTGCAAGTCCAAATCCCACTTCCTCTCCCTCTCTCTCTTTCTTCTGCTGACTTCTTGGGACATACCTCCTAACACAGGCCCCTCACCTCCCACTCGCAGATTATACTATCTGACCACTAGTGGCAGATAACATATTACATACTAGGATCACTTACTAAATTACTTTCTCAGTTGCTTTCCTTTTCCTTATAACTTTGCATACCCTCCTACCTAATGAAACTTCACTTTCTTCCTGACCCTTGCTATTTTTTTATCTGCCTCTTCCATCCCCTTTAGATTGTAAGTAGAGAGTTTTCAATCTTGTAGAGCGCTTTGGGAAAAAGCACTTTCTACAAAGATTCTAAGCTCAAAACAGGGCCCTCCACTTTTTGCAGTTTGTTAAAATGTATATTTTTCCTTGTTCATTTCCTCTGTATAGCGCTACGGAATATGTTGGCGCGTTACAAATAAAAGTAATAATAATAATAATATACCTTATGGGGAGATAATTTGTATTCCTTCATAAGGTCCACTTCGGACCAATTTTCTCTAAGAGGATCCTCGGCGGTACAATCATGTAAATCAGCTAACCCTTGGGCCACTGTATTCCTCTTATTCTGTGCGTATCTAATTTCCAGAGGCCATCCTTGTAAGGATAAAGTCCATGCGGTTATACGGCTATTTGACAAATTACAGGCTCTAATTTTATCACTCTGAATGTATTGTAATGGTTGATGAGCGGTTTCTACTATAATTTTCTCACCTTGGATAAAATTTTGGAAATTCTGTAAAGCCCATACTGTGGCAAACAGAGCTTTCTCACAGTCATTAAATTTTACCTCTACAGGTGATAATGTCTTACTTGCATACGCAATAATTTTACTATGTTGGTCATATTTCTGATATAGAAGGTCGCTCAAGCAAAAATCAGTATATCCAGTTTCTAAAAAGAATGGTTTATCCATTGTAGGATAACTAGGCAAGGAGCCTGGCTGAGTTTTTGTTTTAATTCGTTTACGGCTTGATTTTGAATTCCCCCCCATTGCCATGGCTCTCCTTTCTTTAATAATCGAATGAGAGGCCTAGTTACCTCTGCATAGTTATCAATAAACTTACGAGAATAATTGGTGACACCTAGAAATGATCTTAATTCTTTTAGATTTGTAGGGGTTCTGGTTTTAAAAAGAGCTTCCACTTTCTTTTTCTGTGGATTTATACCTTCAGGAGTTATTTCATGGCCTAAAAAATTAACTTTAGTGCGGCACCATTGTGCCTTTTGAAGAGACAGTTTAACTCCTGCATGTTTCAATTGATCTAGAACATATCTGATTTCAACAATATGTTTATCAAAATCGTTATTTTTAATCAAGAGATCATCTACATATGTTAATGTCCCTCGCTCTTGAGCGTCAGGCATTGCCTTATGTAAAAATATAGCAAACTCATGCCCTGAATTTATAAAGCCAAATGGGGTTCTAGTCCATGTATATTGCTGTTTACCAAAGGTGAAAGCCAATTTGTATTGGTCCTCTTCATTTACTTTAATGGTCCAATAACCTTGGGCACAATCAAGCGTAGTAAATAATTTAGATCCTTGTATTTGTGCTAAACATTGATCGATATATGGAACGGGCCATGCAGACATGTACACCCGTTTATTTAATTGTCTCAAATCAGCGCATAAACGCCAGGTTCCATTTGGTTTCAAGACACCTAGAATAGGGTTATTAAAAGAACTGTGCACCGGTCTAATAATCCCCCTAGACTTTAGGTTCATGATAATATCTGCCAATGATTCATAAGAGGCAAGAGGGAGTCGATATTGTTTCACAAATACAGGTGGCATATTTGGGTCAGTTTTAATTTTAGTGACATGTAAATTTGTCAAACCACAATCATATGAATCCTTAGAGAACATATCTTGGTAATCAATTAATACTTGTCTTAATTTTTGGCGTTCAATGTCATTAGAACATCCGCTAGCTAAAGCTATCTGTTCCTCAACTCTTTCTCTAAACCCAGGGAATACCTCAGGCTGACTAATCTCATAAGTCTCCTCCAATTGTGTAGACAAATCAGTAGTGATCATACTTACATGTGTCTCAGTGTTCTGATACTTCTCATATTCTTGTTCATCAATTGTTTGGTTAAAAACAAGTTCGTTATCCATAATATCACAGTTACTTTCAGTGAAACTAAAGGGATAAATAGACTGGACAGTAAATAATCCCTCAGGTTGTGTGTCAAAACACTGATCCATAATCTGGTCATCATTTACATAATTCTCTGGTATCAAACCAATAACAATATTCATAAACTCAGAAGTAAAATACTCAGAATATATAGCCATACCTATTAGGGATCCCTTCTCCAAATGTATTGGATGGGATGCTGTGTTATTTACCAGAATAATGAACGATATCTGTGTTATAGTAATAAGAGGTGTATGAGTGAGGGTGAGGCCTTTTTGTTGCATCTGATGACTAAGATTTACAAAGGCATCAATACCTTTAATCTTTTGACCCCTTTTTACCTGTAAAGGGAGAGGAAATTGTGCCACCCCCTCTGGTACTGTAACACTTTGGTCCATTTGCACGGTTACTGCATAAGGCATTTGTTGTGCAGATTTCAATGCTTCTGAGATATTTAGGAATTCTAAGGGCTTATCCTGTAGTCTGGACCAGATAACATTATTGATTAAATCAATTTGGGATGCAAAGCGATGTAATAGATCATTTCCAATATAGATTGGATATTGGGAATCCTGAATAACTAAGAATAAGTGCATAATCCTTTTACCCCCAATGAAAAGAGGTAATAAACATTTTGCCATAATAGCATGAGTTGAAGTTTCATGATCTATTTTACATACCCATTGATCATCAGGTTGTGTATTTCGGATTAAATTAGTATTCTTTATTTGTTTTAATAAGCTGTCATTAACATAGCTATGCTCATGTTTTAGAGCTAGTTTTGCTTGTTGAGAATTTCTCATACCTAGAATATCAACAGGAATAAATAAACCTTCATCGTTGGTTTCTATTTCCACTAGAAATCTAGAGTGTTTACTTATGTTTAAAGGTTTAGAACCGTTCTTATTTAAAGAGATAGTTAATACATTTCCCTCTATTTGAATATTTTTAATATGAGCCTGATCAATTTGGATCACATTTTCATTATTTACTTGTTCTCCATTAATGTCTTTACATTTAAGTACTGTCATTTCAGGCATTCGATTATTTTGGAAGTGAATCTCTACTGATTCCTCCTTTTTCTCAATAACATGACAGTTCCTTTGCATATGAGGTTGTTTAACCTGATCATAATTGATGGGAAATTTAACTTGTGACCATATCACACCATCAATAAAATCAATTACTGGACTAAATCTTCTAAGTAAATCAGTCCCAATTATAATTTTGTAACTAGGAATATCCACTATAATAAATGGATGTTTCATTTGTTTATTTCCTATTCTGATATCTAACCACACATGGCCTACAGTATTAACTTTAATACCATCAAAATTTCTAACAATTCCCATGAATGGTTTCAGAATAGTTTTCTTTTTGGCTTTACTCTCAATTTCCTCATATGTCTCTTTGGAAATTACTGTGACTTGTGAACCTGTATCAATTAATGCTTTATGATTTAAGGTTTCAACATTCTGTATACCAATAGAAACATAATATCGGTTCTGTATTTCCTCCATTTCACATAAGAAATGTGTATGTCTTAACATCTCTAACTTCATCTATTGTTTATTTTTATTTGAGAAGTCAGATTGTGGAGTATGATCTATCCAATTTATAACTATTTCTGTAGGATTATCAGCAATTTCCTGATTAACATTTGTTTCATTTTCAATAACCTGAACAGGTAATAAATCATCTGTCATGACATTGCAATGCTCTTCTATTTCAACTATTAATCCTTTACCGGTAGACTCTGGTTCAATCTGTGTTACCTCCTGTGAGCTTAAAGGGTTAACACCCCTCCTCGCTGAATAGGAATTTCTGAAGGGAAAGGGAATACATTATTAACATTCTTTTTAGAATATACTTTTATATTTTTATTTGAATCAAGAGATTCACAAATATCACTTCTGTTTGTGTTATTGATTACTAATCTATTTTCACAATTAGTACTTAGTCATTGGCTTTGGCTTTGAGAATTTTGACCGTTTTGGGTTGGATCATTTCTCACTGACTGAGTAGTAAATCCTGCCATAAATGCAGCCATCTGTTGTGTCAAAAGTTTAACCTGCTCTTCTAAATTAGATGATGATTTAGAATTTTGGTTTTGGCTATATCTTTTAACCCTTTTATTCTCTGAATAATTTGAAGTGTTAGGCATTGGAGGGGTTAATCTTCCTTCTGCACTAGGAGATTTTGTTCTCCAAACATAATTTTTAATAGGATTGTTTCCCATGTAATTTGGACTAACATAAAAAGAATCATTATTTGCATTTTGAGATTTTTCACTTGCAATTTTTACTGGCCTAAATGATGACTGTGTCTGACTTGATTTGTTTGAACCTTTAACCACATCTGCGTAAGATTTTGTACCTGTCTCATATTGTAAATTAGGTTTAACAGAAATTTCTGCCACAATTTGATTATTAAATTTCTCCCTTCGCTTATAATTATTCCCATCATCAAGCTGAATTTCATATATTTTAGTACATTCATTTACCAACCAGCTTAAAGGCTTGGCGTCATTAAAATCACGTGCCATATTTCTCTGAATGTACAAAGGTAATGCATGGAAGTAAATTCTCTTAAATTCAGGAGATTCCGGGTCTGTCTTTTTCGCAGTCTGTCTATAAGCGTGTTTTAATGTGATTAAAAATTCTTTTGGACTTTCGTCAGGCTTACATCTGAGATTATGAACTGCTTTCATAGCAGCCTGTGGGTTTCTATACTCAGAAAAGTATTTTCTCACCTCAGATTTATATATCTCCCAATCATTTATATCGCTGTCATGGAGAGAGATGAAAAATGAGGTATATGAGCTATCAAATGACCAAGGGAGGTATGATATTTTATCATTAGCCCCCCTTATCCCTAGTTCAATCATCACCCTTTCTAGTGAATCAAGGTGGTCTTCTATGGACAATTTTGAATTTTTGGTGTAGGGTTTAATTAATTTTCTTATAGCCTGGGCTTTCTCATGGAAAGAGAGTCTTTTATTTGATCGTATATCGTCATCACTATCAGTCTCATTTTTAGAGCTATGTAAAATTTTTATAGGTGATCATTTATGTTTATTCCTTGAAGGTACTATTTCTAATTCTTCCTCAGAATCACTAAAATCCTTCATCACAATTTTACTTGAGGCATAATCTTGAGCCCTATTTAAATCCATTTTTAGATTTTCAACATGTTGGTATTGTTTTATCTCATTCTTAGCTACAGTCAGTAATTTTTGGATCTTTTTATTCTCTACAAGTATCTCAGCCTCATGAATTTTCTTATCAGTTAATTCTTGAGTTAAGAATTCAATCTTTTGTTGCAATTTCTTCTGTTCTATTTTTAAGTCCTGACAAGCCTGAACATACTTTTGCGCTAGTTTATCAGCATGTTCAGCTTTCTCATTTAAGTATTCACATTTCTCAGACAATTCCTCAAATTGAACTAAATTTTCCTCACCGGTATCTCTTGCACGCTGAGCTACCAATTTATTTATTATTGTCTGTAATTCATCGCATTTCTCTGAATATTTACCATTTAAATCTTGTGCTGCGTTAAATGTCTCTGTCGTTCCTACAACTTTTTTTCTTAATTCTTTAATTTTGATTAACTGCTGCTCTGCTAGCTGTGTTTTTTCTTCATGTAAATATCTTAAATTTTGACAAGTAATAGATACTTCCTGGATTTGATTATTTAAATCTTTTATGGTAATTTCTTTTTGGGAATTTTGATATTTCCAGCTTCTGGCTAATTCCATCCAGACAGTAGATAACCTAGCTAAATGCTTCTTTCTTTCTGATTTAATTTGAATTGCATTTATAGTGCTCATCACGGTTGTTAACAAATTCTTATCTTTTAACCAATCATCAATTGTATCACCATCAATTTCAGGATGTATTTTAACCAAATATTCTGACAACTGTTCCCTGTATTCACAAACAGGATATACATTTGAAATTAAAGTTTTAATTAACAACTCCATTCCCTGTTTACCATGACCAATTATGTCATCTAAAGACAATGCTCCTACTGTTTCAGAACCAAAAACACCTTCAGCTATTTTATTTTCTTTTTAACAAGTGTTATTCAATAAAAAGTTTTAAATCAATTAAATAATTGACCACGTGTCTATAAAGATATATCTCGCTGGGGCCTCCAAATATGTCGGGATTAATACGACATATTATTTTCTATATAATATAGAATAATGAATTTTGAGTTCAGAATCAATTTATAGACACATATTCCTTTTTATAAAATAACATTTATTGAAAATACCAAATTCAACTAGTCTAATGATAAAATGTAATATATCAAATCAAATGCAAATAAAACACAGTATAACGAGCCGGATAATAAAAGAAAATTAATACATCATATTGTAATACTTATTATTTATGATATTTTCTATACAGTTCTAAAATCTAAAAATAAAAGTATATCTCATTCACATGAGCAATGAAACCTGGAATAACAACCCATAGAACAAAATCTGATAAATCAATTAATAAAATTCATTCTTAATAACATTTTAGCATGTACTAACAATGTCTAATGATATTATAATATATAGCTATACAGGAATACATTGAATAATAACACAATATAGTAAAGTATTTTATAATATAATTGATAAGTTAGCTAAGTAAGTTAATTTTTCTGTATTGGTCAAAAAGAAAAATGAGATATCTAATTTTGTATTAAAATTTATATCCGGATTTATAAATTTCAATGACAAAAGGAAATCTAAATAACTTTTTGATAAGAAATAAACCAAACAGAGAAATTATGGTAATGGTTTTCAATTATATCATAAAATAAAATATCTCAATTTATACATTACCAATTATGACAAAATTCCACTGGTTAATTCCAAAGTTGTTTTTGCTTCTCCATAGATAAAAACTTTTATCTTCTTTCTCCTTGTTTAAATTATCTATTAACCAATAGAATCTTTTCATGATGTCATCACTTATTTAAATTTTATAAAGAATATATTTTTCTATATAGATGTTTATTCCTTTAACCATAAGATGGCGCTCTCGGACCTTTGAATTTTCATCCCTTTTAATTAGCTAAGATGAAGTCATAAGAATGTTATCAAATAGATACCCCTAGACAGATTTATTTTTTCTGTTTACTAGACTTGGTGTCTATGAAACAAACTTTTCACATGTGAAAATTTAAGGAGTGTTTTTATTACCTTAGTATTTAGGAATTTAGTCAGATATTTATCTCTTATAGATCAATGGATTATTCAAATCATGGGATAGCTATTTTGTGGGCAACTGTGAAAACCTATTTTTCACATATATACATTCACGTAATAGAATTGCATGCATAGGTATATATATATAAACTAGCGACTTGCCCGTCAAAAAATGACGGTCAATAAAATTTAAATGTTGTGAAATTTGTTTGCATCTCCAAATGAGTCAGCTACATTTGTCCCTTTTTTTTTCTAAAAATAAAAACACATAATTATTTTTAACTTTTTATTTTTTTATTTTTTAACTTATATTTCCCAAACATTAAACTTTGTAACATGCAACTTGTATATGAAACATTTGTGCAACATTTTGTTACCAATACTAACACTTTTCAATACATATTTATCACTGAGTAACTGCAGATTATATTAACTTAGAGTAATTAAATTGTTTTAACAATAACATACTTTTTCTCATTTGTAACATATTTGTTAAAGTGTTGTTAAACTAAATTAGCATTGAATCCAGAGGAAGGCAAACAATAAAAAAACCCTATTGAAACTTGTCCAATTGTATCAAAGAGGGAAAAAAATTAATTCCTTCCTGACCCCATTAACTGGCGATCGGATTTCTCCCTGAATCAATACTTTGTCTGTAAATAATACATTTCAAATTCTTACTAAATACTTAAACTTTATAGTAACAATACATATTTGACTATACAACATATATATTTACCCAACTTTTGTAAACATTCCAAAAACACATATTTAACATTTTAAATTGTAACTTCAAACAATAACATTTAACTTTTGTAAATTATGGAAAAATCAGTGAATTGTTTTTGTGGGGCCAATCATGTAAATCTAAAACTTTGAACCCATTCCAATCTGTTTCAGGATATTTTACTGTTGTTTTTTTTTTCATTTAGTCCATTCTGCAAATATCAGATATATTTTCATAATTGAAATAGTGGTCCCCTGTTTAAAGAGTCCCAAAGTACTTTAATTTAGTACTGGAAGTCAAACCACTGTTCTCTATCTGTTTTTGTCCATTCTTTAGATGTTTTACTTGAAATATTGTTTTTGTACAATCATATTGAGTCCCATAAAATGTTGGCAGTAAAATGAAACCATTGTCCACTATCTTTCCAACACCTCATAGTAGACAATGTTTTTGGTGTAAACACATCCATCGTCCAATAAATGACCTTGAGTTTCGTTTTCTTCAACATGCACTTTAATTTCTTTTGGATTAGTGCACCTTGAAAAAGCCACATAGAGTTGTCCATGTGCAAAAACTGGTTCCTTTAAAAAAATCCCAACTGACTTAAAAGTTTTTCCTTGGGATTTATTAATGGTCATAGCAAATGCCATGATAACTGGAAATTGTCTCCGTTGAAGGACAAAGGGCAAACCACTCTCACTTGGAGCTAAATCAATTCTTGGTATAAAAACTTGTTCACCTTTATGGGTCCCAGTTATAATTTCTGCATGTATAAAATGATCTTTTAACTCATGCACAATTAATCGGGTCCCATTACAAAGTCCTTTTTTTGGATTCATATTTCGCAATAACATAACAATTGCACCTTTTTTCAATTGTAAAATATGTGGGGGCATTCCAGATGGTGTTAACGAATTAATAAATTCGATACTAAAATTCGATTCACTGTCTTTATCATCTGACAGAATCGAATCTGCACTGTAATAATTCTTTTGTGGTGCATTGATGTATTTTAAAATTTCGTTATTTACATTCAAGGCATCGATATTTTTTGATGTTAATATTACTTTGTTTGCAATGTCTGTGTAATCCTCATTATTAAGAGTGTTTAGGAATATGGCTGATATGAGTGATTCATTGCAAACCATTTCTGATGGAATTTCAATGGTATCATTTGGTAAATGCTGTATTTCTGGATGTTTTCCATCTCCGATTTTAATGAGCCAGTCATTGAATTCATTTTGGCCTTCAGATCTCATATTTAATTCTAATTTGAGATGTGTAAATATTTGCCACAGTTTACTGGTCTTGATACATGTTTCAATGATCTCTGTTCTATTTCCGTGTGGCACAACAGGTAATGTTTGCCTAAAATCGCCTCCTAACAGCATCACCTTTCCACCAAATGGCAACTTATTATCCATCACTTCTTTTAAGAATCTGTCAATACATTGCAGTGCATGACATGACATCATTGTTGCCTCGTCTATGATAATTAGTTTAGTTATTTTTAATTTTTTTGCTTGTATGGAATTGAGTCAAATATCTGAGACTGATGTTTCCAAAATGGGAACTGGCAGCTTAAATCCACTATGCACAGTTCTACCACCATCTAACAAAAGTGCAGCAATTCCAGTTGTTGCAAATGGCAAAGCTATCTGATCCTGTGATCGAATATAACTCATCAAACAATTGTACAGATAAGTTTTTCCTGATCCACCTGGTCCGTCTAGATAGAAATACCGGTCTTTGACCATTTCATCATCTGTAGCATTTGTGATGGCATGAAATGCTTCTAACTGTAAATTATTTAAAGTTGCCAGTTTTTCTTGGGTTTTTTGTTTTTGAAGCTCAGTGTCATAATCATCAAAATTGATGTCATCTATAAGTCCTGGATCTGGTAAATTAAAACTTGCACAATTTAATCCATGAGCCAACAATATTTCTTGGATTTCCAACAATGTTTTTAACAGAGCTATTGGTTCTCTGTAACGTTTCAAGAAATCTTCTGACATGTTTAATTTAAATGTTTCCCACAAAGTGAAAGCATCAGGTACATTGCAAAATATACAAATGAATGCAAATTGTTGTCTCATTTGCTTAGGCATTTGACATAGTGCTGCTTCTTCCAGACACCTCTCCCATTCTGTATCATCAGCTATGAAATTTTGATGTCTTGCAGCTAATAGGAATGTCTCATAAACTATGTCATTCACTGAACGTAAATGCTCAAAACTCTGTGCACCGGGAACATGTAACAGAAGTAATCTTAAGCTGAAACGTTCAATGTCCCTTGGACTGACGGTATAAATTTGTGGTATGATTTTATGGGTATCTCTTTTTCGTAGTCGCCATAGACCATTTACAAATACATAGTGATATGGTATCTCTATGTATAAAAATTGTCTGGCATGCGTATCCTGACAGTTTAATTTAAACCACGCAGTAAGCGTAGTATCTCTGTCTTCACTTTGATATAATGCAGTTCTTTCATTTCCTTCAGTAAAGCAAACCATCTGACTTTGAGGCAAATGTACAGCTAAACGATAGATAGCATGTGATCGATCATGCATCTCAAATTTCAAAAGGCGCCAAATTGCTTCCGGAGCACTCACATACCGAGCATCTAAATAATTTGAAAGTTCATCATGTAAAATTGGATTTTCGTTTTCATTTCCAGCACCTTGTACAACAACAGTAGCTGCATCATATCCTTTGTATATATATTTATACACATACTTAATTGATTTAATCGAAGTGCAAGCTTCCACATTGATGTGTGCATTGTACTTCATGAGCAAATGTGGATTGTAGGGAACGACAAATCTATTATCAACCTTTTGGCCCGGGATAATAGCTGTTTGTCCTTGTGTTCTTTTATACAAAGGATATCCATCACAATTTGCATAAGTTTGCATTTGAAATTGTTTTGGAAATTCTTTAGTACATTTTTTATTTTCCATACATGGTGAATTCGGATTCAGCTCTCCACATGGGCCATGAATCATTCTATGTGTAACAATCTCCCAAAGTTTTGTATATATTTCTTGGTCTGGCAATTGTGCCGAAATTACTGAATCCACTCTCTCTGCAGTTTTTAACTTGTCTTTTTCCTGCAGTATTAAAAGTATGTGAGCATGTGGCAATCCTCTTTTTTGAAATTCAATGGTGTAAACAAAAGCCACACATTGTCCAAATAAATGATCTTTAGTGATGTCATGAATTAATGAATTGAGTTTGATTTTAAATACTCTTGCCACTAAATCTGGTCGGTCAGAAGTAGTTTGTGCCAAATTCAAATTCTCCTTGATCTCTGGCCATTGTGGATTACAGGTGAATGTAATAAATAAATCTGGTTTTCCAAATTTAGTAACAATAGCCATGGCATCATTATACCTTTCTCGCATATTGCGAGGAGATCCTTGGAAAGAGGATGGCAAAATAATTGCTCTTCCAGCTGGAATGTCTCTGTTGGCAGCTAAATCTGCCACATAATCCATTAATCCACAATACTGTTCTACTCGTAATTTATTTTGTTGATATTTAATAAAATTTAGATTATTGGCTTCAACTTGTAAATATGAATCAATAATCCATTGTTGAGTGAGTTTTCCTCCATGTAAAATTGGATTAAAACAGTCACGGATAGCAGTTTGTGCCACTTTATATTCCAGCATGGAAATATTAGATCGAATACGAAGTTTAGTATTGGGATAACTTTCCAATTTTAATTTTGGTTCCCATCCTGGTTCCCCATTTGAAAAGAAAATGGGATATGTCATTGGATCTAAATTACAGCTTAATATATTGATACTAGCGAATTGCCCGTCAAAAAATGACGGCAATGAAATAGTAAGGTAGCTAAATTAGTAAATGAATATATTGTACCTATTTTGAAGCATTGTGATGAAGAGCTGTCAATCTGTGTTGATGCTGCTGCAGCATTAGTGGTGTGGAGCTGCTGTATAAGCATGCTGAATGTGTGCAGTGTAACACTGTGCGTGCGCGAGACCAAACCGTTAGCGTAGTCGTGTACTTCCGCATTGGTGTAAAATGGCGAGTAATGTGTGGTATAGGTCTGTATCGGAATATCCGTAGGTGTTTTGTGGTGTTTTGCGAGTTTCTTGTGGTGTTTTGCGAGTTTAGAGTGCTGTAGCCTCGTTTTCGTTTTGTTCGGCGGCCATTTTTTCTCTCGCTTCGTTTTTTTTTTAGTCTCTAAACTGTTTTATTTGGAGTAAAATCGAGGTGTAAGTTGCATTTTTGAGGTCCTGGGTGCTCCCTCTTGGTGTAGGTAAGTTTTTTATGTATGTGCTGTGTGTATGTATTGTGTTTTAAATGTTTGTATGTCGGCGTGTTGCGTCCGATGTTTGCGAGGTCGTAATGTGTGGTAACGTGTTTCGTACGTTGTTTGCGTGCCTCGTAAAATTTAGTGAGTGTCGTAATTTGTGTGTCGTGTTTTTTGAGTAGCGACGTGAATTTTGCGAGGGTTTGAGGCCCTTGCCCAGTGACCTCGCCAGCAACTGAGTCCCTCGCTTCGCGAGGGGCCTCAGTTACTGGCATGGAGCGCCTTCGGCGCTCCATGCCAGCAACTGAGACCCGTGCCCAGTGACCTCACCAGCAACTGAGGCCCTTGCCCAGTGACCTCGCTACGCGAGGGCCGCGGCTCGCTGCGCGAGCCGCGGCCCTCGCTTCGCGAGGCCCGCGGCTCGCTACGCGAGGGCCGCGGCTCGCTATGCGAGGGCCGCGGCTCGCTTCGCGAGCCACGGCCCTCGCTTCGCGAGGGCCGCGGGCTCGCTACGCGAGCCCGCAAGCGTGAGCAACGACTCGTACGCTCACAACTATATATGTGATTAATAAATGGTTGTTCTTCATTGCGTGGATATATTCTAATATCCCGCTGAAAAGGTGGTTCACCATCTTCATTTTTAAACACCATGGCAACCTCATTTACAGTAGGTAAAATATATCTTCTCTGATCAGTGTTGCGATCTCTTTTTAACACCATATTGACTCTTGGTGTAGGCAAATGATGTCTTTGAGCATGTTCCTGTTGTTCTTTTTCAAGCTGTGCTAATTGTTTGTATGCTTGACTATATGGGTTTTTTTTCATAATTTTATCGAGCTGTTCAAAGACTATGCGCAAACACTGTCTATTTTCTGGAAGTGTCATTCTTTGTTCCACAGCTTCCATCGTATCTAACACATATAACTGTGCAAATTTCCTTTGCTGTCCTTCTTGTGGGTGTAAATGCGAAGTTCTGTGGTATATTTGACCTTGAACTCTGAAACAATAAGGACCATGTCCTGGTACATTTTCTGCTAATGTTGCACCCATTGAAGCAAATGAAATTGCACTGTTATAAGACCTTATGTTTTGTTTAAAATTATTATAATTTGGAAATGTTGGATCACTCATAATGCATTCTAAATAATATGGAAATGGGTGTCTTACTGGAAGTTTGACCTTTCCTTTCTGACAGCAACTAATGAAATTTCCGTCATAAGGTCTTTCCTTTATAAAATGATAGGCCCCACAAAACTGACAAACCACATTAAGTAATCCACAATAATGAGTATCTACTTCTACTGCAGTAGTAAACACATTATCATGCATTTCTTCAACATAAATATCAGACCCACATTCTATATGTACATTTTTTTCTTGTGTGTCTACATTCAAGTCATTCTGCAAAATAGAATCATTGCACAATGGTTCAGAGAGATGTTTTTGTTTACTTTTACGTTTCTTGGAAGCCCCAACACACTCACTTGCGGCTTTCTTACTCATCTTTCTTTTATTTAAAAGTCTCTGTCGATCTTCTTCTCGCAAGCGTTGTGAAGTCTCCGGTGTCTGAGCATCTCTCCACCTTTGCTTCCTTTCCCTTGCCAATCTTCTTTTGCGTTCAACTTTGTCTTCTCCATTGTCCGCCATGTTAATCTGTAATTGTAAATAGAAATGAAATTATTGTTTATTCTTTGTTTTGTCTACATTTTTTTTCCTTTTTGTACTGTTCGATGAAAGTAGATAAATAAACTAATAAAACATTTTCAATTGTTGCACTTTAGACTGAAAGAAATGAAACCATTTTTTAAAGTATTTTATTGACATATATGAAATCGGAAATAGCTGCACATATCTATCTTTATATTATTAATCCTTCAATGACATTCCTTCTTGATTGAATTCACAGCATACCATCAATTTATTTTTTTTGCAAGTGTTGTAAGCTTCTTATTTTCTATAAATATTATTATTAATTATTATTATCTTTTCATGATTTTTCATTTTTTGAGTAAATATCATACATTAAATGACTCAATAAGTACTCTCTATTTTCCACAAATTTAAATTTACACCAAATATATAATATATAGCCTTCTTGTATGCATCACTACAAAATTAAATGTTATACCTGTGAGGATGATGTTGATGTTGTTCCAAGGCTGCAAACGTCACGCTGTCTGTTTATTCCCTTGCAGATCTGAATAAACTGTAAAATCAAATAGATAATATTTGTAAACTTTTGCTTCATCAATATCATTAAATGAACATCAACAGACATATATTCGGCTACATTAAAAACCTCATAATTTAATTTCTGTACCTGTCCAAATGATCCTTATGCTGTTCAATGTGTTGAAACATCACTATCTCTGGTCATTCACGTAGATTTCCCTGCAATTATACAAAATAGTAATTGATGTATAATATGTTACTTAATCAATGAGGCTTAACATAACTATTTTTGCATACATTAAAAACCTTAAAAAAATATATATCAATAAATCAGCATGAACACACATATGTAAGCATAGATTCTAAACATACACTCAATCTTACTGTTATTTTTTCAATATGAATCAATGAATATATCTTAATCTTAAATTAATGTCTGACTAAATATAAGCTCAACACATCAGCATGTAGGCTTTTTTTTTTACTGTTATTTTAAAATGAGTATGTTACAAATGACTTCTTAAAAAAATGTACATTACTAATGAACTAATAATCAATTAATGTTCATTAATATTCAACTAATGTGTGACTCAATCTAACATTAACATCTAAGCATGAGTATATCGGCTTTATTTTTTATTTTTGGTTTATTTTATACAAAATATTGCACATTCTTAACCTTTGTTCAAATTAATGATTATTAATGATAGATTATGAAAGTTAATGACAATTCTTACCCACAGGTAATGACGACATAACACAAAATAGTTCTTAAATTAATGTACATTAATAATTAATGAATTAATGTGTTCCTAATTAATTAATGTACATTATGAATGTTATTAACAATTGTTTCACACAGGTAATCATGACATATAACCAAATAATTGTAAAATTAATGTACATTAATAATTAATTACTTATTGATCTTCTTAATTTTGATATTAATAATTAATATTAATAATTAATAATTTATTAATAACTAATAATGTACATTATGAATGTTATTAACAATTCTTTCACACAGGTAAGCACAATATTATTTTTCTATTAATTACTACCAATTTATTAATTAATAATTTTAAATAGGCACACTAATATTTTTCTATGACTTAAATTTCTTCTCGATTATTTATTAATTAAGTACCAATTTATTAATTACTAATTATAAATAATAGGCACAATATTAGTTTTATATTAATTAACTTTATTATCTATTATTTATTAAGTAATTACCAATTTATTAATTAATAATTAGAAATAATATATTTACCTTTTTTAATATAACAATGCTGAAGCAGTATACTGAAGAGCTAACAATCTATTGCGATTTCCCGGCATCCGAAAACATCCAGTCAGACTGTCATCACCTGAGGAGAAAGTGTCAGTCCTGTGTGAAATGTGCCCTATATATAGGCTTTGTGACCAATGTTTTAGGCGGGAAATCCGCAGTTGCGCGAGCCAAATGCGTTGTTTTCGGCGGGAAATTCTATGTGGCGCGAGACAAAGGCGGGAATTCTGTGTTAATGCGTAAATCGGTAATCTCGTTTTCGTAAAATATACTCGTTACTGTCTTTTTACTCATTGTGCGGTTAATCCGCATCCTTTATCTCGTTGTTTTTCTAACACATACGTCTGTGGCGGTGTTTTACGCAGTTCGTAGTAGTATAGCCTCGTTTTCATTTTTTTTGTCGGCCATTTTTTTCTCGCTTAGCCGATTTTCGATCTTTGTAACTCGGCTAAATCGATCTAAATTGCAGTTCCAACTCACTTCCAGACGTCCTGCCTGGTTCCCCATGCTGTAAGTGACCTTTATTTATATTTTTTGTGTGTATTTAGTGTTTTTTTTAGTGTTTTTCTTCCGCCGCTTATCTCGTAATTTTTTTCACCTCGTATTTTTTTTTCTTATTGCTACGATGTAACGGCTCGCCTCGCTACGCGAGGCTCGCCTGCAATGAGCGCCTGCGGCGCTCATTGCCAAAGTGCTACGATGTAGCGGTGCTACGATAAAACGGCTCGCCTCGCTACGCGAGGCTCGCCTGCAATGAGCGCCTGCGGCGCTCATTGCCAAAGTGCTACGATTTGACGGCTCGCCTCGCTGTGCGAGGCTCGCCGGCCGATGAGCGCCTGCGGCGCTCATCGCAAAGTCGTACGCACTACGCAACAGAGCGGTTTAACGGCTCGCCTCGCTGCGCGAGGCTCGCCAGGCGATGAGCGCCTGCGGCGCTCATCGCAAAGTCGTACGCACTGCGCAACGCAGCGTGACGACGTCTCGTAGTTAGACAATTATAATATGTGATATATAGCATATAAAATATTAATACAATGGATATAAAAAATAGTGGTTAATAATTGGAATATTATATTATACTATAATATCCATATAAGATACTTTATTCATACAGAAGTTCTGACAAGCCTTAGAAAAAAGCCTAAATAAGCATACAGTGGTGCGCACCAAACAGGATTGTACGAAAACTCACACAAACACATAGCAAACTACATTTATATTCATATTTAATGTTTAACAACATATAAGCCTTAGAAAAAACCCTAAATAAGCATACCAAAAGTGGGCCGCACCAATAGGATTGTAGAAAAACACAGAAATAATGTCATTTTTTCCTTAATACAAAGACATTCAAATATAATAACATTTTCATTTTTATTTTATAACAGATACTGCGTCAAGAACATCGGACTAGGAGTTTCAACTGAGGACCAGACCAGCGGACGAGGACTTTCAACAGAGGACTACACCATTGGACGAGGACTTTCCACAGAGGACCAGACCATTGGACGAGGACTTTCAACAGAGGACTACACCATCGGACGAGGACTTTAAACACAGGACCAGACCATCAGACGAAGGCTTTCAACACAGGACCAACAAAGATTCTGCTTGAAATCAAACTTCAACCAAGGTACAGTATAACAAGTAAAAAAAGAGAAAAATAAATAAATATCTTAGCTTTGCATCGATGTCAACAGAAAATACAATTTAAAATAAAGCACCAGTAACTATAACTGTTAAAAAAATATAACTAACACATTTTTCATCTATCTCTTATTTCTCTTTTAGGGCCAATAATCTTTAACAGTAAATAAAAACTTCAATGTAGCCTGAAAAAAAAAATTGCATAGTCCAAAAAAGGCTCAAAACACAGACTCTATACAATTTGTCATTCTAAAATTCCAGTCATAGACCCTCATTTAATTGCCATTTGACAAATTGCATATTACTGTATTTAAGGACATAACATATTTTTTAAAATTCCTTTTTACTTAGTTAAACACTTGCTTTTGGATACATGTTTACTAAATAAAAACTTCTTTAAATAATTCTCTGATGGCCTTATTTAGACCTCTATTCAATTGACCGCATTGAAATTGATTAAGTATAAAATGTAAACACACTGTTGATAACAATTTTTCATCAAAACAAACTTAACATCTCAAAATAAAATAATGATACATTATTTTATTTTTACAGTTTAACATTGCTGATAATGAGAGTAAACAAGAAAAGAAAAGACGACAAGCTAGAGAACGACGACAGAGAGCAGACAGCCAGCAGACACCGGAGAAGAAGGAAATTCGACGAGAAAAAGAACGCAAAAGAATTGCAAGCAAAAGACTGTTACCTGCAAAAATTAAAGATATGTCAAAAAAAGCAACAAAGCAAATAAAACATTTAGAACATGTTGCTCAAACATCAGATGACATTTTACCAGAAAAAATACAACAGATACCAAAAAAAGCAACAAAAAAAACAAACCATTTGGAACCGGTTCATGAAACATTACATGACATTTTACCTCAAACAATACAACTTATACCAAGAAAAGCCACGAAAAAAACAAAGCATTTAGAACCTGTTGTAGAAACATTATATGACATTTCACCTGATGAATATGAAAGTCAAAATCCAATATGCTTTGCAAATTGTCCTTTACTCAAGTCTTTAGCAGTAGAGGTTCATAGTTGTGGGGACATGACTACTCAATGTCAGTTTTGTGAGGCTTATTATTTTAAACAGGAGAGACCCAGAGATGGCCAATTTATTAGTTGCTGTCAAAAAGGCAAGTTCAAACTTCCAGAAAGGAAAGAATTTCCTATCTATTTACAAAATATTATGACTCAACCTACTTTTCCAAACTACAAAAATTTTAAAACAAACATAAGATCCTACAATAGTGCCATATCCTTTGCATCCATAGGGGCAACATTAGCTGCTAATGTACCAGGACATGGTCCTTACTGTTTTAAAGTACAAGGACAAATTTATCATCGCACTTCCCATTTACATCCAGAGGAAGGAGATCAAAGAAAATTCGCTCAACTATATGTCCTAGATACAATGGAAGCTGTTGACCAACGTATGCAGATGGAAGAAAATAAAAAATGCTTACCCAGTGTTTTCATAGAGCTAAATAACATTATGGACAACAATCCCTACAGTAAAGCTTATAAAAAAATTGGCAGAAGTAGAAAATGAACAACTACTTCATGCACAAAGACATCAATTACCAATGCCCAAGGTTAATATGGTGCTTAAAAGAGACAGACATACTGATAAACGTCGTTATAACTTGCCAACATCAAATGAGGTTGCAATGGTGTTTCAGAATGATGAAGGAGAACCACCATTTAAAAGAGACATTAGAATATATCCCAGAAATGAGAAGCAACCGTTCATTAATATGAGTATCTTAAGTCCAAATTTAGATCAAATGACATATCCCATCTTTTTCCCACACGGAGAAGTAGGTTGGCAACCAAAATTAACTCTTCCCAGTTACCCAAATGCTAAAACCAGAATCCGAAATAATGTTTCTATGCTTGAATTTAAAGTAGCTCAAATTGCCATTCGCAATGTATTTAATTCAATTTTATGTGGTGGAAAACTAACACAACAATGGATTATTGATTCTTATTTGCAAGCTGAGGCAAATAATTTAAACTTGATCAAATATCAACAAGATAAACTCCGTGTAGAACAATATTCTGGATTAATGGACTATGTTGCTGACATGGCTACAAGCAGAGACATGACAGCTGGCAAAGCCATCATTTTACCATCTTCCTTTCAAGGATCTCCTCGAAATATGAGAGAAAGATACAATGATGCTATGGCTATTGTCACTAAATTTGGCAAACCCAATTTATTTATGACATTTACATGTAATCCACAATGGCCAGAAATTACACAAAATCTACTTCTTAAACAAACTGCTTCAGATCGACCAGATTTAGTAGCCAGAGTTTTTAAGATTAAATTAAATTAATTAATACGTGACTTCACTATAAATCAGTTATTTGGCAAATGTCTTGCTTATGTATATACCATTGAATTTCAAAAAAGAGGCCTTCCACATGCACATCTTCTAATAATACTTCAAGAAAAAGATAAATTAGATACTTCCGACAAAGTGGATGCAGTCATTGTTGCTGAACTACCAGATCCAGAACTATATGGTAGACTATATGAGATTGTTACTCATCGCATGATTCATGGACCCTGTGGTGACCTTAATCCACAATCACCATGTATGGAAAATAATAAATGTTCCAAAGAATTTCCAAAAGATTATAGAGACAAAACCTATGCCAATTGTGATGGATATCCACTTTATAAAAGAAGAGAAGGAGATAGTGCCATTATTCATGGAAAAAAGTGGACAATAGATATGTAGTACCCTACAATCCACATTTACTCATGAAGTACAACGCCCACATCAACGTAGAAGCCTGCACTTCCATCAAATCCATTAAATATGTCTACAAATATATTTACAAAGGTTACGATGCAGCTACTGTAGTCGTCAAAAGTGCAGACAACCCTGAAAGTAGTGAGTTAGTACATGATGAACTTGCATCTCATGTAGATGCTCGCTATGTCAGTGCGCCAGAAGCTATGTGGCGGCTTCTAAAATTTGAAATGCATGATAGATCACATGCAGTATATAGGTTAGCAGTACATTTGCCACAACGACATTTAGTCTATTTCCATGCTGGAAATG
Source organism: Discoglossus pictus (assembly GCA_027410445.1). NCBI lineage: Eukaryota > Metazoa > Chordata > Amphibia > Anura > Alytidae > Discoglossus > Discoglossus pictus. The sequence goes on from CM050169.1 coordinate 73,230,208, forward strand.
AAATGAATGCATTGGCCCAAAGTGAAGATCGTCACACTACACTAACTGCATGGTTTGAATTAAATGCCACTGATTCTGAAGCAACTGAATACTTATATATTGAAATTCCATATCACTATGTTTTTGTGAATGGATTATGGAGACCAAGAAAAAGCAGAGGCAATAAAATAATTCCAAGAATTTACACAGTCAGTCCAAGAGATGTTGAACGTTTTTGCTTACGGATATTACTTTTAAATGTTCCTGGAGCACAAAGTTTTCAACACTTAAGAACTGTTAATGACATTGTATATGAATCCTTCCATTTAGCTGCATGACATAGAAACTTACTATCGGATGATACAGAATGGGAAAGATGTTTAGAAGAAGCAGCACAATGTCAAATGCCACGACAGATGAGAGAACAATTTGCTTTTATTTGTATCTTCTCAAATGCTCCAAATGCATTAGCTTTGTGGGAGACTTTTAAAAGTAATATGGCTGAAGACTTTATGCGACGATACAATGAACCCATTGCACACTTAAAAGCGTTAATGGAAATCTAAGAAGTCTTTTTAACTCATGGATTAAGTTGTGCAAGTTTTAATTTGCCTGATCCAGGTCTTATAGACGACATAAACTTTGAAGACTATGACATTCAACTACAAGCATAAAGAACAGAAGAAAGACTTGCAACTTTAAATACATTACAATTGCAAGCATTTAATGCCATTAAAAATGCAATAGATGATGACATGGTGACAGAGCGTTATTTCTATCTTGATGGACCTGGCGGATCAGGAAAAACCTATCTGTATAATTTATTAATGAGTTCAGTACGAGCACAAGGTCAAATAGCAATGGCGTTTGCCACTACTGGAATTGCTGCACTTTTATTAGAAGGTGGAAGAACTGTTTATAGTGGATTTAAACTGCCAGTGCCTATTTTAGATACTTCTGTGTCAGATATTCGCATGACATCATTACAAGCAAAGAAATTCAACAAATGTAAATTAATTATAATAGATGAGGCCACGATGATGTCATGCTATGCCCTCCAATGTATTGACCGTTTGCTTTGTGAAGTCATGGATAATACTTTTCCATTTGGTGGAAAGGTAATGTTGTTAGGTGGCGATTTTAGACAAACATTACCTGTCGTTGTACATGGAAATCGAACTGACATTATTGAAACATGTATAAAGTCAAGCACACTATGGAAACATTTTACCCATCTTCCACTGAAACAAAATATGAGATCAGAAGGCCAAATTGATTTCAATGATTGGCTTATTAAAATTGGAGAAGGAAGAAAAGAAAAAATACCACATTTACCTGACGACACTGTAGAGATCCCACCTCATATGATTTGTCAACAAGATATTATATCGGCTATATTTGAAGGGAGTATAAATAACAAGGAATATTCCGAGCTTGCCAACCAAGTCATACTAACGTGTAAAAATAAGGATGCATTAATACTCAATAATGAAATCTTTAAAAAAATTAATGCAACACAAAGAAATTATCACAGTGCTGATTCTGTACTTGCTGATGACAATGAAAGTCAGTCCAACTTTTCAACTGAATTCATAAACTCACTAACTCCTTCTGGAATGTCACCACATATTTTGCAGCTAAAGAAAGGTGCAATTATTATGTTACTGCGAAATATGAACCCCAAAAAAGGACTATGCAATGGGACAAGATTAATTGTTCAACAATTAAAGGACCATTTTATAGATGCTGAATTTTTAACTGGGACCCATAAAGGAGAGAGAGTTTTCATACCAAGAATAGATTTAGCACCAAGTGAAAGTAGTCTCCCTTTTATACTTCAAAGAAGACAATTTCCCATTATTATGGCATTTGCCATGACCATCAATAAATCACAAGGTCAAACATTCAAATCTGTGGGTATTTTACTGGAAGAAACAGTATTTGCACATGGTCAATTGTACGTTGCGTTGTCACGGTGCAAAAATCCACAGGCTATTAAAGTTTACATTGAAAACAATGAAAGTCAAGGTGATTTATTAGAAGATGGACGTATTTTTACTAAAAACATTGTCTTCTATGAAGTACTATAACTTTGCAGTAAAGAAACAAAACACAAGCAAAACACATTTAAAAACATTCAAAAATAATAAACAAGAAACAATTTCAGTCATCATTTATGGAATGACTCTTTATGGATGATTCGACTCACAAAACACTTGCCTTGCAACTATATATATGTGATACTTATGTTAAAATGTTAATTAACTATGTTACTGTTTGTAATGTTACAAGTTGGAAAACAAGATTTTAACTTTCTTTACTTCAACATATTACACAGTTCATGTTAACAGCTCCACCACGTTTTAAGACACAATGTAAATATTGTATGTTATGTTAATATTACTACCTGTATTAAGGTTTATCGACAGTTCATGTGGTTATGAAGGAATTTATTTCATTGAGTACATTTTACAGAGAGTTTTTACTTTTTGCCTTCCTTTGCATTCGATGTATATTGAAGTTAAGAATTATTCGGATACAAATTGCATGTTAAAAAACCATTGCCTTAAGTTTTAAATATTGAGTACTTTGAAGTTAAATTGTTTTTACATTCAAATGTTAATACTTTCAATGCAAAATTATGTTACAATCTTTATTCACTATGTTACTGTTTATACTGTTTCAATTTGTACAAATCTTTTTTACTGTTGGAAATGTACATATATAAGAAACTTGAAGTTTAAAAATATATTATGTCAAGTTTCTTACTTAAATATATTAAAAAATTCATGTTACAATTGGATACCTTTCAAGCTGGGTTTCTACTGTTTGTTTTCATCGGGATTAAATGTAAAATATTGAAGTTAATAATTCTTCTGATACAAATTGATTAGTTTAAATACTGATTAGTTTAAAGTTCAACTGTTTTTAAATTCAAATGTTATTCATTTTTATACCAAATTATGTTACAAAATGTGTTCACTATCTTACTGTTTATAATGTTCAAAGTTATATAAATGTTTTGTCAAGTTCCAAAGTTACACAAATAATAAAGTTAAACTTTCACAAAATACAATTTCAAGTTTATTATTTACATATATTACAAAGTTATATTTGCTTTTATTGGGATTTCATGTATATTGAAATTAACAATTCTTCACATACAAATTGCATCTTAACAAACCATTGCCTAAAGTTTACAATAATGATTAATTTCATTTTCAACTGTTCTTACATTAAAAGGTTAATACTTTTAATAGAAAATGTTTCAACACTTATTGTTCACTAAGAGAACATTTTACTAAACTAAACATGTTTTAATATCACAATACTTACAACTGTCACATAGATATATTTATAACTAAACAACTTTCCAAACATACACATCTCATTGCCGTCATTTTTTGACGGGCAAGTCGCTAGTAATGTATATATAGTATATATAGTTTTAAGCACTGACATCTATACATATTTGAATTATGTAAGTATGATTAGTTTTTGTTAATGGAAGAGTTTTGTGTGCTGTACAAAAACATGCATTATATTATCTTTGTTTAATAAGATATGCTTTCCTGCTAGAGAATTGATTACACTAACATATCCCTCTGTCATGTTACAAGTGGAGCACGGTTTCTGCTTTCTGGACATTATTTTTATTATTATATTAAAACATAGCTTGGACACTTCATTGAAAATACATAAAATTACTGTTAATATGCTGAAGACTCCCTAGATTGTATAGAATAGATTTTTGAGTCTGTTTTATATTATTGTATGCATTTCTAATGGAGGAGATCCATTTTGGATCCTTACCTTGTCATGGTGACAGGGCTTGTGTACTTAAATGAAGCTGTGAGTTACACCATGTAGGGTGTGTTTTACAATCTTCCAGATCAGGAAGGGAGGAAAGGTTCTAGGAGATATCCTTTTTTGACTCTGATGATAGGGAGTTTACTCACCAACTCAGGTTCCTGCACAGCGATAATCAAATTGTTGATGGTGTATGAAACCTGTGGTAATGCTAATACCCCTGTGTGGAAACCTTCTGTGAAGCCACTGGAGATGAAGGATACCAGAGGAGATAAGTAACTGGAGATGTATCAAAAGAAGGCTGGCAGATTGGGAGCTAATTGTCATTTTTGGTGCACTACCAAATGGGCAAATGGGTTTGGCATGCGTCTTGTGGCAGATGGAGCAGACTGCACTTGTTGAAGTTACACCCTCTGGTGCTAAAATTGTTGCAAATTGCTGTTGTCCCTAGGTAGTGCGCCAGATGCCCTAGGTGATCCTTGGAAGGGTGAGTGGGTGTGTGTAGTAGTGAAACAATAGGGACTAAGTTTGGTGGGAGCAATTGTGGAATGATATTCGGGCAGAAAGTAGAATTGGGAACTAAGGATTGGTAAAAGTGACATTGGGGAGGGGGGGGGATGTGTGCCAGCGAAGTGATGGAAGAAAAGGTAGTGGTCTAAATACCAATCAACTAAAAAATGTAATTGGCTCAATGCTGCGACCGCAGTTGCTGCAAAGGTGCGATTATAGTCTCAGTATGTATATCCTCAAAAGCAGTAGTCCAGATCAACAATGAGATGCATTTAATCGTCAAGCTTTTGGCAATGATTTGGGTAAACTGAACATAGTACTGTATATTCCTGTAGATGTCAAAAGCCAGAACAAATTCCATAACAGTGACCTTTCTATTGAGTCTGGGATCCTTTCAATTGATGATGACTGAGATGTCACCTTAAGAGATGTTTTTTGGTTCAGATACGTTAGTGGATGGTATAAGCAGGAATACTAGATTAACTTCTTGTCCCTAGACAATGTCCCTCCTAATGAAGTGAGTTCTCTATATGAGACACTCAGTTTTCCACCGATGTTATGGAGGCAGTGATATCTGCAATCATACTTTGGAGCTGGGAGAATTGGTCTCTCATCTGGCTCACATCAGGAGTTTGTGAGTGTGGGTAGCCTCTTGAAGTAAGCAATAATGCTTCATTTTTTCTTGTGCAGGATATGTTATACCTCAGGTGGTCAGTTCTTGAATGAGATGAGGGACAGTCCAATGTCTGTGTGACGCGTGAGTTGTCAGTGTTGACTGGGTGCGGCAAAGTGATGAAGCAGCTGCTGAAAGAATACTTTTGGTGTCTGAGAGATTTGGAGCCACCATTTTATCAACCTCTGAGGAATCATAGGGAGAGAAATAGTTAAGGTGTAAAATGGATCGAATGAGAGGCTGATTTGAGACTTGAGAGCAGAGATCGGAACAGTGTCTAATGATTAGAGTGACTTGTGCTTGCCCAATGATGGCAATGATCTGAGACTATGATATGAGCGATGTAATGACTGTTGAGATGTCAAGGATAGTGTATTTGATATTATGGTAATAACGATTGATAAGACAATGGAGAATAAATTGTCAGGAGTGTAGTTGATGATATGAAAAGTGTAAGGTGATATGTAGATGATATGGATGATGAAATGGTGTGGAAGCTAGTGTGAAAATGAATAAGCTTGAGGGTGATGCTACAAATCAAAAGTAACTTTGGTAGTGTGTTTTTTTTTTATTGTTGAATGATGATTGATCTCAGAGGATGAAACAGGCAGCGAACCTGATGATGAGTAGTGAAGGCTTCAAAGCCTGTGAGGGTAGAGGAATATTAAGTTAGGTGGTAGGTGAGTTCATAGGGAATTAAGTTGTTGTAGAGAGATAGGTGTGAGAAGAAATTCGGAAGAAGAGTAATATGAAATAGACAGGCAGATATGAGGTGGTGCATACCAGCAAGAAGAGTGAGATGGAGGGTAAATGAAGTTGAATAGGGAATGGTCAGTATGGGACAAAACAAAAAAAGGATCAAGAGTAATGAAAAGGCAGAAGAGTATGAGGACTATAAAGGGGTATATGAGCAGGTGGCACGATGGCAGTTGTGATACAGTGGATGGGAGAGATAAAAGTGAGTGGGATGGTGGCGGTGGAAAGTGGAAGGGATAAGAAAGGGATTGTGATGTAAGTGAAGAATGAAGTTATTAGGTAGGTGGTAAAAGGAAGATATAAAAAAAAAAACATTAAATCCACTTGTCTTTTGTGTTTTTGTTTCTTCAAAATCATATACAAATTAATAAAAAGAAAAAGGAAATAGGTGGGATTAAATGAAGGGGTAACAATGGCAACGGAGATTTTGGCAAAAGAAGGTAGTCCATCTAACTAGTGCCTATGTTTTGAAAATGAACCAACTAAAAAAAGAAGAGTTGCTGACCATGGGCCTCATTCAATCAAGAAACTGCAAGTTACTAGAGCCCGTAATGTAGGCCGTAAACTAATTTGCTATTCAATTAATGTCTTTTTGCGAGCTGCAAACAATCTACGAATTACGGGGTGAAAATCCATGTGGTTGTTACAACCGTAACTTACACCGCATCTAAGCCTTTGATCTTTCACATGCACAAGAGTTAGAATCGATAAAACCGCAAATCGCTATTTAATTGCTACAATTCCGCAAGTCCGCAAATCCGCAAATGTTTTCACCCCCGCAAACGCCAAATGTAGAAGAAGATCCTACAGGTACCTGATGGGACCCGCAAAGGTTTTAAAGACATTTCCATAGCACTGTAAATGCATATAAAAAATCAGTACTGCACTGTAAATGACTAGAATTAATCGAGTAACATTCTCAAGCTCGTAAGTCCACAATAAAAAAATTATTTATTTTTATGTTTAATTTCTGGGTTATATCGATCTCGGGAACCAATGAGTTAATACATCAGGCCACCCATATAGACTAGAACAGTATTGGCATTCATTTTTATTATTTTGTATTTTGCGGGTTTGTGAGTCCAATCACATATCGGACCTCTAAACGCTAATTGAGTGACATGTAACCTCCATCTTATAATGCCATAATGATGACGGTCTCATTTTCTATTGGCTGTTTCCAAATGGGTAGTTACAGCCTTGATTAATTGATCATGTTCACGCTCTGAAATTCTATATACGATTGCATGCTTTATGGTTTCGACTTCCAGGCCCGTAACTTGCGGGCTTGTTCAATTGAATCCCTCCGTAATTGTAGCAAAGTTCAAGCCTGCAGCAAGCTTGCAGACATACGCCCTGTATAACGTGAGTTGCGGCCTTATAATTGAATGAGGCTCCATGTGTGGAACAGCTGAATATCACTGTGCTTGGTCCAGGTCAAGGGTCAGAGAGGTTGCCCAAACATAAGTCACTATTTAACAATGTTAGGTAGTGTATTGGATCTGTATAAGACGTGAGATTGCTAGTGTGCTCCTATGTGTAATTTGTATGATGTCTAAATTGTGCGGAGCACTATTTTCCATTTGGATCTGTCCATGAAGATCGTTAAAAGAAGTAAGTTCTAAATATCTGTCATACATGTCAGTATTACGTCTTTCTAGTTGTTTCCATATTCCTTTTAACATTGGTTACTTAACCATTCCCTGGTGGTCCAGTGGTTAGGATATGATGCTTTCATTTCTGTGACTGGGTTCAATTCCAGACAGGGAACTAAGAGGTCACACGACCCTGAAGCCTGTTCAGTACTTGGATGGGAGACTACCTAGAAATACCAGAAGCTGTATGCTGTGGTCTACTGGAGAAGGAACTGGAAACCCACTCCAGTATATCTGCCATGAAAACCAAGTGGATCAGCATGACCATAGACATAAAAATGTGCATGGTGTTACACGGTCCATAAGGTCACGGAAAGTCGGAAACAACTGCACAACGCAAAAAAAAACATAAAAAAACACATATGTGAATGGGTACTCTTAGTTTTACATACACTCAAACGATCTGCTTTGTAGTTTAGGCATATTTTATGAATTACTAATTGTTTTAATGCATCATATGTTTTTTTTTTTTTTTTTTCGGTATTCTTAAGCTAAGTGAATAAATGTTTTTTGGTTGGGACAACTATTTTAAAGACTTGAAAATATACTACTTGGTTCTCCCTTTTAGATATGCAGAACAACTGCCAAAATGATGATATAGGGCAGTGGGAAGATATCTTGTGTAACAGAAGGCAGAAAGTTTAAACTGGAGAAAGGAATCTTTCAAAATTTAAAACAAAATTGGAAGAGAATGGGGTATTGCCTGTGCACCTAAAACACTAATGCAGATAGGCAATTTTAGCAACCCTTCAAGTAGATAATGACACAAATATTTACCTAATCACTTAAAAATCTATCTGCTACCTTTTGATTTGATGATTTGTGTTGTTTTCCAAGTAATATATTCAGTGTAATGCTGGATTGCTACCTTGTCATGGTGAAGGTGCTTGTGTACCTCAATGAAGCAGTGAGTTATACCATGTAGGTTACCCAAAATAGGCAGGTCATAGCAGAGAGTCCAAACAAATCGTGGTCTACTGGAGAAGGAACTGTCAACCTAATGCAGTATATTTGCCAAGAACCCCATATGGATAAGCACAATCAGAAACACAGAAAGATGTGCCTGGTGTGCTGCCTCCATATGGTCACTGGTCACTGAGTCAGACACGAAGGAACACTCAACAACAATATATTCAGTAGGCAGAGCTTTTTTGCAGACTAATGCCCTCCAACGCACTGCTCATAGAGTGCTAGCTGTTTCCAATAAACAGAGTCAATGTTCCCAGTTCTAGGTACATCTTGGCTTCTAATTGTTGGCAGCCTATCCAATAATTCAGTGTTTCTAATTTTATGCATGTATCAAGCATTAGAATTTGACTATGTTGGGCGAAATTACATATTGGTTTGGTCAGGAAACAGTTTTTCAGCTTGGCATTGACAAGACAGACTGTGAAGGAAAAATAGTATACAAATGGTCCCAAGTTAGGAATTGATTAAAAGTGTATTTAAAAGAGATAGTGTAGATTTACCAGTTCCATATTAGGTTTTATGGCAACGAAGAACACAAAAAAATCCTTCTCCTGGAATTTTATATAGTTTTATATTGGGAAATATTACATTTCTCTATGTATCATTCCTGTATTATGTCTAAATAAATTTAATAAATATTATTTCTTATTGTCTTCACATGTAACAACCCTGGATATACATTCATTTTCTAAATATACAGTGAAAGAGGATGTGCATTACTTCAGCACTATAAAATAATTCTGTCATCTTCCACTTATTATTTCTTAGTATTACTTCAGTTTTGCGGCTCTCTGCATTGCAATATTATTCACAAGCACTGTAATCCAGTTTAAGAAAGCTTGTTGCCATAGCAACAGATGGTCCCTTCCATCACTGCAGAAACATGCTGCTTTGGTGCACACCATAACAAGAACATAAAATCCGTGCTTTCATGTGTCTTTGATGGAGTGACAATGCAGATTAATGCTCAATATTAACAAAGGTAATATGCAGCAATGTGTAGTATACATATAATGGCCATTGTAACCTATTGGTACTCTTTATCTATAAATAAAAATGATGCTGAGGAGGATCTCTTCAAGACCTTTTACAAGATTATTCTTTCAATTTAAGAGTAGATGAATAATCAGTGTATTGTAGTATAGATTGATACTGTCATGATCTCCCTGACCACCAGTCCTTTGGACTCATATGATCCACGCAGGATGATTAGGATTATGAGACGGCCATTAGACAGGCTGCCTATTGACTCCTATCAGGAATGCCTCCGGGGAGTATGTGGTTGTGGGACTGGGCTCAGTAGTTTTGCATTATGTTTTATATTATATTCACTATTTAATATGTACTTATGTATGTGAATTACTGTATGTTATGTTGCTTCTCTATAATATATATATGGAATAAGACATCTGGAAGATATATATGTGTCAGGAGATAAAAGCCGCCCTGGTCCTGCACAACTAGTGAAGGGGATGTTATGATACTTTGTAGATGAAACATTGTCAATGACTGTATTAGCAATTTATACAAAACCCAAAAGACTCACAGACTGTTACAGACTGGTATCAGTTCAAGTTTAAATATACATTTATTGGACCTGTTATGAGATTCAACGGCATTAAAAAAAATGTATTATATGCTGATCTTGTGTTCTCATTTTTAAATGCTGTATTAATGCAATAGAGGCATCTGCTTCCTTGGTGAAGAGATCAAAAGGATCTCAAAGATCTGCTGGGTAGCTTTGGTCATAACAGCCTTATCAAGCCCGACTGAAGAAAGCAGATCACCACAGATACCTTTTATATTAGACTAATATTTTAGTTAGAGTGACAGGGTTTAGAGGAAATAGACAGTAATACAAATTAGAGCCACAAATATCCCCACATATTAAGGAGTAGAAAAACAACCATAAACCATGAAAAAGAATTAATGGAATGGGAGGGTCACAAGACATGTTGATATTGTACCAGAAATCCCAGTCTCCATTAAGTCTTGTATAGTGTTGAAGAATGTGACCATTTCCATTTCAAATGTTTTTCTCTGCTGGATTTTTTATTTTTATTCTGGCTCCCCCAATGGAACATACTATTTCACATGCAATGCTTTGTATTATGTAAACCACATTGGAGGATGTGCATGTTATAGGTCTTGTTGCTATGTGTAGTTGTGTCCCCTTTAGAGATGTGCTGACATTGTTTGCACAGAGTTCCATTGCTACAGTAGATCTGGGACCATTTTCTCTGCTAGGTTGTTTATTGGCCAATCTTCTGCTGACCAATGTTGGTTTCAGATTTTGCGTCTGTCTAAATGCAAGAATGAGAGGCTTTGTTGATATATTTTTTTTTAATTCTGCATCTTCTGTTAGTAGTGGCTATAAATCTTTAAGTATTTTCTGTATTTCTTCTAGAGATGGATAGTATGTTGTAACCAGAGGTGTACTTCTTTAGTTTTGTACTGTTGCAGGTGTTCAAGGGGAGTTTTAATGGCAGAGGTTATTTTCTGTGTAATGTCACAGGTCTTATAATCCTTCTGCCTGAAAGATTTAGTATTATTAAATATGTGTCATGGTCTTCAGTGTTTGAGCATATTAGATGGGATCCAAGGGTGTTGGAACCCTAACATTTTTGAGATGGGATAGAGTTTGAAAAATACAAAGATTTTATATATATTTCTTAATGGGGTATTTCTGCTGCACTAGGCCCATTCATATGCTTTCCACCTCCATTTTCTTGAGGCACCTCCTTTTTACAATATATATATATATATATATATATATATATATATATATATATATATATATATATATTTGTGCTCGGGTCCCTCTCTCGCCCACATCTCTTCCCTGAGTGGGGCCCTCAGCTGCTTCATACAAAGTCGGTCCCTCACTAGCCCCACCTCTTCCTTAGGCAGGGCGCTCTGCAGCTTTATAAGCGCTTCCTGTTTGCACCTCTAATCTCGCACTTGGGCTGTTTGCACCTCTGCTCATTACAACTCTAGGTCCTGCAGTATGCTTCTCAGCTCTATCGTCTAACTATGCCTGTCCATTTTTATTCACCCCTTTCTGCCATCCTCAGCTCTCTCATTTCAGCACCTGTGCATATCTCCTCGAGGTAAGTTATCCTGACGTCCTTACCCTTTACTGCCATAGATCTGGGCATAAACCTACCTGTCTATGCCCTTGTCTATGTCCAAGGTAGCACTTCGACTTCTCTACGCCCCATTCACGTGGTTTCCGGACCAAATCTACTAATCTTCTATTCTCCTTATGCTCTCTTATCTGCCTTCTCTGGGCACCACTTCTGTCACCTCTATAAATACTATGCAGAGCCTCCTGCTGTGCAGATTCTGGCTCCTTTTCTTGCCCTAAAGGGAATTCTCATTGCTGGAGAGAGATGTTTCCTCTAGAGGTAAGTACTTATCTATGCCACTTGTCTACTTCGGCCTACCTACGCCTTATTCATGTGGTTTCTGGCCCATATATATCGTGTTGGAGCCTCACACTCACTCCTCCTCTTAGGAGAGGGAGGGATCTGACACCTGGCAGTGATCGTTAATGTAAGCTGCTGAACACTAAGCACACTTTTTTAACCACTTCATGCCTGTATTTTTGCAGTTTAATCTGATGTGCTAAAAAGCACAAACACAGTAACATTTAAGTCCAGATCAAATAACCCGGGGGGGATTTGTCCCCCATCCCCCTCCAATTCCTATGCCCATGGTGATATCTAATGACTTTGCTATGGATGAGTTTACCTGTTCTGCAGAATAATCCATTTTCACTTTACCATATGGGTGGGAGGTATTGGAAGAATTGTAGAAGTCTCTGAGGTTTGTTTCTCCTTCTGCCCACATCATTAAAATATCATCAATGTAAAGGTAGTATCTAGTTCTCAGTGTGTGCTGAGATAAATGTAAGGTGTGCCTCAATGCCATCTTTGTGTATGATGTTGTTGTGTGGGATGTTGACAAGTTGTGTGTTAGCAGATAGGCCTTTAATCTGACTATGTTTTTTGGGAAAGTCAGTGGTGTCTTGTTTCTATCTAGCTGCTGATGCTTGTAACTAGTGGTTAGTTTTTAACAAGGCCAGATATCTGTTCAGCCAGTGTGTCCATACCTGTGACAATTTGTCTCCCTGGGTTGCCTGGCTTGTGGATCTTTGGCAGCATGTAGAAAGTCCCAGTTGTGGGAATAGTGGGTTTGAGCAGCTCCAAATCATCAGTTACCGGAGCTGAATGGTATATTCCTCTGTATGGTCCTGGTTCAGTTTCTTGTAATAGGTAAGTATACAGAAGAACAGTCATTCATAATATTAGACCTATCTTACAGTGGTTATAAAGCCAGCAGTTAAGGGAGGAGCAGTTTGATCATGAATTACAAGCATTAGTTAAAGGTAATATACAACTTAATATTTTGTCATTAATATCATATGAACCATATCATACATTTCAGGATTTAAAATTAAAATTCCAATAACAAAGATTCTGTATTGTTGCCCTATTATTATTTGTACTACTATTATTACTATTATTATTATTATATTTTTAGCTAATAGATTCCATAGCAATAGGGATACATCATGTGAATACCATTTGTGCATAGATTTAAAGACAGTATACATAGTACAAGAAAGCACATTTGTTAGAGTAGCAGATGAAGGATCTGCTCTTGTGAGAGTTTAAAATCAAGAGGTAATTATGATGGCCGAGAGGTGAGGCTACTGCTGGATGGATAGATATTATTGCAAGATGGAGGAAGAGGTGAGAGAACCAGAATATACAATACCATGCATAGGCTTCCTTTAGCCTGAGAACCAAGCTTGTTTGTATGGTCTGAAAGTTTGGAATGCAACTCTAGTCAGCCATAAAATGTCATATCATACCTACTCAACCTGTTTTTTGTTATTCCATGGCTTACTCTGTACCAACCTAAACTTAGAGGGCTGAGGTTCAATAATTTTTTGGGGGGGAAATCCAAAATTGTGTATACTGTTTATGAGTATGGAATCCATATTGTTTTTGTTACAATTACCTCCTGAGATCTGGATGATGGGTGTGTATGTTTCTAGTTATCAGTGGAGGGAAGGGTGTGGGAGGAGGGAACAGACAGAAATCCAGAGCCTTTGTTTGATAATTGGGTAAGATTCAAATCGACACACCTTCCCTATCACTGATCCAGAAGCAGACATCTTCCATTAATCAGTACAAGCAGTGCTCTCACACACACAACTTTTATCAATGTATCACTGCTCCCTCCGCTTCATGTTAAGGCTTCACTATGTTTTTTTTTATTTTTTTATTAAAAACTAGCTCTATGAGATTTTACTGATTATTTATGCTCTTAGTCAGACTCAGTTTTGAAACATATGTTTTTATTGTGCAGTGGACCTTTAAATACAAAAGGGTGGTATTACAGACAAAAGGGTGACATTTAATAATACTCTCAGATATACTGTGCATATTTAACAGACCATGGACTCTATTACATTCGAAGTACACAGCGGCTGTGGTACATCCGCATAGAATGCGGGCTTGAAATTCGGCAGAGTTAAGGAGTGATTAAATTAGACAAGCATGCAACATACGTTACCCACATCCAAATCCATAAACCATGCTTCCGCACGTTGCATGAACATGATCAATTACTCAAACCCGTGGTTATTGGTTTAGTCGGAGCCAATGGTAAAAGAGATCATCATCATTACGTCACTTAGGAAGTGGTGGTTAGATTTCAATCACTTACATTTTGAAGTCCAAGTTGCGATCGGGCCACATTCCAGAAATAATACTAATAAATGATATTCTATTCCATGCAAGTTCCATTATATGTATTAACACATTAATTGCCTGTATCAAAATAATTAAACATTATCAGCCTTATTAAATTCCAGCCTTGTAGATACAAGGTTTCTAATTAAATCTTACGTGCTGCAAATTTCTCAAAGTTACGACGCTATTAAATTAGCCTTGCTGCGAGCAACATGTGAGCTACGCAGCAGGGCCGTCCGTATCAACACAGAGAAAATGTACATGAGTGGTGACAGCCTGCGAGATGAACTCGCAGGGTCCCCCACCTCATCAATTGCTGCGGGGGTCCTAAACGGGACCTCCGCGGCGGTCCCACACATAAGCCCTGCCGTGGGGGTACTCCAACTAACCCCCCGGCACCTAAAATTAACCCCCCCCTATGCGGGAGTCCCCATCGGGACCCCCGAATGTGTCCCCACATTAACCCCTTGCAGCAAGGTCCCCGATCGGCACCGATCAGGCCCCCGCTGCATTTAAAAGCTTTAAATTCCCTGCCGCAGCTCCTTAAAGGGCATGCGGCACACTATTTGCAATCCCGGCCGCGGGACCTAAAATTAACCCCTCGAAGTATCCCCACATTAACCCCTTACTTCAGGGGTCCATAGGGACCCCCACAGCCCCCCGATCGTGACGCCGCTGCATTTACATTATTTAATTTCCCGCCTTGCGGGTTTTTAAAGAACCGTAAAGGTCCTGAAAGGACTCGCGCTAAAAAATATTAACCCCAGGCAACTAAAATTAACCCCATAACTCATGGGGGTCAATACAGACTCCCATAAGCCCTTAATTAACCCTATAACTCATGGGAGTCAATACAGACCCTCATAATCACTTAATTAACCCTATAACTCATGGGGGTCAATACAGACCCCCATAAGCACTTAATTAACCCTATAACTCCTGAGGGTCAATACATACCCCCATAAGCACTTAATTAACCATGTCACTCATGAGGGTCAATACAGACCCCCATGAGCTCCTAATTAGACCAATTTAATAGCCGTCTTGCGGGCTCCTTTACTGGCTATGATTTCTAAAATTGGAAAAATGTTATAGGGGCCTATATCTAGCATCCAATAGAGCCATAAGATTTACTACTATTATGAATTGTCACAGAAATCCATTGAACCAATACAAAAAAAAACAATAAAAAAAAAAGTGTGAGAACCCCAATTATACTTTCCTGTACACTGAGATTTTCTATAAGACACTTCAGGCATCTTAATGTACCACTATTCTAGAGCATTTTTTTTCTGAAAAAAAAACAAATTTTCTCTACTATGTTGAATGACAATGGAAATTAATTAAATAATACTTTCAATAATGCTCTCAAAGGCTCTAATTGTAAGGCTCTCCATGAGCGCCGAAGGCACTCATGGTGAGGCCTGCAAGTTGCGTGTTTGCTGAATTCTGCAATGAGTGCCAAAATCGCTCATTGCAAGGCTGTAAAGTAGAGGGTGGGGAGAGGCTCGCAAGGTAGAGGGGGGAGGCTCCAAAGGGCTTCCGAGTTACGGACTTGAAGAAAAAAAATGTCCGCCATTTTTTTTCATGCTCGGAACTCGGAAGCCGTTTGGAGGCCGCCAAAAGATGCCAATTGAATAGCAAACTAGCTAGCAACCTCACTTACGGACTCCCTGCCTCCCCCTAAAGTTGAAAGCTAATTTGCTGTTTTAGGCGTCCTTCCAACGGCTTCCAAGTTACAGGCTTGAAATAAAATGGATGCGGTCAAACTCGTATTTTTTTTTCAAGCCTGCAAGGCTTTGAGCAATAGCTATTTAATATTCAAGCCATGCGGGCTTGAAAAAAAGTTGCAGGTTTAACCGCTGCCAAGCCCAGCAAATGGGAGGGAGAGGGAGAGGGGGCCAAAGAGACAGGCTAGGGAGAGGGCAGGAAAGAGACACAGGGGAGGGAGATAAGGGAGGAAAAAAAGACCAGGGAGAAGGGGCAGAGAGACACAGGAGGGAGAGGGGGGAAAGAGACACTGGGGAGTGAGTGGGAAAAAGAGAAACAAGGGAGGTAGAGAGGGGCAAAGAGACACAGGGGCGAGAGAGTTTGTCTGCAACAATCTTAAAGTTACGAGCTTGCGCATGCGTGCAGCACATGCAGCGGCCTGCAATGAGCAGCAAGGCCGCTAATTGCGGGGCCTGCGATGAGTGCCAAAGGCACTCATTGCGAGGCCTGTAAAGTAGAGGTGGGGAGAGTCGCACATTGTGTGGCCCGTAATGAGTGCCAAAGGTGCTCTTCGCGAGGCCCGCAAGTTTTTTTTTTTCAAGCCTGCAAGGCTTTGAGCAATAGCTATTTAATATTCAAGCCTTGCGGGCTTGAAATAAAGTTGCAGGTTTAACCGCTGCCAAGCCCAGCAAATGGGAGGCAGAGGGAGAGGGGGCCAAAGAGACAGGCTAGGGAGAGGGCAGGAAAGAGACACAGGGGAGGGCGATAAGGGAGGAAAAAAGGGCAGGGAGAAGGGGGCAGAGAGACACGGGAGGGAGAGGGGAGAAAGAGACACTGGAGAGTGAGTGGGAAAAAGAGACACAAGGGAGTTAGGGAGGGGCAAAGAGACACAAGGGGCGTGAGAGTTTGTGTGCAACAATCTTAAAGTTACGAGCTTGCGCATGCATGCAGCACATGCAGCGGCCTGCAATGAGCAGCACGGCCGCTCATTGAGCGGCCTGCGATGAGTGCCAAAGGCGTTCATTACGAGGCCTGTAAAGTAGAGGTGGGGGGAGCCTCACATTGTGTGGCAAACTACAGCATTGCGAGGATTCTAATTTTCATGCCGTCCTTTTTGACGGGCAGGTCGCTAGTTACAAATAACACTAGAGATGCAGTGAGCAGATACACATTTCCACCAATAAAAAAGTAGGTGCTCAATTTATGGTTTTAGGCATACAGATAGTAATATTTAGTACTATTCTGAACTACAATGGAAATGCATTGAGCAGATGAAAGTTCCCCCAAGGAAGGAATGAAAGAGTGGGAACCCGACTAAAGCTGTCAGTTACAAGCAAGAGTGTTCTATAAAACACCCCTTTTGCCCTGATGGCAATATCATTTTATAATAATCACTTTTCATTCCCTAGGGCCATAATATTGCAAATGGCCATATACCTGCATTGAACAGATACAAAGTGCAATAAGGAATAGAGTTGTTGGTGCTTAGTTGTTTAGTCGCATCTGACTCTCATTGACCCTATGGACCGCAGCACGCCAGATACATCTTTCAGTCACTGCCCCTCTGAGCTCCATCAAGTTCATGGTCATTGCTTCATTGACCTCATCTATCCATTTACTCCTCTGTTGTCCCCTTCTTCTTGTGCCTTCAATCTCTTCCAGCATCAGAGTATTCTCTAGAGAATTATGTTGTCTCATGATATGGCCAAAATATTTGAGCTTCAGCTTCATGTACCCTCTAGTGAAAAGTTTGTCTTGATTTTCTGAAGTACTGATTTATTGGATCTTCTTGCAGTTCAAGAGACTCTAAATAGTTTTCACAACCACCACAATTCAAAGGCATCCATTCTATGGAGCTCAGACTTCTTTATGGTCCAGCTCTCCCATCCTTATGTTACTATTGGGAATACTAAGTATGAAAACGTTTGTTGATAGTTTAATATATTTACTTTTTCCAAGCTTTCAATAGCTTTCCTCCCCAGAAGCATAGCTACAGTGACCATCTGAAAAGATCTTGGATCCCAGGAAAATAAAATCAGTCACTGCCTACACTTCTTCCTTGTCTATTTGCCATGAACTGAGATTGTCGTTTGTCATGATCTTTGTCTTTTTAACGTTGAGCAGGAGGTGAGCTTTTGCACTCTCTACTTTTACCCTCATCAATAGGTTCTTTAATACATCCGCACTTTCATCCATCAGAGCAGTATCATCAGCGTATCTGAGGTTGTTGATATTTCTCCCAGCATTATTGATTCCGGCTTTGGATTCATCCAGTCCAGCCTTACGCATGATGTACTCTGCATATAAGTTGAATAAATAAGGTGACAATATATAACCTTGTCGCACTCCTTTTCCAATCTTGAACCATTCTATTGTCCCATGGTAAGTTCTGATTGTGGCTTTTTGGTACACACATATATTATTTAGGAGGAGAATGAGATGATCTGGTACTCCCATCTCTTTAACAACTTGCCACATTTTGTTGTGATCCACACAGTTAAAGGCTTTAGAATAATCTATGAAGCAGAAGTAACAGTTTTTTTGGAACTCTCTTGCTTTCTCTATTATCCAGCGAATATTAACAATTTAATCTCTTGTGCCTTTCCTCCTTTCCTGGGCGATTTTCAAAGCCTCATCAGATTTGCCTTAGTTTTTTTTTTTTTGAGGATATTATTTGTTGCTGTTTCCTGGATAATGTTGCCAACTTTAGTTCAAAGTTCTTCAGGCGTTCTATTTTCCATGCCTAATACCTTAAATCTAATCTTTACCTCCACTGCATATTCACAGGGATTCATTTTGATTTTGTATGAATTAACAATTAATCTGTATATTGCAGATCAGAGGAGATCTTAAAAGGTTGAGCTTGATGGGCTAAAAGTATTTTTTTTTCAACCTCAATTACTATGTATCTGCCTGGGCTGGGGATTTTCCATCTTTTATTCAGTTTAGTTCTGAAATTTGCAAAAGAAGCTCATGGTCTGAGCCACATTCAGTTGTGGCACCTGTTTTTGTTGTTTGTATAGAGCTCCTCCATCTTTGGACATAATCAATAGTATTTCTATATTGTCCATCTGGTGATAACCAGAGGGGTTCATCCTCCCGTTCCTTATCATTATGTCTTGTTGTGCTTGTCCATAAGGATATCTTAGCAAAGATAGTGGAGTGGGTTGCCAGTTCATTCTCCTGTAGACCGAGATGTGTTTGACTTCTCTGCTATGACCTGCCCATCTTGGGTGACCCTACATGGCATAGCTCACGGCTCCATTGAAATGCAAAAGTCTCTTCATCAAGACAAGGTAGCTATCCAGAAGGGGTATATATATACATAAACACATATTATCTTATGACTTGATGTATAGAAAGAGGAAAGGAGGAGCTGCAAGTGGAGAGTGCACAAATTTGAATTGCCTAGAGCAGCATAAAATCTAAATACTCATGGCTAGATGTTCTCCTGCTGCTACTATTTTGCCTACCCCATCATTTATATTCTTGATTCTCTTCTTACTTTATAAATGTATTTTTTTATCTGTCTTTTGCTCCACATCAATTTGAAAAAGTGTAGTCCTACATGAGTGCCTGTTGTCTCAGTTGACCTATGAATAAATTGTTTGCCAAGCATACAATGTATATGAAATTGTAAGATACTAACAGTGATATAGTTGTTTGAGATTTTAAAACAATACAGGTTTCAACTTCACAGAAAACATGTAATCAAAATCTTACAGTTTTATGTAATATTATTGTATCACCTTCAGCCTTAATATGCTCAGTATATTATATCTCACCTTTCTGTAGCTCAACCATACCCTCTGTAAGTTTGCAAGATTTCAGTCTTATTGAGTCCTTTAGAGAAAGCTCTTTATATGCTTGATCTTAAACTCAATAACATGGCCCTCTATTCTTTTGTAATTTGTTAAATTGGTTTGACTTGTATCTAACCTGCTTAGCGTTACAGAATATGTTGGTGCATTAAAGATAAAGGTTAATAATAATAATAATAATAATAATAATAATAATAATAATATAATGTTTTTTTATTATATAAATCAACCTACATTTTCCCACAAAATGTTTCATGTGTCTACAGTACCTATGACTATGGTCCCTATTGAACCATACATCAATAGTTACATACTGTACTTACACAGTAATTTAGGCTGAATAAAGATATTCAGTCCATCCAGTTCAACCTTTTTAGATCTCTTCTGATCATTATAATATGTGGAATATGAATTAGCCAGTGATAATTGTTAATTGCTAATTATTAATTATTATTTGATCCAGACGAGTGGAGGAGCAAGCCCCCACTCAGCAGGAACCGGTGCAGGGGGAGGAGGAGAGAAGCAAAGCCGAGGACCCTCCTCCAGTGACTAAGCCTATTGTCAGGGCCCTCCCACTGGAGGGACCATATCAGCCAGCCACCACCTCCTCCCACCACAGCAGTGCGCTGGACTGGCCACCACCACAATGAAGCAGTCTCCAGCCGGGACACAGACCCTCCCCACTTGGACACCGCCACCTCCTCACCATGCCATGCCCCAGGGGCCTCCATCACCAATATCAGGCTAGGCTGCGCAGGCGGCGATGCTGGCCCACATGTGACAGCAGCTAGAGTATCTTCAGGGAATCCAGGCCAGCATCTCCGCCAATCATTCAGAGGTCATGCACAGCCTGGCCAGGTGCAGTAGGGAGGAGAGGAGGCACCACCTGATGACTGTATCCTACCTGGCTGGGCTGCTCAGGATTAGGGCAGACCAGAGCACATTCCAGGGGGTAACTGCAGAAGCCATGCGACCGGAGGCATCCCTTGGCAACCCGCAGCCTGGCCACTCCTCTCCTCCCACCATGCCTCCACCACCGCCACTGCAGGTGCCGCTGCCTCCCATGGGGTTACCTCCCCCTTGAAGGTATCTTCTGCACCTACAAGCATTGCGAATGTTTGAGATTTAAGGTTTTCACCCCCCCCCCCCTCTCCCCCCAATCGTAAGCTATCATGTAGCCAGATATGTAAGATATGATTGTTGTTAGCTTAAATGTAGACTAATACCACTATGGCGGTAGACTTGCAAAGTCTCACAATGGCATGTTAATAACAGCCAGCATTATTGGGAATCAGGTGAGTTGGTATATTGTTACAGTTACTGTATTTAGCACTGTACTGTACATGTGTGAAACTGGATTGGATTACACAGCCCTGAGGTTGAATCATCTTTTTCCTTGAGCAGATCCAGACAAGTTGTAAGTGCTATGCACATTAATGGTTTCTTCAATTAAATGGAGTGATTTCTGATGATCCTTTTTTTCATCAGATTCCGGTTGCAGTGCTGTAGTGACAACATTTGACCCTGGTAGGTGCTATGCATCATGCTTATTCTAGACTATGACATTACCCCCTGTAGGTATCCCCATTTTCCCCCAAGCATCTTGCTCTCCCGGGATCCGCCCACACAACACCCATGATATTAATGCACAGTCTTGTCCATTTCTGAGTGTGCTCTCTGTATGAAATAAAGCTTTGTTATATCATTCTCACAATTATCATAAACTAGCGACTTGCCCGTCAAAAAATGACGGCAATGTGATGTATATGTTTGTGAAGTTGTTTAGTTATTTAAATATATTTTTGACCCTTGTAAGTATTGTGATATGAAGATGTATTTTTGTAAAACGTTGATGTAATGGTTTTTTAAAATGAAATTTGTATCTGAAGAATTGTTCACTTTAATATACATAGAATGCATATAAAAGTAAAAAGTAAAAAGACTTTTTTAAACGTACCAAATTTTAACATGAAGTTTAAAATATATGTAAGCAATAACCTTGAAAGTATATATTTTTAAAATGGAACTTTATTTTTTATGTAACTTTGTGATTTTTGCAAAACATTTGTCTAATTTTGAACATTATAAACAGGAACATAGTAAATACATTTTGTAACATAATTTTGAATTAAAAGTATTAACATTTGAATGTAAAAACAGTTTAACTTGAAATTAATGAGTATTAACATTCAATTTATATCAGTATAATTGTTAAGTTTAATATACATTGAATGTAGAGGAAGGCATAAAGTAAAAACTCTCCTTAAACCGTACGTAATAAAAGTAATTCATTACAGAGCACATAAACTGTCGATAAACATTAATGTATGTAGTAATCTTAAGATAACATAGAATATTTACATTGTGATTTAAAAGGTGCTTGAGCTCTTAACATGAACTTTGTAATATTGTTGAATGAAATAACTTGAAAATATTGTTTTTAAACTTGTAACATTAGAAACATTAACATAGTGACTTAACATTTTAACATAATTTTTCATAGAAATGCAAGGCAAGTATTTTGTGAGGCGAATTATCCATAAACATGACTTCCATTAATTATGAATGAATTAAACAACCAATTGTTTTGTATTTTTGAATGTTTTTTCAAAATGTTTGCATGGCTTTAGTTTGTATCCTGCAAAGTCATAGTACTTCATAGTAGACAATGTTTTTAGTAAAAATACGTCCATCTTCTAATAAATCACCTTGACTTTCATTGTTTTCAATGTAAACTTTAATAGCCTGTGGATTTTTGCAGCGTGACAACGCAACTTACAATTGACCATGTGCAAAAACTGGTTCTTCCAAGTAAATACCCACAGATTTGAAAGTTTGACCTTGTGATTTATTAATGGTCATGGCAAATGCCATAATAATGGGAAATTGTCTTCTTTGAAGTATAAAAGGGAGACTACTTTCACTTGGTGCTAAATCTATTCTTGGTAATGTCCAAGAAGTAGATTTTGATTAATTTCTGGCCATTGTGGATTACATGTAAATGTCACAAATAAATCTGGTTTTCCAAATTTTGTCACAATAGCCATAGCATCATTGTATCTTTCTCTCATATTTCGAGGAGATCCTTGAAAGGAAGATGGTAAAATGATGGCTTTGCCAGCTGTCATGTCTCTGCTTGTAGCCACGTCAGCAACATAGTCCATGAGTCCACAATATTGTTCTACACGTAGTTTATCTTGTTGATATTTTATAAAGTTTAAATTATTTGCCTCAACTTGCAAATATGAATCAATAATCCATTGTTGTGTTAGTTTCCCACCACATAAAATTGGATTAAATTCATCTCTAATGGCAATTTGAGCAACTTTAAATTCAAGCATAGAAACATTATTTCGGATTCTAGCTTTAGCATTTGGGTAACTGGGAAGGCTTAATTTTGGTTGCCAACCTGCTTCTCCGTGTGGGAAAAAGATGGGATATGTCATTGGATCTAAATTTGGACTTAAGATATTAATATTAATAAATGGTTGGTCCTCATTTCTGGGATATACTCTAATGTCTCTTTGAAATGGTGGTTCTCCTTCATCATTCTGAAAGACCATTGCAACCTCATTTGATGTTGGCAAGTTATAACGACGTTTATCAGTATGTCTGTCTCTTTTAAGCACCATATTAACCTTTGGCATGGGTAATTGATGTCTTTGTGCATGAAGTAGTTGTTCATTTTCTACTTCTGCCAATTTTTTGTAAGCTTTAGTGTAGGGATTGTTGTCCATAATGTTATTTAGCTCTATAAAAACACTGGGTAAGCATTTTTTATTTTCTTCCATCTGCATACGTTGGTCAACAGCTTCCATTGTATCTAGGACATATAGTTGAGCGAATTTTCTTTGCTCTCCTTCCTCTGGATGTAAATGTGAAGTCCGATGATAAATTTGTCCTTGGACTTTAAAACAGTAAGGACCATGTCCTGGTACATTAGCAGCCAATGTTGCCCCCATAGATGCAAATGATATGGCACTATTGTAGGATCTTATGTTTGTCTTAAAATTTTTGTAATTTGGAAAAGTAGGTTCAGTCATAATATTTTGTAAATAGGTTGGAAATTGTTTCCTTTCTGGAAGTTTGAACTTTCCTTTTTGACAACAACTAATAAATTGTCCATCTCGGGGTCTCTCCTGTTTAAAATAATAAGCCTCACAAAATTGACATTGAGTAGTCATGTCCCCACAACTATGAACCTCTACTGCTAAAGACTTCAGTAAAGGACAATTTGCAAAGCATATTGGATGTTGACTTTCATATTCATCAGATGAAAAGTCATGAAATGTTTCAACAACAGGTTCTAAATGTTTAGTTTTTTTCGTAGCTTTTCTTGGTATATGTTGGACTTGTTTGGTTGAAATGTCCTGTAAGTTTTTAGTAAGAGTTTGTAAATGCTTTGTTTTTGTAGTTGCTTTTTTTGGTCTGTCTTGACTGGTATCTTGTAAAATGTCATCTGATGTTTTAGGAACAGTTTGTAAATGCTTTATTATCTTTTTATTTTTTTTGGTTGCATCTTTCATTTTTGCAGCTGATATTCTTTTATTTGCAAGTCTTTTGCGTTCTTTTTCTCGTCGAATTTCTTTCTCCTCCGGTGTCTGCTGGGCGGCCCATCTCTCTTGTCTTTCTCTAGTTTGACGTCTTTTCTTCTCTTCTTTGGTCTCGTTATCAGCCATATTAATCTGTAAAGGAAAAAAAAGTAAATGTAATTGTGTATATTTAAAATTGTAATTCCTGTTAAAGATTCTTGTGCACAATTGGTGAACTAAAAGGCAAATCATTAAGGTATCATTTATATTTAGAATGTATCATTTATATTTCGTTAAATTTATAATTCGTGTCCTCACTGGCTAAGAATGTGGCCAATAGAATAGTGCTGTAAATAAGCATGTAACATATGTTTTTAAAATAATGGTTTTATTTATTAAAAACGTTGTTTGTTGATAGATATTTTCCACTGCAAAACTTATTTGCTAAAAAAAAAAGTGATGTGGTTATTGAGCTATGTATTGCATAGTAGCAATTTAAAAAAAATAAGGGAGATATTAAATTAATTATTTTATTTTTCTGTTGACACAGATGCAACTGAAAGCAGTTTCTTTATTTTTATACTTTAGTACTTATTATACTTTACCTTGGTTGAAGTGTGATTTAAATCCGAATGTTTGTTGGTCCTCGGTTCAAAATCGGTGTCCAATGGTGTGGTCCTCTGTTGGAAGTCCTCGTCCGATGGTGTGGTCCTGTGGTGATAGCCCTCGTCCGATGTTGTGGTCCTGTGGCGATATCCCTCGTCCGATGTTGTGGTCCGTTGGTGAAAGTCCTCGTCCGACGGTCTGGTCCTGTGTTGAAATTCCTCGTCTGCTGGTCTGGTCCTGTGTTGAAATTCCTCGTCTGCTGGTCTGGTCCGAGTCCTCGTCCGATGGTCCGGTCCTGTGGAAAAAGTCCTCGTCCGATTGTCTTCACGCAGTATCTGTTGTAATATAAAATAGAAAATGTTGTTTGAGTGAAATGTCTTTTAAATAATTGAAAAATGTATTAATTTGACTGTATTGTATCAGTTATGGTTATTTTTTTCTCTCTTTTTTTTTTTTTACTTTCTGTACAATCCCACAACTTTTTTTATTGTTCTTGAAGGTTCTTAGTAAGGCTTGTGGGTTGTGATATATTAAATAAGAATATAAATTTATTTTGCTATGTGTTTATGTTATTTTTTGTACAATCCTGTTTTGTGCACAGCACTTGTGGTATACTTATTTAACCTTTATTGTGATGCTTATAGATAGTGAACCATGAAATAATATAATTAATGTAGTTTGCTATGTGTTTGTGTTAGTTTTTGACAATCCTATTTGGTGCGCACCACTTGTGCAAAAGTTATTTATTCTTGATTGTACTGGTTATAGGTTGTTAAACATTAAAGAAGAATGTTAATTTAGTTTCCTATGAGTTTGTGTGATTTTTTGTACAATGCTATTAGGTGCGCAACACTTTTGTTATTCTTATTTTTTCTTCTTTGTAAGGCTTATAGGTTGTTAAACATTGAATAAGAAATTCAGTTTTGTGTATAGCAGTTTGTGTCTCATTCAATTGCGATTTGGCTAATTGAATCGTGCCCTAAATAAGCACATAGCATATTTTTTTAAATAAGTTTTTAGTCATTTAAAAACTTTATTTTGGATATATTTTTAGGTCCTCATTCAATTGCAATTTTGCCAATTGAATAGGGCTCTATATAAGCACATAACATATTTTTTGACATAAGTTTTTAGTTAGTGAAGACCTTAATTTTGGATAGAAGTTCAGTAACTAAAAAGTTCTGTATAAAAAATATGTTATGTGCTTATATAGAGCCCTATTCAATTGGCCAACTCACAATTGAATGAGGCTCTTAGTAACTAAAAACGTATTTTAAAAAAATAGTTATGTTGTTATTTAGAGCGCTATTCAATTGGGCAAATTGCAATTGAATGAGGGCCTTTGTGTGTACCATATGTTGCATAGTTTGCCCCTCATTCAATTGCATTTTTTACAATGTAATAGTACTCTAAGGCCGTCATTGAATTGCAATGTTGAAAATTGAATAGGGTTGTAAATAAGCACATCATCACATATATTTGTTAAAATAGAATAAGGGCCTAAAAGTGCTTATTTATAGCCATATTGAATTGCCCAAAATAGCAATTGAATGAGGGCCTTTGGTTACTGCATTTGTTATATTGTGAGCTCCTCATTCAATTGTGTTTTGGCCAATGGAATAGAGCTCAATATCACCACAGAGCATAATTTTTTATGTATTTTTGTATTTAGTGAACTTGTATCCAAAAGCAACGTGTTCACAAAAGAAAAAGTTCCTTTAAAAAATATGCTCTGTGCTTATATAGAGCCCTATTGAAATGGGCAAATCACATTTGAGTGAGGCCCTTGTTCATTAAAGATATATAGGTCCTCATTGAATTGCAATTTTGCCAATTGAAGAGGGCTCTATATAATCACATAACATATTTATTGAGCAAAGTTTTTAGTTATTGAAAACCTTGATTGTGGTTAGAAGTTCAGTAACTAAAAAGTTCTGTATAAAAAATATGTTATGTGCTTATATAGAGCCCTATTGAATTGCGGAAGTCGCAATTGAATGAGGCTCATGGTTCTTTCTTGTTTATACTTAATACTTTACCTTGCTTGAAGTTTTGAATGACAGACGGTCCCCTCCTGCCAATCTTAATGCGCCGGTCTTCTTGTAGTGTCTTTTTGAAAAAGAAAGTGAAATAGTTATTTGTATATTTATAATTTTTCATGTAGCAAAGCATGGCCTTTTGAGCATGTAATGTCTTGTTGTATCTTACCTCTTCTTCTTTGTTGGTGTTCTTTAAAAGGGATTGTGCTTCACAGTGCAGGGTGCAAATTGTTGAGATACGCTATTGATGCAGAGTCTGTTTGAATATTCAAAGAAATAGAAAGATTCAGCTTTATATGATCTATTGAATGTAAGTAAATGAATGTCATTGAAATATAGTCGTGTGATTTTTTTAAATTAACCTTATTTGTTGTTGGGGGCTACACACATATGTCACATACATGAAGCACATTCCATAGTTAAATGTAATTATTTTGTGTACGTGTGACATATCAGTATACATGACTCATATTTAAATGGTTAAATTAACCTTATATTTGTTTTTTCCAACACACATAAATGTGTGTGTGTGAGATGTAACTATAGACGATACACATATATGTGCGTGTGACATATCAGTATACATGACATATAATGTCATTTAAATGTAGTTACAGATTTTGTTTTAAGCTAATTTTGTTGCAGTGCCAATACACATAAATGTGCGTATCACATGTCACTATACATTATACAGATATATGTCCGTGTGACATGTCACTATGAAGGGGCAGTACACATAAATGTGTGTGTCACATGTCAATATACATGATACACATATATGTCCGTGTCACATGTCACTATGCATGGGCAATACACATAAATGTGCATGTCACATGTCACTATACATTCTATACATATACGTGCGTGTCAGATGTCACTATACATTATAGACATAAATGTGCGTGTCACATGTCACTATACATTCTATACATATACGTGCGTGTCAGATGTCACTATACATTATAGACATATATGTGCGTGTCACATGTCACTATACATAAACCTCTGTTTAATATAGAATTTAGTTTTTTTTTTTTTTTTTTTTTGAGCCTATACACATAAATGTGCCATATATGTCACTACATAAATCCTAGTTTATTTTTTTATTTGTTTGACCTGTCCTGATAATAAAATGTAATATATTATAGCTTACCTCTCAGTTGTAATTTGCACAATGCAAAGTAGTAAATTAGTAAAGAATTGTCTTCTCAAGTAAAAGCAGCAGTTATCTCAGAAGTCACTCCGTTGATCACCTGAGGAGAAATGTATATTTTTGTGTGAAATAGGCAGTATTTATAAACTTGTAGAAAGTTCTGGAAAGTGAGACCGTTAGAACGCAATACGCATGCGCTATTTGCGTTCCAGCTTACAATTTGCGTTCCATCCGCCATTTTGTGCGTATTACTGTTCAAAATGGTGTTTAATATGATTGTGATACGTTCCGCATAGTATGTGTTTCATTATTGCGAGTAAGTGTAGTGTAGTTACGTCTGAAGCCTCGTTTTCGTTTTGTTCGTCTGCCATTTTTTCTCTCGCTTAGCGATGGTATTAGTGTCTAAAGTGTTTTATTTTGATTTAAATGTAGTTGTAACTTGTTTTTTTGAGGTGCTGGCTGGTTCCTCTTGCTGTAGGTAAGCTTTTTATGTGTTTGTTGTGTGTATTTCTTAAGTTTTAAATGTTTGTATGTCGGCGTGTTGCGTCCGATGTTTGCGAAGTCGTAATGGTGGTAACGTGTCTCGTATGGTGTTTGCGTGTGTAGCCTCGTTTTCGTTTTATTCGTCGGCCATTTTTTGTGTCGCTTAACAAACTATTTAGTGTGTAAACTCTTTTATTTTGAGTGCAATTAAGTTGTAAGTTGCATTTTTGAGGTCCTGGGTGCTCCCTCTTGGTGTAGGTAAGGTTTTTATGTATGTGCTGTGTGTATGTATTGTGTTTTTAATTTTGTAATGTTCGCGAGTTGCGTCCGAGTGTTGCGAGGCCGTAATGTGTGTGAACGTGTGTCGTATGTTGTTTGCGAGTGTCGTAATGTGTGTGAACGTGTGTCGTATGTTGTTTGCGAGTGTCGTAATGTGTTGCGACGTAAACTTTTTTTGAAATTTTGCAAGGGTCGCAGTTGTTGCAACTGAAGACCTCGCTTTGCAAAGTCCTCAGGTGCTGGCATGGAGCGCCTGCGGCGCTCCATGCCAGCAACTGACAACCTGGCACAGTGCCCTCGCTTCGCGAGGGTCCTCAGTTGCTGGCAAGGAGCGCCTTCGGCGCTCCATGCCAGCAACTGACAACCTGGCACAGTGCCCTCGCTTCGCGAGGCCCGCGGGCCTCGCGCTACGCGAGGCCCGCGGGCTTGCTACGCGAGCCCGCAGCGTTAGCAACAACTCGTACGCTCACAACTATATATGTGATAGGGTAATCAATGTAAAATAAAAACATATTAAATAACAATAACAATTACTGAACTCAAAGGATGGTCAGGGGGATCATGATAACTACCTCCCTTGTATATACCAAACAAAAGAACCTATTTAGCTCATCTGCTTTTTCCTGTCACAAATTTTCAGACATCCTGTGTCACGTTGTATTGTTCCTATAGTTTCCTTCCTTGCCTTCTTCCCCTTAATATATTTAAAAAATATTTTAGGGTTACTCTCCTTTGCAACTAAATTTTCATTTTCTATTTTAGCCAGTCTAGTAGCCCTTTGCAATCCTTGTTAGTTCCCTTGTACTCCCGTAAAGCAGTCTCTGTCTCTCTTGTTTGTATAATTTAAAAAATAACTACGGTAAGTCAAAGGTGCTCATCAGAATTGCCTGTTTTTTCGGGGCTGGGTCACTCTTTTGATTGGGACCAGACTGATATACTACAGGATATTTCACCCTGTGAAGGGCACAAGTGAGCTAAAAGATATTGCTTTCAGAGTGGCTTATTATGGTTATAAAACTAACCTATTAACGTTGGTTCGTTCTTGGATAAGCACCTCTGACTTAGTTTTTTTGCATAATTTAAATATCTGTTTTTTACTCCATATCTTGATCATTAAATCATTGTTAAGCCACGTTGGATGTAATTTACTCCTATTCCTTTTTATCACACAGTATATGCCGATGTGTATGTATATTTAATAAAGGAATGATGTCAATGTTGTCTATTTATTCTCAATATTTTTACCGGTAAGTTTTTTTTTTTTATACCAGTCAATAAGTTGCATTGCTGCCCTTAGCCCATTAAAATTTGCCCTTTTGAAATTAAGAGATTTAATGCAAAAATTAAGCTGTATTTCTCAAGAATGATTTACTGTAGAGAAAAAAGGCTAGTACAATGTATAGCCATGTTTATGCTCTTCCAGATTAATCCAATTTTCCTTTGGGGTCAGACTCATGAAAACATTTCTATAATATATCCTATTCTACAGGGAAGCAGACTGAATCTCCTCTACATAATAAAAGGCTTGGTGTCTTTCCAAAGAATAAAAACAAAACAGGCATGTTTAGACATAGAACCATTATTTGCAGGAGGATCATACCTATCCCAGAGTCTTTAGTGAGATTTTGTAGGATATGAATTCTTATTTTGCAAACTGGAAGCTGCGAGATGGATGAATAATGTATGATTCGTCTGCACATATAAAACTTCTCAGTACCAGAAGTACTAAGGTGTGGTGCCTGGAGAATCTCTAGCAACAAGTTATGGTATAGAGCAGAGTTACTATGATATGACATCTCCAAGTGAATCCTTTACAATATAGAAATGTTAAATCTTTGTGAAATATGCAACAAACTAACAATATTAGAAGTTATGAAAGTAATTTTAGCAATTTTGCTAGTGCATGGAAGCTACCATTATAGCCATTGTTCTCTTATAAGTCACAAGGAGGGACTTTACAGAAAAGTCCTGTATGGGGTTTGCACTTTTCTTCTTGGGTTGAGTAAAGTGAGATAGGCAAGTCAATAAAGTTATTATTAAAGCTATCTCATGGAGACAACATAACTCAGAAAACACAGATAAGGAAAAATACAATAGTGCTGGAAATGTAATCTATGTTTTGTGAAGACACATACAAGGTCCTCATATCATATGTATTGAGTCATGTCCGACTTCTCTTGACCTCACGAATCATAACACAATGTTGATCCACTTGGAATTCATGGCAGAGAGACTGGAGTGGGTTGCCAGTTCCTTCTCCAGTGGGCCACAGCATACAGCTCCCGGTATTACTCAGGGTAGTGTGACCTTTTGGTCCCTGACTGGAATCAAACCCAGGTCGAAGTAATAAAAGCACCGAATCCTAACCACTGGACCACCAAGGGACCATCATTCCAATATAGAAATGTACAAATGTGTCACTTTTTAAAGCTAATGAGTTTCCTATAAATGTTTTTTGTTCAGTCTGAATTACCATATTACTCAATACTACTTGCATATCGGAAAAAGCTTGTATAGCACTGTCATAAAAAAGGTTTCATATGAAATATGAAAGGGATATGGAAAGTTCCCTGTTTTTAATATCAAAATATTAGATAATAATGTTTTATTCACTGAAATCTTAGAAATAGTGTAGAACAAAGATCTGCCTCACTGTAACTCATACACAGTGTCTCTATAGTACTAGATGTAATAGCAATCAGCAGCATTTCAGAAACATTGTGCATGATCTGCTGGAGGCAGACCTGTGTTGGGAATATTTGGAGCTTTTAAGCAGTTTTTGATAAAATTATGTTTTGATTTGCAAACAAAGGCATAAATAGTTTATTTTAATATAAAAAACAAGGAACCTTCCATATTTCTTTCATTTGTGTCTAGCCAAATTCGAATAACCATTCTGGATTGCTACATTGTTGTGGTGAAGGGGCTTGTGTTCTTCAATAAAGCTGTGAGCAATACCATGTAGGGTCACCCAATATGGGAAGGTCATAGCAAAGAGATCAGACAAATAGTGATTCACTAGAGAAGGAACTGGCAACCCACTCCAGTATATTTGACAAGAAAATTTTTGTATAAGCACAACCAGACACAAGATTTGCCTGGTGTGTTGCAGTCCATAGGGTCACGGAGAGTCGTACATGATTAAATGACTAAACAACAACAATATTCTAATATCAATCAAAAAAGTACAGTAACAAGTTTTGTCTTTCACGAGTGACTATGAAGTATCAGTAGTCATGTTTGTTGTTGAGTAGTATTACTAGGCTTTTTGGGGATATTTCCTGTTGGCTGGCCATACGCAGTGGTGGCCATCAGTCACTAGGTGAAGCAGCTGAGATGTCCATGAATTTATTTTCAGTGTGAAGCATATAATCTGCCAGTACCTAAATCCTAACAACATCTAACTCTAACATCCCTCACCCTAACACCTAGCCATAACACCACTAACACTAACACCCCTCACTCTAACACCCCTAACCCTCCTCACCCTAACACCTAACCGTCCTCACCCTAACACCTAGCCCTAACACCACTAACACTAACACCCCTCACCCTAACACCCCTAACAACTCTAACCCTAATACCTAACCCTCCTCACCCTAACACCTAACCCTCCTCACCCTAACACCTAGCCCTAACACCCCTAACACTAACACCCTTCACCCTAACACCTAACCCTCCTCACCCTAACACCTAACCCTAGCACCCCTCACCCTAACACCTAGCCCTAACACCCCTAACACTAACACCCCTCAACCTAACATCTAGCCCTAACACCCCTAACCCTAACACCCCTCACCCTAACACCTAGCCCTAACACCCCTTACCATAACACCCCTCACCCTAACACCTAGCCCTAACACCCCTTACACCTTACCATAACATCCCTCACCCTAACATCTAGCCCTAACACCCCTAACACTAACACACCTAACCCTCCTCACCCTAACACCTAGCCCTAACACCCATAACACTAACACCTAACCCAAACACCCCTCACCCTAACACACCTAACCCTAAACCCAAAGAAATTTACGGAAACCTTGCCCACACCACCTAGTGGCCGATAGCCGCCACTGCGCACAGGCAGCCAAGGAAAGGTCCCTTTTTTATACTCCATTACATATGCAGCTAGACAGTGCGTTGTATATTACCAAGTTTATACATTCCATTTAATAAATGTTAATTAGCATCCTGCATACCATATACTTCTATGGAAGACACATCACGAGCACATCATGAAGAGGTTAACAACTTGCTATGAATGGTCTGTTCCAGGGTTTCACATTTCTGTCCACTCTGTTTCCAGTGAGCAGGGATAATTAGAAATAATATGCGGAGATGCCACTGCTTATCATCACATTTTGCTAAAATATACTGATTCATTTGAACCATTCTTGGTATTATTTGCAACTGTTTGACAGCCACAGCCCAGCTAGCACACGCACAGAAGGAAGTGTTGTCAGAAATGACGAGGACTTCATTACTTACGGAATCAATTTCAAGTGTGAGAGGCCAACTGGATAACAAAATTCTTAGAGAAATTACTGTATATACTCGACCCGAGTATAAGCCGAGGCACCCATTTTACCACAAAATACTGGGTAAAATGAGTGACTCGAGTATAAGCCGAGGGTGGGAAATGTGCTGCCCCTGTGTCCCTCTTGTGCCCCCTGTGTCCCCCTCTCTCTCCGTGTCTCTTCTCCCCTCTCCCTTCCTTGTGTCTCTTCTCCCCTATCCCTTTCCTGTGTCTCTTCCAAACTCTCCCTTCCCTGTGTCTCTTCCAACCTCCCTTATCACCCTCCTCAACCCCACTCCTCAACCTCCCTCCTCATCCTCAACCTTTCTCCTCATCCTCAACCTCCCTCCTCATCCTCAACCCCCTCCTCATCCTCAACCCACTCCTCAACCTCCCTCCTCATCCTCCCTCCTCAACCCCCCCATCCTCATCCTCTCTCCTCTACCTTCCATCCTCAACCCCCCTCCTCATACTTAAAACCCCTTCCTCCTCATCCTCAACCTCCCTCCTCATTCTCAACCTCCCTCCTCAACCCCCATCCTCAAACCCTTCCTCAACCCCCCCATCCTCATCCTCTCTCCTCAACCCCCCATCCTCAACCCCCCTCCTCAACCCCTCCTCCTCATCCTCAACCTCCCTCCTCATCCTCAACCTCTCTCCTAAACCTTCCTCCTCATCCTCCCTCCTCAACCCCCCTCCTCAACCCCCCCATCCTCATCCTCAACCCCCATCCTCAACCTCCCTCCTCAACCTCAACCCCCCTCAACCCCCCTCCTCAACCTCAACCACCCTCAACCCCAACCCACCTCCTCAACCTCAACCCCCCTCATCCTCCCCCCTCAATCCCCCTCAACCCCAACCCCCATCCTCAACCCCCCTCCTCATCCTTAACCTCCCTCCTCATCCTCCCTCCTCAACCCTCCCATCCTCAACCCCCCCATCCTCAACCTCCCTCCTCAACCTCAACTCCCCTCAACCCCCCTCCTCAACCTCAACCCCCCTCAACCCCAAACCACCTCCTCAACCTCAACCCCCCTCCACCTCCCCCTCAATCCCCCTCAACCCTAACCCCCCTCCTCATCCTCAACCTCCCTCCTCATCCTTAACCTCCCTCCTCATCCTCCCTCCTCAACCCCCCTCCTTAACCCCCCATCCTCAACCTCCCACCTCAACCTCAACCCCCCTCAACCCCCCATCCTCAACCTCCCCCCTCAACCTCAACCCCCCTCAACCGCAACCACCTCCACCCCATCCCACCTCCTCAACCCCCCTCAACCTCCCCCCTCAACCCCAACCCCCCTCCTCAACCCCCCTCCTCAACCTAAACCCCCTTCAACCCCCCTCCTCCACCTAAACCCCCCTAAATACCTCTCCCCTCACTTACCTGCTTGTGCTCCGGCCTCCACTCCTTGACCCGGCACCGGCGCACATGTGACGTCACATGTGCGCCGCGTCATTAGCATATACCGGGTGCCGGTTCAAGGAGGGGGGTTAGAGAGACACGGGGGAGGGTTAGAGAGACACGGGGGGAGAGTGACTCGAGTATAAGCCGAGGGGCCCGTTTCTGCCTTAAAAAAAGGGCTGAAAAACTCGGCTTATACTCGAGTATATACCGTAAGTTTAATTTAGTTAGTCTTTCTTCATAACTTAGCCCCTCCATTTCCCTTATTAGTTTTGTAGCCATTCTCTGTACTTTTTCCAGCTCTAAAATGTCCTTTTTTATGAAGTGGTGCCCAAAATGTATATTCAAAATGAGGCCGTACTAGGGATTTGTAAGGATGTTTCCAGTCTAATATTAGGGTAAATTCACTCTCCCTGGTTTGTTTAGTATTAGACACACCAAATGTTATGTAAACTCTCTGCAAAATATTTTAAAACATATCTATCTGAGGTTCACCCTCTGGACTCATGTTAGTGGTTAGAGAAAGAGCACTGCTAGTCCGTTAAACACTAAAGGTCAAATGTACATTTTTAGAACTACACAGAATGTATTATTTCTAATCAGTTAATAAACAAATGAAACTATATTCTATAAGCACTACAGTGTTCCTTTAATGCTGGATTCATGCCTAACCAACAGCTAATGGACTGTATCTAACAGCATATTTAGGTTTCCTGGATTGTGAAGCATCTGATAAAGGAGAATCAGTGGTGTATGAAAACATTTTCGCATTACAAAATGCCAAAATGAACATTAACAAACTCACCCTGATGTTTGCTAAATCTCTTGAGTTTGCAAGCAGTAGAACTAACTTTTCAGAACTAACACCCCTGGATATCTCTGCTAAAATTAGCATAAAATTCATATTTCGTTTTGGCCAATCACAGGCAGCTAATACATTGTATCCATCTGTGCAGCCAGTTTGTGCACCAAAGTATCATGGGATGTGGATGTGAACAGGATATAGAATAACTCAATGTAATCTTTCTTTATGATATGTGTTTGATTAAAAAAAGGTACACTCAGGGAAACTTAGAAATGTATTTAATATACACTACTGAACATGTTATTGTTTTTAAACCATTGCCGCCCCTGTCCATTTAAACATGTTACAACATATTATAGCCCTAACTCCATAATATGAGAATGACAGATTATATATACTTGTTTCTTTTCATGAGACCCAAGTTATTGTGTTTGAAAAGAGAAGGCATATTACATTTTTACTGCAAGATCGTACAAGCACCTCTATCTGATAATCTTAGCTTTTTGTATAACACCAAGTCGTTCTCCTTAAGTGCTCCTTCCGCTAACCACTGAGCACAAACAAATGTCAAGAACAGGATCTAATCAGATTTAGTGCCAGTCAAAGCACTGATCCTTAAAATTAAAACATCAAAGCCGTGTATCCAGCATCCACACTCCTTGGGCTTTGTGCTTTTTTAGGTTAAAAAGAGAAAAGCTGAAGTCTGCAGTAACTCAAAAGGCAAAGCCAACAACTGAGTAGATCCTATGAAGAGTAGGTTTGTGATAATATAAATGCATTCTAACTACATTTCTATGAAAAATAATTCACTGCTTGTTGTTCTCTTGTTGTGATTGAAGTTACTCCCCTCGCATCATTTACCAAGTAAAGCTGGAATGGAAAATCATATTTTAACCACCTAAAAACTATGCAAAAGAAGTACCGGTACAAGTAGTAAGGACTACTGTACAACTTTAAGTAGTGAAGTTGTATAGAAATCAATAACATATATCAACTTTTTTTATTTATTTACTGTGATCTATTATGTTTATTAATAAAGTGTCTGTTTAGAGGCTATGATTTTTTTTAATTATTTTTACAGTTTTAAGTTTGCAAAGCTTTTGATTAAATTATGGCAGTATTGTATAATTTAATTATGATATATAATTAAGGAGTAATTATCATTAGTATCCTTTCTGTGTAATGTATCACTCGTTTCTCACATTATTATTATCTTTATTTATATCGCGCCAACATATTCCGTAGCGCTGTACACACATGATTAAACTATAACACATTTAACAATCAGTACACAAAAATAAATTTTTCAAATGTTTAGATTTTATGGGGCAAATGCTAATAAATGCATGGTGTGATGACCATACTCTTGAGGTCAAGGTATAATCACATATATAGTTGTCGTTGTTACAAATTATTTGTCACGCAATGATAAAAGTTACGGGCTTGCCCATGCGCAATGAGCACCAAAGGAGCTCGTCACGAGGCCCGTACAACTCGCAATGAGCACTGAAGGTCTGCAAGACTTTACAATAGCGCACAGAAGGTGCTCATGTCAATTGACATGATCAGCGCCGAAGCCCATGGCACTTTGCCGCTGATCGGGCCAAAGCCGTAGAACTTTACCGCTGATCGGGCCAAAGCCATAGAACTTTACCTCTGATCACGCCGAAGCCCGTAGAACTTTGCTGCTAATCGTGTCGTAGCCTGTAGCACTTTGAAGACATTACGAATTTATCGGCCAAAATTTTTTCAAGCCAATATCTCGAAAGACCACCCAAAAATGCCAAGTAATTAAAAAAAAATAGCTTACAAACTCACACACAGCACAGCGGGATAGGCAGGGAGCCTGTGAGTGAGGTTGCAAGCGAATTTGAGGCTTAACTGGTGTTTTTCACAGATCGAAAATAGGCGAGGGGAGGAAAAAAATGTCGGCCATAAATACGTAATTTAATCGCGAGTCGCGTAACACATAGAAACTTAATTGCGAGGATTGTAAGAAATAGAAAACATCCGCCTTTTGGAGTAAGCAAGCCCGTACTAAAACAATCATGCACTTTCAAAAGAAAATATTGTTTTTATTGCTTATAGGAATTATGCCATAGCACTTAAACAGTTGAAAAAAAAAAAACTTATGTTGCACATACAGTTATAGCATATAGACACACAGAAAAAAATATGTATAACACACTTCCATGCCGTCATTTTTGACGGGCAAGTAGCTAGTGTATAATAATACTCCAGGTGGAGGGACGTGGAAATTGGGGGGTCAAAAAAATAGCGAAATTAAACTTAGTTGTGCGTTGCCAGATTTAGCCACTACAGTAGTAAGTCTTTCACAAGAAAGCTTTGTTTGACCCAGAAATTATATATATATAGTAAATAAATAGTACGTTTGTGTTCACATCTGAAACAAGTAAAAAATGTGTTTCATATCCAGAATTGCTGCAGTGGCCCTCAAAAATATATATTTTTTTAATTTCTTTGTTTACATTCTCAATGCCCCTGCCCCCTCAACATAATTATTTTGCACACCATATTATAAATAATTATATATATATATATATATATATATATGTATCACATATTATAATTGTCTAACTGCGATTCGTCGTCACGCTTCAGACGAATCGCAGTTAGACAATTATAAACTGCTGCGCATTGCGCAGAGCGCGGCCCGAGAGCAGATGAAAGAGTGGGGAAGAGGGGGGGTAGAGGCACAGAGGGAGAGTGGGGAAGAGGTGAGGGAGAGTGGGGAAGAGGGGGGGAGGGGCACAGAGGGAGAGTGGGGAAGAGGGGGGGGAGAGGCACGGCACAGAGGGAGAGTGGGGAAGAGACACAGAGGGAGGGGGGGAGAGACACAGAGGGATAGGTGGGAAAGAGACACAGGGGAGGTAGAGGAGGGGGAAAAGACACACGGGAGGGAGAACAGGGGGAAGATACACATGGGAGGGAAATGGGGGGGGGGGGAACAGACACAGGGGGAAGGGGGAAAGAGACACAGGCCAGGGGGGAACAGGCACAGAGGGAGAGGGGGGAAGAGGCACAGAGGGAGTGGGGGGAAGAGACACAGGGGGGAGAGATACAGAGGGTGAGGGAGGAAGAGACACAGAGGGAAGGGGGGAAGAGGTACAGAGAGAGGGGGAAAGAGGCACAGAGGGGGGGAACAGAGGAAGGGGTGAAGAGACACAGTGGCGAGACACACAGAGAGAGGCGGGGGAAGAGGCACAGAGGGAGCGGGTGGAAGACACAGAGTGGGGAGAGACACAGAGGGTGAGGGGGAAGAGACAGGGAGGAAGAGGCACAGAAAGAGGAGGGGGAAGAGACACAGGGGAGTGAGAGGAGGGGGAAGAGACACAGGGGAGAGAGTTTAGGGGGGAAGATTCACAAGGGAGGGAAATGGAGACACGAGGAAGGCCGTAACAGACACAGGGGGAGGGGGAAAGAGACACAGGCCAGGGGGGAACAGACACAGGGGAGGGTTGGGGGAGACACAGGGGGGGAAGAGATGCATAGGAGGGAGAAGGGGGAAAGAGACACAGGGGAGGGGTTTAGAGACACGGGAGGGAGAGGGAGGTAAAAACACAGGGGGGCAGGAGATACAAAGGAGGTAGACGAGGTGGAAGGAGACACAAGGGAGGGAGAGGAGGGGGGAAATAAGACACGAGGGAGGAAGTAGACAGAGGGAGAGACTCGCAATGAGCTCCAAAGGGGCTCATTGCAAGGCCTGTGATGAGCGCCAAAGGCGCTCATCACAAGGCCAGTAAAGTAGAGGGGGAGAGGCTTACATTGTGTGGCAAACAGCATTGCCAGGCTTCAGTTTTTATTGCCGTCATTTTTGACGGGCAAGTCGCTAGTATATATATATATGTTACTGTTAATGTCAGAAATTGGAGAACGTCGAAATTCACCAGTGAAAGTCGACACACACCAAGTACGTCTGTGAAAGATAGAATATTTCGTTCCATTCTTGTACATTCGGACCCTCACCGGTGTATGTCGACAATCACAGCTCTGCTCTGGTGGAAGTCCAAAAGAGAGGAGCCGGCGAAGAGGCGACCGGCTCTCTCTTCCGCCGAATCCTTTGTTCTGCTGAGAGAGAGCAATGTAATTTATACTAAATGGATACCGCAGTAAATCGCAATCGTTTTTCTTGAAAAAAAGTTAAATGCATTCATTGCGGGTAAACGAGAAGACAGTCGTGTTTATTTTTTTCTCAAGAAAAGTACTCTAAAATACTTTCCGAAGTGGTTTCTGCTAAAATCTAAGTGCAACACGCCTTTGTATTACAGGCGATTAAAACGTTTTTTTGACGTTTTAAAAATGAACAATGGAGAGAAGTTAATTATACCATTAAAAGCAGGGCAAACGAATTTACGG
Source organism: Discoglossus pictus (assembly GCA_027410445.1). Classification (NCBI taxonomy): domain Eukaryota; kingdom Metazoa; phylum Chordata; class Amphibia; order Anura; family Alytidae; genus Discoglossus; species Discoglossus pictus. The sequence continues at coordinate 73,270,051 of CM050169.1, forward strand.
TATTATGTTACCAGTGAAGAATTGTTCGGTATACTAGACGAAACTCACGGCAGAATAGGCCATGGAGGAAGAACACGTATGCTTAAAGAGTTGCAAGTTAAATACCAAAAAATATTACATATGAAGTTGTAACGTTGTATTTAAATTTATTTAAACGGTGTCAAATGAAACACAGCACACCTAAGAGGCTATACGCTCTGTCATTGCAAAAAAGGAAGCGCAAATAAATGCAGTTGGAAAAGCAAGGGACTCTTGTGCAATTCAAAGTGTCATAACAGTTGAAGTTGTTGCAATAAATAAGATTGGAATCGCATATCAATCTCCGACATGTTCAACATTCACCATTAGCGAATGTCGACATTCACCGGTGTAAGTCAGAAATAAGGGTATTTAGCAAATATTTCGGACATACACCAAATGGCTAGGTGAATGTCGACATTCACCGGTGAATGTCGACATTCTCCAATTTCGGACTTTAACAGTAACATATATATATATATATATATAAATATATATATATATATATATATATATATATATCACATATATAGTTGTGAGCGTACGAGTCGTTGCTCACGCTTGTGGGCTCGCGTAGGGCTCGCGTAGCGAGCCCGCGGCCCTCGCGAAGCGAGGGCCGTGGCTCGCGAAGCGAGCCGCGGCCCTCGCGTAGCGAGCCGCGGCCCTCGCGTAGCGAGCCGCGGGCCTCGCGAAGCGAGGGCCGCGGCTCGCGCAGCGAGCCGCGGCCCTCGCGTAGCGAGGTCACTGGGCAAGGGCCTCAGTTGCTGGCATGGAGCGCCGAAGGCGCTCCATGCCAGCAACTGAGGCCCCTCGCGAAGCGAGGGCCTCAGTTGCTGGCGAGGTCACTGGGCACGGGTCTCAGTTGCTGGCATGGAGCGCCGAAGGCGCTCCATGCCAGCAACTGAGGCCCCTCGCGAAGCGAGGGACTCAGTTGCTGGCGAGGTCACTGGGCAAGGGCCTCAAACCCTCGCAAAATTCACGTCGCTACTCAAAAAACACGACACACAAATTACGACACTCGCTAAATTTTACGAGGCACGCAAACAACGTACGAAACACGTTACCACACATTACGACCTCGCAAACATCGGACGCAACACGCCGACATACAAACATTTAAAACACAATACATACACACAGCACATACATAAAAAACTTACCTACACCAAGAGGGAGCACCCAGGACCTCAAAAATGCAACTTACACCTCGATTTTACTCCAAATAAAACAGTTTAGAGACTAAAAAAAAAACGAAGCGAGAGAAAAAATGGCCGCCGAACAAAACGAAAACGAGGCTACAGCACTCTAAACTCGCAAAACACCACAAGAAACTCGCAAAACACCACAAAACACCTACGGATATTCCGATACAGACCTATACCACACATTACTCGCCATTTTACACCAATGCGGAAGTACACGACTACGCTAACGGTTTGGTCTCGCGCACGCACAGTGTTACACTGCACACATTCAGCATGCTTATACAGCAGCTCCACACCACTAATGCTGCAGCAGCATCAACACAGATTGCCAGCTCTTCATCACAATGCTTCAAAATAGGTACAATATATTCATTTACTAATTTAGCTACCTTACTATTTCATTGCCGTCATTTTTTGACGGGCAATTCGCTAGTATATATATAATTTTAATTATATTGGGAGGGCAGGGGCATTGAGAATGTAAACAAAGAAATTACAATTAAAAATGTTTTGGGGGCACTGCATCGATGAGCATTGCACCTGGTGCACTGGCAGTAGATCCGCCCCTGCTTTCCGTCCTGGGAGTTGAATTATCCCCCCCCCCCCCAGATTTTTTGGGGCTCCTACACCCATGCCAGGTGGACACCAGGACTGTATTTCCAGTTGGGCACCGCACCAGTATAGTAATACTACACAATACTATCCTGGTGCAGTGTCCACCTGGAGTATTATTATTAATTACACCTTGTCCACAAGAGTCTGGTCATCACACAGTGAAATCATCATTTATTTATTTTCTGTTATAATAAATAGCTTAACATAAACATTTTACTAAATATCTGTATTATATATTACTGTCAATTATATAATTCCTTAAGGGACTAAAGTAATACAAAAGCTAATGCATATTCATCATGCTTAATGGGAGAATAAATTGTCTTTAAGTGAAATGGTTAGTAGCTGTATATTGAAATGGACTTTTAAATGTTGCATATTCAGTAATTTTGTTTTGCATCATGTTCTTTGTTTCTAGAGTAATTACAATGTCATTATTGCACATATACAAATAGGCATTGCATGTTTAATCATGCATCTGAGCGTCAGAAGTAAAAATATCTATAAAATCTAGTAAATGATTATTTAAAATCTGAAATCTATGCATACAATTAAATGTATGTGTCTTTACCTTTACTCACAGTATACTCGCTCATTTGGATTGGTCACTAATTGGATACATTGACTCAAATATCTTTTATTCATTTTTATTATTTGTAGTTAGAACTTTGTGACAATCTCCCAGAGCTACATGTTTCCTTATGTTCCTTCCCACCTACCACTTACATTGTGCTTTAATCAAGAAGGTACATTATTCCTGCTACTGTACTACCCCCAAAGCAAACTGATGTACTACCCCCAAAGCAAATATAGGGCTTATATTATCTGAGTTTTCCTCAGATCACTGGTGGCAGATGTAGAACATGTTTATAGATGTGTGTGTATGTGTGTCATTCAGTTGTGTCCAACTCTCCATGACCTTATCAACCATAACATATAATGGTGATCCATTGGTATTCTTGTCACTGGAATGGGTTGTCAGTTTCTTCTCCAGTGGGCCACAGTATACAGCTCCTGGTATTCCTAGGTGGTCTCCCATCCAAGTAATGACCGGGCCCAGCCCTGCATGGCTTCAGGGTGATGTGACCTCTTGGTTACCTGACTGGAATTGAACTCAGGTTGCAGCAGTGAAAGCACCGAGTTCTAACCACTGGACCACCAGGGAATTCTCTGTTTATAGATAATCAAGGTCATTTTTAGATGATTGCCTCCTTTATTTTAAATATCTCCCCCTAGACATTGCACTTGTTATCCTATGTATAAAAATATCACTGATCCCTGAGGAAGAAATCTTGTTATGAGACATGTAGATATAACAACACGTGGCTGTGAAAACAAATTTTAGTATACACAGCAGCTACAAAATGTAGCAATAACTAAAGGACATGCAAAAGGTGGAAAAGCACAATGGAATAGGATGCACATTCTTTATGTTATCACCATCTGCAGAGTGCTACTGACATGTTCCTCCAGTGCTCCTATTTGGTTTACGCCTGATGCTCCCTATTCAAGAGAATCTTCATGCTGTTTTGTGACTTTGGAACTTGGTCTGTTATTTCAGCACCACTCTACACCCCTCCCAGTGGTCACAGGCTCTGCCCTCTTAAGGTTGATCAGTACAGTTACCACCATACATATCAAGAATGATATAGGGTAGGAGATCAAAATGGGGACCTGGGGTGAGGGTTGGGTAGGAGATCAGAATGGGAGACCTGGGGGAGGGTGTAGGAGATCTCCCCCCCCCCCAGGTCCTCCATTTTGATCTCCTACCCCCCCCCCCAGGTCCCCCATTCTTTTCTCCTACCCCCCCCCCCCCGCCTCCAGGTCCCCCATTCTCATCTCCTACCCTATCTCTACCTTAAGAGGACAGAGCCTGTGAAAGACCACTGGGAGGGGTGTAGTGTAGTGCTCAAATAACAGCCCTGGTCCTGACTTTGTTTTGTGTAAATCTCATTAAACATAAAACTCTTGCTTGACTTTTATGTGATTCTAAAAATATCAGATAGAGCCCTTTAGTGGGTCACCACACAGGTATCTAGTGACATTCTGTGATTAGACCCTACTACTCTATGATAACACTCTATATAAGTCCCTAAGGAGGAGGAGGAACTAACCACAGCTAGTGCTCTTTTTAGTTTTTCTCCAAAGGGTAATAGGGGGCTCCAAATGTGGACTCCTTGCTCACTGTGCCTTTTGGAGTACAGCTGCACAATCTCTTACTGATGAGACCTAAGAGAGGCCAAAACATACGTCTGGGGTTTGCTGTTTCTCCTGCTCAGGGTAGAAATGCCTGGTATTTTGGGGCTGGATCACTCTTCTGATTGAGACCAGACTGATATACTACACAATATTTTATACTACAGGATCATTTAGTGGCTAAAAGAGGCTGCTCTCTGGTTAGGTGAGCAGACCTACAGTAGAAACCTACTTAGGTGTTGTTTATTCTCAAAACCTCTGACACTTTTTGTTTAGTTTTTATCACTTAATTGATGATATGGGGAATCAGATGTGTATCAAGACCCACTCTCTGGCTGGGGTCTGTTGATCGGATTTGGGTGACTCTGGACTTTTGGATTACAGGAACATCATGTCTCAGCCCTTGGGTTAGACTGAGCAATATTGACAGTAAGTCTGACGAATCTTACTGCAAGCATATGTCCCTGGGTAAATAATACATCTACACGCCATGTCTTGATGAAAATTATGAACCACGTTTTATTTTGGAACAACATACTTAAAACATTTCACACACACACAGTGGAGGGAGTGGATCAACCTTTCCCCTTTCTCTGGCCAATAGCGTAACCTCCAGAGTAACCTAATTACCTCTGTCCAATGTAAAAGAGGTAGGCTATGGGAACCACCAGACCCCTTCCATGGGCCAACCCCAGACGTGGCCACCAAGCTCATTCTGACCCAGACTCTCCCCGTGGAAACTTCCTGTTTGAACTCCTAGGCCCCCCCCATTGTTATCTAGGTGCCTGGCTGTCTGGCAAATCTCTTTGTTTATACTAAGGACCATATGGCCAACTCCTGACTGAGAGTTTATACAATGGGGAAAGGTTAACTAAATACAATCAATCCCTAATACAAAATACAACATAATACTAACATATAATCACCCCTAACACAATATACAGATGGCAGCGATTGGTATATAACAGTCCCTCCTGGTAGGCACAACTAGTGGCCAACTTGAGTTATGACAATGTGGACCCCTTACTCACTGGAACTTAGGGGCTACACCTAACTGATGAGGCTCAAGAGAGGTCGAAACATACATCTTGGGTTTGCTGTTTCTCCTGTTCACAGTAGAATTGCCTCGTATTTTGATGCTGGATCACTACAGCAAACCTACTTAGGTGTTGTTTGTTCTCAGATGTTTCTGACTCTTTTTGTTTAATAAAAGTAGTTACCACAAGAGAGGCAGAGGAAAGGGTGCACCATTGGAGAATCTGTCTTTTTCATCAATAGAAAGCTTGATTGTACGAGTGTGTCTTTTCTTTAATATGTGAGTGCTCTGGTCATAATATCCCTGTCATAATTGTATTTCACCAATTTGTTTCCTCTTTGAAGACAAGAATTGATGTAAAAAATTATCATATTTACTAAACAAAAATATGATTCTACTAAGGCGACAATATATTTTTATTGCAGATTGTACCTTTTGAATTGTGGTTTCATTCATTCTGGACAGACCTAATCACTAGAAGTACATAGCATACTTTTATGTTTTTAACGAACCACTATATTTAATTTCCCCTTCTGGAACGCTACCTTTGGAGTGGTGAAGGGGCTTGTGTTATTCAATAAAGCTGTGAGCCATACAATGTAGGGTCACGCAAACCTTATGGATAAGCACAGCAAGAGACATAGATAAATGTGCCTGGCATGCCGCAGTCCATAGAGTCACAGAGAGTTGGACACGACTAAAGGACTGAACAACAACAAACAATGCCTTTACAAACAATGTTTCGTGGTGATAGACTATTAAAACCGGTATGCAGTTCAGAATAAATAAAAGTTAACATTTACCTTTTAAGCTTTAACTTTTTCCTGAAGCAGAGCTGCCTTCCTCCTCCTACCTGTAGCATGGCCAGCTCTGTCTATGTGCTGGACTATCATGGAACTGGGAAACAGGCTGGACTTATGTCACTGCCCCTGCCTATGCCCCTGCTGCATGATATCATTAGCTGCATCCTCACTACCCACATAGAGATGCCAGCTCTGTCTATGTGCTGGACTATCATGGAACTGGGAAGCAGGCTGGACTTATGTCACTGCCCCTGCCTATGCCTCTGCTGCATGATATCATTAGTTGCATCCTCACTACCCACATAGAGATGCCAGCTCTGTCTGTGTGCTGAACTATCATGGAACTGGGAAGCAGCCTGGACCTATGTCACTGCCCCTGCCTATGCCCCTGCTCTATAATATCATTAGTTGCATCCTCACTACCCACATAGAGATGCCAGCTCTGTCTATGTGCTGAACTATCATGGAACTGGGAAACAGGCTGGACTTATGTCACTGCCCCTGCCTATGCCCCTGCTGCATGATATCATTAGTTGCATCCTCACTACCCACATAGAGATGCCAGCTCTGTCTGTGTGCTGGACTATCATGGAACTGGGAAGCAGGCTGGACTTATGTCACTGCCCCTGCCTATGCCCCTGCTGCATGATATCATTAATTGCATCCTCACTACCCACATAGAGATGCCAGCTCTGTCTATGTGCTGGACTATCATGGAACTGGGAAGCAGGCTGGACTTATGTCACTGCCCCTGCCTATGCCCCTGCTGCATGATATCATTAGCTGCATCCTCACTACCCACATAGAAATGGCAGCTCTGTCTATGTGCTGGACTATCATGGAACTGGGAAGCAGGCTGGACTTATGTCACTACCCCTGCCTATGCCCCTGCTGCATGCATGACATCATTAGCTGCATCCTCACTACCCACATAGAAATGCCAGCTCGGTCTGTGTGCTGGACTATCATGGAACTGGGAAACAGGCTGGACTTATGTCACTGCCCCTGCCTATGCCCCTGCTGCATGATATCATTAGCTGCATCCTCACTACCCACATAGAGATGCCAGCTCTGTCTATGTGCTGAACTATCATGGAACTGGGAAGCAGCCTGGACTTATGTCACTGCCCCTGCCTATGCCCCTGCTGCATGATATCATTAGTTGCATCCTCACTACCCACATAGAGATGCCAGCTCTGTCTGTGTGCTGAACTATCATGGAACTGGGAAGCAGCCTGGACTTATGTCACTGCCCCTGCCTATGCCCCTGCTCTATGATATCATTAGTTGCATCCTCACTACCCACATAGAGATGCCAGCTCTGTCTGTGTGCTGGACTATCATGGAACTGGGAAGCAGGCTGGACTTATGTCACTGCCCCTGCCTATGCCCCTGCTGCATGATATCATTAGTTGCATCCTCACTACCCACATAGAGATGCCAGCTCTGTCTATGTGCTGGACTATCATCGAACTGGGAAGCAGGCTGGACTTATGTCACTGCCCCTGCCTATGCCCCTGCTGCATGCATGACATCATTAGCTGCATCCTCACTACCCACATAGAGATGCCAGCTCTGTCTATGTGCTGGACTATCATGGAACTGGGAAGCAGGCTGGACTTATGTCACTGCCTATGCCCCTGCTGCATGCATGACATCATTAGCTGCATCCTCACTACCCACATAGAGATGCCAGCTCTGTCTGTGTGCTGGACTATCATGGAACTGGGAAGCAGGCTGGACTTATGTCACTACCCCTGCCTATGCCCCTGCTGCATGCATGACATCATTAGCTGCATCCTCACTACCCACATAGAAATGCCAGCTCGGTCTGTGTGCTGGACTATCATGGAACTGGGAAGCAGGCTGGACTTATGTCACTGACCCTGCCTATGCCCCTGCCGCATGACATCATTAGCTGCATACTCACTACCCACAAAGAGATAACAGCTCTATTGTACTCTGCTTTCAGTTGTCTTACAGACCTTATCCCGGCCCTTTACAGATAATGCTCAGCCTGAAACAGAACCTACACTGTTCACACTTTATTTTTAGTCCAGCACAGAGACAGAGCTGGCCACGCCCATAATAGACAAAGGTAGGAGGGGATACAGACCTCTACTTGAGGAGAAAACACACAGTTGAAACCTAAGAGAGATGTTACATTTTATTTATTTTAAACGGCATACTTTTTTAATAGTCTATGCCCAGCAAACAAACACATGAGCCTTACTTCTACATGTAGTACAGTGTTCCTTTAAGTTACATAATGTTTTGGACAGGCAAACAAAGACAAAAAAACACAAAAATCTTAGCTTACTATATTTCATATCTAGTTCCATATCTAAGTTTTCTATATCTGTTTTTTATATTTGTTTTTTGCTGTGTTTTAACTGTTTGAGCTCTTTGTTTGGAGAAATATGTATAAAGTTTGTTTAGAAAAACATTCCTAATTTACTCACAGCTTCAGACTGTAATTAATAATTATGTCTAATTATGAAATCAAATGAATAATAAGACATTATTTGTTAACATTATTAATCATGATTGTTTTTTGAATGAAGAAGAGAGTTACATCTCTTAAAATCTCATCATTCAAAATAACATGTTTAAAAAAGGTATCACTGTATTGCGTGTTTTTGTGATGCTCAGTTGTATCTGACTCTCTGTGACCTCATGGCATCAACACACCATGTGGATCCACTTGGTTTGCATGACAGAGATACTAGAGGGTGTTGCCAGTTCTTTCTCCAGTGGGTCCTGGTATTACTAGGTGGTCTCCCAGACAAGCACTGACCAGGCCCAACCCTGCTTGTATTCAGGGTGGTGTGACCTCTTGGTCCCCTGACTGGAATCAAACCCAGGTTGCAGTGATGAAAGCCCTGAATCCTAACCACTGGACTACCAAAGGAACTCCTTTAAATTATGTTCTTTGCAGTTTTATACACCGCCTCTGTCAATAAACTGTGGGCCCTTCCAGTTATAATTTTTTATTTTCATTTTTTTTAAGAAACACATTTATTCGGCAGATAGTTCAGAAACGCGCATTCAATCCATATCTCTAAGTGGCAGACATTTAAAAGAGATTGAAGTGTGACAAATGTGTTCTTAATTAGCCTATATTTACAATTAGCTAACTAGGCCAATCGGGTGCAGTTTGAGTGTGTTTAATTAATCTTGTCCAGATTGAAATGTATTATTTGCTGTTAACATTTTGTCAGTACAAAAACTGTGAGATGTGCCGTGTTACAATGTGATGTGGCCATCTGCCCTATTATGACACGACAGACCAATCAAGGAAAATGCCTTCTTATCTTGCATCTTTATTATCTATTTACAGACAAACCAAGGCCATGAACAGAACATTTATACATATAGGCCCTCATTCAATTGCAATTTGGCCAATTGAATAGGGCTCTAAATAAGCACATAACATATATTTTTAAAGAAGTTTTTAGTTAGTAAACATCTATCCAAAAGCAATGATTTCACTAACTTAAAACGTATTTAAAAAAAATATGCTATGTGCTTATTTAGAGCCCTATTCAATTGGCCAAATTGCAATTGAATGAGGGCTCTAGTCTATTTCACTTATTGGGCTTTATTCACTAAACTTTGCCGGGGTGACAAAGGCTTAACAATGTCTAGTGCATAACCACAGATTCATTTCCTGTGGTAATTCTTGTTAGTTTCCAAACAAGTTTTACTAAATATTTTTTTAATGCAAAAAATAAACTTTTATAATGTTTAAAACATGTTCTTTCAAATGGATAGTAAATACGAAGAAGTAGACAGTTATCTACCTATAAGATTTAATTTATTAAGTAATTTTAGCGTTACTTTTAGAAAAGTCATTCCTTATTATATTTTATTTGGCCACAATGTATGATTTGGAGCCACCATAATTATATATATACTAGCGAATTGCCCGTCAAAAAATGACGGCAATGAAATTGTAAGGTAGCTAATGCTGTTCAGTGTGTAATAATGAAATATATAATACATAAATAAATGAATATACTTTACCTATTTTAAAGCATTGTGTGGAAGAGCTGTGAATGTGTTTTGATGTTGCTGCAGCATTAGTGGTGTGGATCTGCTGTGTAAGCGTGATGAATGTGTGCAGTGTAACACTGTGCGTGCGCGAGCCCAAACCGTTGTCGTGTACTTCCGCATTGGCGTAAAATGGCGAGTAATGTGTGGTATACGTTTGTATCGGAATATCCGTAGGTGTTTTGTGGTGTTTTGCGAGTTTCTTGTGGTGTTTTGCGAGTTTAGAGTGCTGTAGCCTCGTTTTCGTTTTGTTCGGCGGCCATTTTTTCTCTCGCTTCAAATTTTTTTTAGTCTCTAAACTGTTTTATTTTGCGTAAAATCGAGGTGTAAGTTGTATTTTTGAGGTGCTGGGTGCTCCCTCTTGGTGTAGGTAAGTTTTTTATGTATGTGGTGTGTGTATGTATTGTGTTTTAAATTTTGTAATGTTCGCGAGTTGCGTCCGAGTGTTGCGAGTCCGTAATGTGTGTGAACGTGTGTCGTATGTTGTTTGCGAGTGTCGTAATGTGTGTGTCGTACTGTTTGGGTTGCGACGTGAAGTTTGCGAGGGTCGCAGTTGCTGGCATGGAGCGCCTTCGGCGCTCCATGCTAGCAACTGCGGCCCTCGCTTTGCGAGGTCCTCAGGTGCTGGCATGGAGCGCCTACGGCGCTCCATGCCAGCAACTGAGTCCCTCGCTTTGCGAGGGTCCTCAGTTGCTGGCAAGGAGCGCCTTAGGCGCTCCATGCCAGCAACTGAGACCCTCGGGCAGTGCCCTCGCCTCGCGAGGGCCTCGGCTCGCTGTGCGAGCCGCGGCCCTCGCGAGGCGAGGGCCGCGGGCTCGCTACGCGAGCCCGCAGCGTTAGCAACAACTCGTACGCTCACAACTATATATGTGATATATATATATATATATATATATATATATAGTAAATAAAAAGTACATCTGTGTTCACATCTGAATGTCTAAAGCAAGTTAAAAAAACCTGCTTCCAGCTCAGAGTTCTGAGAAAAACAGTTATTACACTGCATTCTGGGAAGTTGAGCTGGGACATGCCCACAAATGCCTCGCTCTTCATTCCGTAGCTATTATCAAACATGGCTTCCTTTAAGCTTATGCATGCTGTATTACACAGCTTTAATGCAAAGCCAAGGTTGGAATAAACACAAGCTGAGTATCCAATCCATGTACAGCTGTTTCAAGCTTACTGACTATCATCAGCATGGAGCGGGATCTCAGCCTGTGTTGTGGACTTTATGAATAGGTAAGTTCACCACAACAATCATTTATAATATGGTGGGCAAAAGAGCGATAGAAGCCCTCCACCGTACAGTACTGTATATAGATGTTGGTACTTCATTGTACTTGTTACAGAATATATGTTTTGCGTCATTCAGTAATTTTTGACTCTCTGTGACCTCATGGACTGTAACACACCAAACACATCTTTATGTCCATGGTCACGCTGATCCATTCGGTATTCATGGCAGAGATACTGGAGTGGGTTAACAGTCCCTTCTCCAATGACCACAGCATACAGCTCCCGGTATCCCATGGTTGTCTCCCATCCAAGTATTGACCAGGCCCCACCCGCTTGATTTCCTGACTGGAACTGAACCCAGGCTGCAGCAGTGAAAGCACTATCTGACTTTATTTTTATCATCCTTATATTATGCTTTTACAGCTTTTCTTTTAGTGCATTGGTGATTTAATCATCACACTCGTATTGTTCCATTGTAACAAGACACCAATATGATGATACTAAATGTAGGGGTGATAAGATCTATGAAAACTATGCTCTTCAGGGCCAGGCTTAGGGCCTCATTCAATTGCGATTTGGCCAATTGAATAGGGCTGTATATAAGCACAGAGTATATTTTTTACAGAAGTTTTTAGTTAGTGAACTTCTATCCAAAAGCAAGGTCTTCACTAAGTAAAAACTTCTGTAACATAAGTATGCTATGTGCTTATATAGTGCCCTATTCAATTGGCCAGATCACAATTGAATGAGGCCCTTAGTTTTCTAGAGCTCCTAGGCACAGTATCCAAAGGGACCTTAAAGCTTAATCCTCTGCCCCTCCAATTAGTATCTGATACCATGTACATGTGGCTAGCATGTTCATCTGACACTATCCACATGTGTGTACATCCCCTAATACTAAATAAATAAAACAGGTATACACCACCCACAAATGTAACCATATGTTTCGGTATGATATTTAATTATATTTATAATTACTGCTTTTGCACGAAGCACTTTAATTTTTTAGTGACCGATAATGTTTCAGATTTCTTTGAGAAAGTCTGCTAAGGCTTTGTTAACATTAAAACATTAGTTATATTCACTATGTTACCTCTATAAACGTTATATTCCCATGAGAGCCATGTACATAATATATTGTTTTATTATATATTATACGTACAAATGTGTTTTGTATACAAATACACTGCATGGTAAAATAAATTTTAAACTTTTACTACTTTATTTATTAAATAATTGTAAAAGGAGACCACTACCTATTACTCTTACACACAAATACTACATGATTTATGCATGTAATATACACCTCATTACAAGGGCAATTATTCAATTATTTTTATTTTTGTTATTAAAACATTTAGATTACATCCATGTAATTTTTTCCACGCCATAGTTATGTATCCTTATTTTTACAATTAACAATTAATTAAATCATATTTTGGGGTAAGGGTTTTTCTTACACACTTACAAATATGCATACACTATATTGGCTTACACAGACACACACAAACTAAAAAATAATTGTTATTATTAATATTACTAGAGAATTGCCCGTCAAAAAATGACGGCAATGAAATTGTAAGGTAGCTAATGCTGTTTGGTGTGTAGTACTGAAATATATAATACATTAATAAATGAATATACTTTACCTATTTTGAAGCATTGTGTTGAAGAGCTGTCAATGTGTTTTGATGTTGCTGCAGCATTAGTGGTGTGGAGCTACTGTGTAAGCGTGGTGAATGTGTGCAGTGTAATAGTGTGCGTGCGCGAGACTAAACCGTTAGCGTAGTTGTGAACTTCCGCATTGTCGTAAAATGTCGGGTAATGTGTGGTATGCGTCTTAGCGGAATATCCGTTGGTCTTTTGTAGTGTCTTGCAAGTTTCTTGTGGTGTTTTGCGTGTTTAGAGTGCTGTAGCCTCGTGTTCGTTTTGTTCGGCGGCCATTTTTTCTCTTGCTTAGAGAATTTTTTAGTGTCTAAACTCTTTTATTTTGAGTTAAATGAAGATGTAAGTTGCTTTTTTGAGGTCATGGATGCTCCCCCTTGCTGTAGGTAAGCTTTTTATGTATGCGCTGTGTGTATTTATTGTGTTTTGAATTTTGTAATGTTCGCCGGTTGCGCCCGTGTTGTTTGTTTTGCGACGTAAAGTTTGCGAGGGTCACAGTTGTTGTGTTGTGTTGTTTGCGTTACAACGTAAAGTTTGCAAGGGTCGCAGTTGCTGGCAAGGAGCGCCTTTGGTGAGGGCCGCAGCTCGCTGTGCGAGCCCGCAAGCGTTAGCTACAACTCGTACGCTCACAACTATATATGTGATAATGTATTTGTAACGAGCCAATATATTCTGTAGCGCTATATATGGGTTAAGTTAAAAGGCAAAAAACAATAGCAATATTTGTTTTGTTGTTTCATCGTTCAGTCGTATCCATCTCTCAGTGACCGTATGGTCTGCAGCAAACAGATACAAACATTATGTCTCTGGTTGTGCTTATCCATAAGGTTTTATTGGCAAAGATAATGGAGTGGGTTGCCAGTTAATTCTCCAGTTGTCTATGTTCCATCCAACCTCTCTGCTAGTCCCTGCCCATCTTGGGAAACCCTACATATTAATACACTGCAAATAATCAAGGGCCCTGTGTTTGAGCTTAGAAGCACCTTGCAAGACTGAAATCTCACAAACTTACAATCTAATTATCTTCATGTTATACATAAACATACCACAAATTGCCTATAATAATCACCATCAGTACACATATATAGAAATAAAAATAAAATATGCAGTTTATGTATTTTATTTGCCTTGTAGTTTGTACTTAGCTGAGCTGTTGTACAGAAGTAGGCCTCCTGTTTGCTTCCTACAGGGAGGCACCAGCATCTGCAGGTAGTTGAATAAATAGTATATATGCTAGCAGGTATAAAGTGCGGCAGTGATTTTTTAAGCTATGGATAGGATAGTTATGATATAAGGTTAGTGTACAAGTAGAATGTATTGCCTGGTGGTCCAGTGGTTAGGATTCGGAGCTTTCACCTGTGTGGGGATATTATTACGAAGGTAGACCTTGTCTGAGGTGTGCCGCATAGGTGTTTGCCTTATCATAAATCTGGCCCTGATGCTCATGCTGTCCTTATTACCTGTCTCATCTATGGTAAGCTGAGTTGTGCGTTAAATGTTTAAAAAACAATATTTTACTTTTGTGGTTTCCACAGTGATGTCATTAGTACCATGGATATATAATAAACATTAACAACCACAGTACGCAAGCTACTGTACATAAATGTTGTTCTTGTGCAGATTGTTTTTGCAACCTTCCATATTGGGAGAGGTATGCTACTGAGAATTACTGTTCTACTTCCTTCATTCGTTACAATCCACCATGTCTTTCCTTTATTGAATATATATGTCAGGGGGGCATTTCCATCTCCTTTCTACACACCAATCCTGAGGTCAATATTTATCACATATATAGTTGTCAGTGTGTGTCACGTTACAATGTTGGTCACACTTTTGCAGCAAAACGAGCCGTCAACCATGAGGGACTTAGGCTGCAATAAGCACTGAAGGCGCTCATTGCACTGCGAGCCTCACGAAGCCAAAGATGCTCATTGCACTGCAAGCCTCGCAAAAGCGAGGCGAGCAGTTGAGGCACCGGGACTTAGCCTGCAATGAGCCTCGCACTGGGACTTAGGCTCCAGTGAGCGCCGAAGGTGATCATTGCACAGTTGAGGCACGCAGGACTTAGCCAGTCAAGCAGGCAAAGCGAGGCGAGCCGTCGACCGCATACCTTGTGAAGCGAGGCCAGCAGTTGAGGCACCCGGGACTTACGACCCGTACGACTTAGGACCAAAACCTGTACATGCACTCTACGGCTTGCAAAAATCTGACTTTACCGCCCGAACCACGGAACAACAAAGACCTCAAAATGACAACAAATATGCCTCAAATTAACGTACACACTCACACACAGTGGGAGAGCCGAAAAATGACTGCCGAAAAAACGCAACACAACGAAAAAAAGGCCAAAGGACGTAAAACTAGCCCGAAGTACGTAAAAACTGCTCATAGGGTCCATAGCCTCACATTATGCCGCAAACACCATTGCCAGGCTTACTATTTCACTTCCGTCATTTTTGACGGGCAATTTACTAGTAGTCATATATTTTTAAGAACTAGGATTGACCAGAAGCTATTCAAAAGAAGGAATTCACTTCAATATTGAATGTTTTAAATTCAACAGTGCATTTGAGTTATTTTATCTTTTCTAAATGAATAAACTTTACATTAATAATTGTAAAAGCAGTAGAACAGGAAGTTTAATTGTTGCCATTTTTGTGATGTCATTTAGAGTACAGGAAGTAAAACACACAATTCATTTTAGTAAGTAATTATCCTTGGCTTTCATCTCTCCACAAATGACAGGATGATATAATGTAACTAACAGCATGAGTGCTTCTAAAACTGGTAAGTACAGTACATTACTGCTAAAGACATTCCGAAATTGGATCTTTATATTAAAATCATGTTCTTCTGAAACATCTCTTCCTGCTGTTTCCAATTGGTTCCTGTCAAGGGAAGAGCTATAAATGATATTACATGTGCTACCAGTGGCAGTGATGTACAAGCAGTGCTATAAGAATTATATGACAAAACACTAATTCAGTAAACTTGTGGTTCCATTCTATAAGAAATATTGTGTTGTGAGAAAACTTTTGGCATTGGAAAAAATTATTATATAATAATCACTTAATATTAATAGCTAATTGATAGTTCTTTACATAATAGTTAAAAATGAAAGGCTGATTTGTTTACTTTTTAACAAAGGCCACTATGATAATTCCCTATATCTCAGATTACACCATGTTTAAGAGTAAAGTAAATCTCCCTAACTATTCTATTTACCCATCCGGGAAACATTGCGAGAGAACTTCTACGAGTGACTGCGGCAAGACTAAGCTGAAAATTACTGCAGACTTTTCCACTGACAAAAGATTATGTGTTACTGCCGTTACTACAAAATGTTTTATATGCTTACTTTTATTTGTTATATTAACTAGGATATTGTTTAACACCCTATTTATATTTATATTCATTCTGCCTGCACTGCTAGTGGACTTCTCCAAACTTGGCCCCTCTATTTGTAGAGAGAAATGAGCACCTGGTGGTCCAGTGGATAGGGTTTGTTACTTTCATCGCTGCAACCTGGATTTGATTCCAGTTAGGGAACTAAGATGTCACACCACCTTGAAGCCAAGCACGGTTGGGCCTGGTCATTACTTGGATGGGAGACCACCTTGCAATACAAGGAACTGTATGGTGTGGCCCACTGGAGAAGGATTTGGCAACCCTATCCATTGCCTCTGCAATGCAAACCAGGTGGATCAGCATGGTGTGTTATGGTCCATGAGGTCACAGAGAGTTGGACACAACTGAACAATGCAAACACATATGAGCAACTACAATGTAAAGGCTATGGTTTGCATTGCCCAGCTATTTAAAAAAATATATATTTTCATACTTAACTGCCTAGCAACTAGTGATGCGGTGCAGCTCTGCTTTTCTGATTGGAGGATAGTTTCTCATAGCAATTACGCTATTGTATGGCCTTAGTAGCGCCTCCAAAGTTACATGGGAGGTTCCCAGAGAGAGGGCATGTTATTGAACACTGGAATGCGCAAAAATATACCCAGGGGTTTAAATTTGTCTTTTTTATCGCCAGTTTTCGCATATATTGTATTGCTCTGTACCTACCTTGGGCACCCCGATTTGAGAGCGCACAAGACGTGCGTGCCGCCATGTGTGTGCCGAGGAAAGCGCGCAACAACACCAGTGCACTCCAAAATGGGAATGGGGATAGGGGATAGGGAGAGGTGGCATAGGGATAGTCACCCAGCAGAAGTGAGACAGCTGTGTGTGAGGAAGCTCTGCTCCAAATCTTACTGAATTGTAATATAAAATGTGAGACAGAATCAGGAACGGTGCCATTTACCTCATCCACATCACTATGCCTTGCAGGGGGGCTGGCAAGGCATAGTGATGTGGATGAGGCAAATGGCACCCCGATTACGGGCAAAAAGGGGAAATAGAGGAAGAGAGAGAGAGATGGGAAGGAAAATAGAGAGAGGAAAGAGGATAATGGGGAGAGAGAGATGAGTGGTGAAGGAAATGACAGTAGGGAAATGGAGAAAAGAAATAAAATGGGGAGAAGATAGAGAAGAGAACTGCTGTATCATCCGGGCGGGCTGGTGTTGGTGCGCGCATTTCTTAGGCATTCTGGGCGCACACATGGTGTTGCGCACATCTCGTGCACCCCAAAGTCATGCCACCCCTATATTGTTATAAGGTCTTTAAAAGTGTCTCGTTAGCTGTCATTTTGGTCTTATCATTGAGAAAGCTGTGTGACGAAACGCATATGTTAATGTCTTCATTTGTTTCTAGCATCATTTTATTTTATCTACTAGTATGTATTTTAATTTATTTATTTTATATTATTTATAATAAAAAAAATTAGGTGGAGGCCCATTTCAAAGTGTTGGCAAAGAGGATCATTGGATTAAATGAAGACAGAAGAGAACAGATTATTCAATCAACACGATTGGCCCACTTATCCAGGGCAGGGGTATAGGAGCCAAATAAATTCTGGGAGGGATGCATTACAGCACCATAGATTAATACATGCATATTAGATATGGTAAACAGTCACTGATAAGAAACAATAATATGAAGAAGTGCTTACCTTTGTTAGCTCTATCTGAAAGGATTTTGCAGCCTGCTACTTATTGATGTCGCCATACAGGAGGGTGTTTCTTTCATCTGTAATGCTTGTATTATGTATATGGAAGGACAGAAAATAATAGGGTTTTGGGAGATGGCTATACAAGATACAATCCCTATTCTAAGTCAAAACTGGGCAGACAAATCCTGTTATAAAAGCCTATATTGCCCTGTCTGACATGTCTCTCTTCTTCCCTATCTGCATCCAGAAAACAATTCATGGGGAGTACTGAAGTACTACTGCGGTGCTATGCTCACAATATGTGTTTCTGAAAAAGTTCACTTTATAGTGAATGCAATGGTTTGTTATTTAAGTTAAGGTGTCCTAGATTCCCATGGCACAGGGGTTATATGAAGGTGCCATGGGAATCTAGGACACCTCAATGTTTATTTAATCATGGTTATATTTTTTCTTACTTTGTAAAATGTCTTTTTTCTCCTTTAGACATTTTACAAAGTAAGAAAAATTATTAACTTTTATTTATTTTAAACTGTATAATCTTTTAATAGTCTCTAAAACAACAAACAAACCTTACTTACTTTTAACAGTGGTCCTTTAACACAAAGTATAATATTACCTATTTGCTTTTTGGGGGAGCATATAAATGTTTGCCTTGGGTAGCAAAATAATTTGTTTCTGTTTTAAAAGTCCAAACAGAAACTTGCAATGATTTGATCTCTGTCTCCAAGGTTCCCACCTACTTAACAAGTAAGCTATACTTACAGTTGGGAGTAGGTATTATAAGACAATAATGAATAAGACCAGGACTGCATAGACATGCTTAAATTAAGTAATAATTGAAATGTTATTTTTTGGTTCAAAATTTAAAAAAAGGATTATACCGAACATACCAAATTATTACTGCTTTTAGTGTAAATATTTAAAGAGACAAACTTGAAGAATTGCACTGACTGGCAAATACAGCACCTGATAAAAATCTAAATAAACACTGGAGATGTAACTATTACAATAGCACACATTATCACAATCGGTGGACATGTAAGAAAATTCAAGGATTTTGGTCTTATTTGACTACAATTTGGAAGTATCTCCTGAGTGGATGCTATTACACATATTTCTTATGAAGATTAATTTTTATGATAAAAGTTAGATCGTTCAAATTTTATTGGTAGCTAGGTGGTCTATAACAAAGTTTTGGAAAC
This sequence comes from Discoglossus pictus, assembly GCA_027410445.1. Lineage (NCBI taxonomy): Eukaryota > Metazoa > Chordata > Amphibia > Anura > Alytidae > Discoglossus > Discoglossus pictus. The sequence continues at coordinate 73,289,139 of CM050169.1, forward strand.
AATCTGATATCCCAACATGGGATATGATTCATTAAATACTAGAGGGAAATAAAGCAATATGCATTGATTTTTAGAAATTGACTAAAACATCATCTGATAAATCTGTAAAAAGATGGCAAAAGTAGACGTAGCATGCAGCTTAGTCTTCCTAGGAATGGTTCTCTACCCCCTCTGCGCATTCTATTACCGCATATACTCGAGTCGAAGCCGACTTTTTCAGCACATTTTTTATGCTGAAAAGCCCCCCTTGGCTTATACCCGAGTGAGGGTCCCCTCAGCACACGATTCCTCTTCCTTCCTCCTTCTCATTGCCCTCTTCCCGATCCTCCTCCTCCCTCCTCTTCCCCATCCTCCTCCTCCCTCCTTCCCCCTTCCTCCTTCCTCCTACCCTTCTTCCTTCCCCCTTCCTCCTTCCCCCCTCTCACCTCTTCTCTGTAGCCTCCGATCAGCTCCTGCTGCTGATCGGAGCCCGCAGCGCATCTTATGCCTATCTCTGGAAACGGCATATGCTAATGATGTGACATCACATGCGCGTCACGTCATTAGCATATGCCGGTTCCAGAGAATGGCATAAGACATGCTGCGGGGCTCCGATCAGCAGCAGGAGCTGATCGAAGGCTACAGAGAAGATGTGAGAGGGGGTAAGGAGGGAGGATAAGGAGGGAAGATGAGGGAGGAAGATGGGGGGAAGAGGAGCATGAGGGGGGGAAGAAGAGGATGATGGGGAAGAGGAGGGTGATGTGAAGAGGATGAGAGGGGGAGTAGGCTGAGAGGGGTGGGGGGAAGAGGATGGTGAGAGGGGAAGGGAGGGAAGAGGAGGTTGATGGGGAAGGGGGGAAGAGGAGGATGATGGGGAAGGGGGGAGAGGAAGAGGGGGGTGAGGGGCGAAGAGGTGGATGAGTGGGGAAGAGGAGGATGAGGTGGAAGAGGAGGATGAGGGGGATGAGTGGATGAGGGGGGAAGAGGAGGATGAGGGGGGAAGATGATGCGAAGAGGAGGGTGAGGGGAGGAGGGGGAAGAGGTGGTTGGGGGAAGAGGAGGATGAGGGGGGAGAGGGGAAGGGGGAAAGAGGAGGGTGATAGGGGAAGGGGGGAAGAGGAGCATGATGGGGAAGAGGAGGATGATGGGGAAGGGGGCGAAGAGGAGGGTTGGGGAAAAGGTGGATAAGGGGGGAAGAGGTGGTTGAGGGGGAAGAGGAGGATGAGGGGGAAGAGGAGGATGAGGGGGGAGGATGAAAAAGGGAGGAGAATGAGGGGGAAAGGAGGAGGATGAGGGGGCTTAGGGCTCATAATATATGTTTTGTTGACCCTATTTTCAACTTACACAGCTAGTTTACTGTTTTTCTTTGAAAAAAATATTCAAAAACATTTAACTTACTGATGCCTCAATTGATTGAATTGCATTAGTATCTATTTTTATTTTTGAATTCTATCAGTAGCTACTGTTTTCCCAGTTTTTTGTGGTAAAATTAGGTGCCTCGCCTTATATTTGGGTCAGCTTATACTCAAGTATATACGGTATGTTATGTTATGGATTTGATTATTTGTCTTGTAATATGTGAATATTGTATTTTTTGTTTATAAATATAAAATTTTTATAAAAACAAAACAAAACAAGAATTGCATTGATAAAGAGCAAAATGTGTGTATTAATAAAACCTCTAACATATTATCTATGTAATTATGCCACAATGGAAGCTGCCAGTTTAATTCCTGTTGACTTTCAGGTGGGAGTAAACCGTGAACACAACTACAATGGAAACATGATAAACTGTGATCTTTATATATTTACTTTCTTTTTTTTATTTATAAAGTGGAAACATTTTCTTTAGCTCTATTTATAAAGCAGAATACAGTGAGTACATGTTTTTCCTTTCTTTGCCTATAATCAAGTTTAATTGTTCACAATTATAGCAGTCTTTCAAATTTGGATGGTTTAATAGATTTATATTTTTTCATTGTGTGCTAGTTACGTAAGTAAAAATGTGATACACTTATTTACACTTATCTTATTAGTATGAAACTCATTCATTATGAGACATATTTTTATATGTAGAGGCTTAAATGACCAATTTAGAAAATGCTTCAAATATTTTGTGACGTATGTAATACACTAAAAACATTAGCAGCTAACGTAAGCCATGCAAGTTTATAGATTTCACTGATCCCTAGAACATTTTAAGTCTAGTTATAGTAATATGCATTATACATAAGAGTTCCAGAAATATCAGATTATTCAAAAAAGTATGCCAGGAAGGTCAATTTCTAAAAGTAAATAATGTTTTTTTCACGTAAAATGGCTCTTTCCATTAGGAGAAAAGCCTTTCCACAAAAACAGACACTAATGGGTTCGTATGGTAAGAGCAAGGTATGTGACTGGAAATGTTTTGCCCTCAATCTGTAAATATATATTTCCTTACTTTAAGATGCAACTGCAAATACCAATTATTTTATCATGTACTTAAAAGAGCATGTTTTTTGCCCAAAAGTAAATTATATTAATTTAATAATTATTTATATTCATTTAATTTATTTAATATAAATTAGCTCTGAAAAATGGAAAAATCAGTGTTTGATTAGCCTTATCAGTGAATTAAACAGACGTAGAGGGTTCCCTGTTTTTCATATTAAAATAATCTAAAAGTGTTTATTTACCTATTTATGACATGAAGAGGGATCAGCTGGACTGACCAATGAATGGATCCTACCATTTGGGTCATTTCATCTGCAGATTCCTGTGTATTGGTGCTGAAGATTCCCCTGGCAGGAAGGGTTGTGCCAACATATATGGAGAGCAGGAATGCAATTCTAAAAAGTAGAGGCAGGATTCCTTTTTATCTGGATACCCCTTGGAAACACATCTGACACTCTTCTAAACTTTCAATTTCAAAAAGGGTAATGCCCTTTATTGAAAGACTTATATATGCGGGAGAACAAAAAGGTTCCAGTAATTTAATTAGTCTGGGTACAGAGTAACACAAGCTAAAGTTATTAAGATACGAAGATCAGCTAACCTAATCACTCAGGAGAAGGTAGAGCCTTCCATTTTGCCATAAATGTTTATCTTTAACATTGTATATGTAATTTTGTAAATACAAAAGAGCACATGTAGCAGGGCCTGTTTTAGGCAGGTGCTCAAGGTAGTGTTGTAGTTCATATAGTAAATTGCAGTATGGAGCTTCTTGATAAAATGGTATTAATATTGTGACAAATTGATAGAAGGAATACTTTATATATTAGCATAAGAATGAGCAAAGCTTTATGTGCAGTCCAACAGAGGGTGTTAACTAAACGTCAGCATAATCAGTAACCTGAAATCATAATGGAGGTGATATTTAAGTATGCAGGATGAGAGAAGGGGAAGAAAAGTCTTTCCTTAAAGAAAATTGCAGCTGTACTTTGGTAGAACTGAAGCAAGCTGTACTGGGAGGAGAGGGCACCTAGTAAGGTGTATAAGCAGTTAGGCTCACTGTTTACGCAGATGTTTACTTTGACTATTGCTGAAAAGAAAATAATTTTCTATTATTCTACCAGGGGTAGAAAGTGTAGAGGGGGTAAGAAACGAATTAACTAGTCAAGGGGGAGGAGATAGGGGAGGGTTAGTATCGTCAATAGGGAAGTATTGTTAAGTAACTCAAGTACAGTGGCAGGCATTTAAAGACTACAAACTCATAACATAGTGTACACAAGTGTATGCTTGCTAATGACAGAAACTTGCCAGGAAAAATGGGAGAGTTAGAATTATTAGCAGTTAATTACAAATGGAATTTAATAGGCATTACTGAAACATGGTGGGATGAATCGCATGACTGGACTTTTAATCTGGATGGTTATAGCCTATTTAGGAGAGATAGGGAAAATGGTAAAAAAGGAGGAGGGATTTGTCTGTTTGTTAAACCTGAATTTAAGCCTATAGTCAGAGAAGATATCTATGCTGGAACTAGCGGTATTGTTGAATGTTTCTGGGTAGAGTTAAATAGCGGAGCAGAAAATTCTAAGAGAATATTGGTAGGAGTATGCTATAAACCCCCAAATATAACTGAAAGTGATGAAATGCAATTATTATTACAGATTGGAAATGTAGCTAAGCATGGGTATGTTCTAATAATGGTAGATTTTAACTACCCTGAAATAAACTGGATAAATGAGACCAGCAGTACAGGTAAGGGAGCAGGTTCTTGAGTACACTCAGGGATCATTATCTGGCCCAGGTTATACAAGAGCCTCCTAGAAATTAAGCTATATTGGAGTTAGTAATCACAAATAATATTGATATGGTATCAAATGTTGATATAGGGCAACCTTTGGGAAACAGTAATCACAACACAGTCTCATTTGAGATTTAAAAAAAAAAAAAAACTGTAAGTGGCCAACAAAAACTCTAAATTTTAAAAGGGCAGATTTAAGGACAGCAATACAACGTATAGACTGGGACAAAGAAGTGATGGGTAAAAATACTGAACATAAATGGACAACGTTTAAATCCTTACTAATTATACATATACCATGTGGAAATAAAAGTAGAAGTAAATCCCAACCCATGTGGCTTAACAATGATTTAAAGATGAAGATAAAGAGTAAAAAAAACAGGCATTTAAATTATACAAAAAAGAGGGGACAGAGACTGCCTTACGTAATTACACGGAAATCAACAAGGCTTGCAAAAGGGCTATTAGACTGGCTAAAAAAGAAAATGAAAAGTTAGTTACAATGGAAAGTAAGATTAACCCTAAAAAAAAAAATATATATTAATGGGAAGAAGGCAAGGCAGGAAGCTATAGGAACATTACAATGTGACACACAACGTCTGATAATTAGTGAGCAGGAAAAGGCAGATGAGCTAAATAGGTTATTTTTTTTTTGGTATACACAAGGGAGGTAACAGTAGTTGGGTCACTGCAACATAATGTGGCTACACTAACTTTGTCAAATAATTGGTTAACGCAGGAAGAAATCCAAAAGAGGTTGGAAAAAATAAATGTTAATAAAGCTCCAAGTCCTGATGGGATACATCCAAGGGTAGTGAGGGAACTGGGTTCTGTAATAGCCAAACCATTATATCTAATTTTTCAAGATTCACTCAAAACTGTGGCGCTACCAGATGACTGGCGAAAAGCAGAGGTGACCTATATTTAAGAAGGGAGCAAGAAAAAATCCAGGAAATGATAGACCTGTAAATCTCCCTTCTGTAGTGGTGAAAGCTTTTAGAAGGGTTAATAAGGGATGGTATACAAGAATATGTCTATTTAAACAAGATTATAAGTAGGAATCAGCATGGATTTATTAGGGACAGGTCATGTCAGACCAATCTAATTTGTTTCTTTGAAGAGTTTAGTAGAAACTTGGATCAAGGCAACTCAGTGGATGTAGTCTTTTTGGATTTTGCAAAGGCTTTTGATACAGTGCCACATGGAAGATTACTGTGCAAACTAAGGGATAGAGGAATTGCAGTCAATATCTGCTCATGGATTGAGAGCTGGCTAAAAGACAGGAAGCAAAGGGTTGTGGTAAATGGAACATACTCAGATTGGACTAATGTAGTAAGTGGGGTTTCTCACGGCTCAGTATTAGGTCCTTTCCTTTTTAATATATCTTTTAATGACTTAGAAGTAGTACTGGAAAGTATTGTCTGCAGTTTTGCTGATGACACTAAGTTGTGCAAGGTAATTAAATCAGATAATGATGTACTTTCCCTCCAAAGGGATTTGCATAAAATAGAGAAATGGGCGAGCAAAGATTTAATACGAATAAATGTAAAGTTATGCATCTGGGAAGGAAAAATAGCCATGATTTTTTTATTCCTTATGGAGCAAATATAGGGGTACTAAAAGGGATTTGGGAGTACTTGTGGACAACCACCTAGTTAACAGTGCTCAATGCCAAGCAGCATCTGCAAAGGCAAGTAAAATATTAGTATGTATTTAGAAGGGTATAGATGCAAGGGAAGCAAATAATATTCTGCCACTATAGAAATCCCTAGTACGCACTCATTTGCAATATGGAGTACAATTTTGGTCACCACTACATAGAAAGGACATTGGAGCTGGAAAAAGTACAGAGAAGGGCAACATAACTAATAAGGAGGGTGGAGGGGCTATGAAGAAAGACTAACCAAATTAAACATATTTTCTCTATAAAAAAGGCGTGAAAGAGGGGATATGATTACATTGTATAAATATATCTAGGATCAATACAAGGCTTTGTCAAGTGAGCTTTTTGTGCCAAGGTTTTTATCTGACAACAAGACATCTTTTGAGAGTAGAAGTAAAAAGATTTCACCTTAAAGAAAGAAAAGGGTTCTTCACAGTAAGGGTGGTTAATCTGTTGAATTCTCTACCAAAGGAGGTGGTGACAGCAGATTCGATAGATAACTTTAAATAGGGATTGGGTATATTCTTAAATAAAAGGGGAGTATTGATCCAGGGAGGAGTCTGATCGCCAGTAGCAGGGGTCAGGAAGGAAATGTATAGTTTTTTCTCCTTTGAGACAATTGGCAAAGTTTCACTGTTTTTTTTTTTTTTCTGTCTGCCTCCCTGTGGATCAATTAACAATGAATCTGCATATTGCAGATCAGAGGAGATGTAAAAAGGTTGAATTTGATGGACTAAAAGTCTTTTTTCAATCTCAATTACTATGTAACTATATAATATTAATTAAAAAAAATAAAAAGCACTTGAGTTCTCGAAAGTCTTACTACTGAATACTGCATAATAAAAAAAAAATATATAAATATAAATATATATATATATATATATATATATATATATATATAGGTGTAAACCTGGAGTTGTGGGACGGTCCCTCCTCCTCAGTGAGGAGTAGCTGAAGTGTGCCAGAGCCTACTGAATTTTAGCCTGCTTAGAGGACCAAATAGTCGTGATGTAGACAAGGCATGTCCTGAAAGTGGGAGAAAATGATATATATGTAGCCGACATCTGACATGAGGCTTGCTATCATCTTTGGACATAGTCAAAGACAGCTGTAATCAGCAATGTGATGCTTATTGAAAGCTAAAAAACAAGTAGAAATTAGCCGAAATGTGCAATGAGGGCTTATTGAAAGCTGCATGACAATGAAATAGTGTGACCTGGACGTGGGTAGGGACATTGATAGGGTTGAATTTGGTGATGTGACACTGATTGACAGAAGGTTATGACTTATTGAAAGCCCTTGGTGCATTGGATCTCCAGTAGTGATGTCGCGAACATAACATTTTCGGTTCGCGAGCTGCGAACGCGAATTGCCGCAAATGTTCGCGAACCGGCGAATCCGGCAAACGGCCATAGACTTCAATGGGCAGGCGGATTTCAAAACCCACAGGGACTCTTTCTGGCCACAATAGTGATGGAAAAGTTGTTTTAAGGGGACTAACACCTGGACTGTGCCATGCCGGAGGGGGATCCATGTCAAAACTCCCATGGAAAATTACATAGTTGATGCAGAGTCTGGTTTTAATCCATAAAGGGCATAAATTACCTAACATTCCTAAATTGTTTGGAATAACGTGCTTTAAAACATCAGGTATGATGTTGTATCGATCAGGTAGTGTAAGGGTTAGGCCCGCTTCACAGTGACAGACCAAACTCCCCGTTTAACGCACCGCAAACAACCACAAACAGTCCATTTGCACAACCGCAAACTCCCCATTTGCACAAGGTTGGATACCAAGCTAGCCATGTCCCGTTCCTCGTCCTCAGTGATCTCACTGAAGGTCTCTTCCTCCACCCAGCCACGTACAACACCAAGGGTCCCCAAAAGGTGACAACAAACCCCCTGGGACGCCTGCTGTGTTTGGTCTTCCACCTCCTCAAAGCCACCTTCCTCCTCTGACTCCTCTTCTTCAGACTCCTCTCACTGCATTGCCTCTCCCCGCATTATTATAAGGTGTGTTAAGTAGTACTACTCTTATCAGTTTAATACCTGTTACGTCACCTATCAGGGGGCGTGTATAAGGCCTGGATTTTTGAAACCGAAAGATGGAAAAAGATGCTTGGTTGGTCCTCCCACTTCAATTTTGGGGCACGGCGCGTGCAATCTAAGGTGCCACCAAATAGGAGTGACGTGTTTGTATGTACTACTCTTATCAGTTTAATACCTGTTACGTCACCTATCAGGGGGCGTGTATAAGGCCTGGATTTTTGGGACCGGGAGATGGAAAAAGATGCTTGGTTGGTCATATCACTTCAATTTTGGGGCACGGCGCGTGCAATGAAAGGTGCCATCAGATAGGAGTGGTGTTTTTGTAAGTACTACTCTTATCAGTTTAATACCTGTTACACCACCTATCAGGGGACGTGTATAAGGCCTGGATTTTTGGAACTGGGAGATAGAAAAAGATACTTGGTTGGTCGTATCACTTCAAATTTGGGGCGTGGCGCGTGCAATCTAAGGTGCCACCAGATAGGAGTGGCGTGTATGTAAGTACTACTCTTATCAGTTTAATACCTGTTGCGTCACTTATCAGGGGGCATGTATAAGGCCTGGATTTTTGGAACTGGGAGATGGAAAAAGATGCTTGGTTGGTCCTCCCACTTCAAATTTGGGGCACGGCGCGTGCAATCTAAGGTGCCACCAGATAGTAGTGGCGTGTTTGTAAGTACTACTCTTATCAGTTTAATACCTGTTACAGCACCTATCAGGGGGCATGTTTAAGGCCTGGATTTTTGGAACCGGGAGATGGAAAAAGATGCTGTCACAGAGCCGGGGGTGGCGCCCCCTCGTCGGGCTACCTGGTTGATCCTGCCTCAAAGATTAAGCCATGCATGTTTAAATACACACAGCCGGTACAGTGAAACTGCGAATTGCTCATTAAATCAGTTATAGACTGGTTCCTTTGATCGCTCCATCTGTTACTTTGATAATTGTCGGAATTAGAGAGCTGATACATGCCGACGAGCGCTGACTTCCCGGGATGCGTGCACTTATCAAAAATTAGGTATTGTTGCAGCCGCTGCTGTTGCAGCGACCAAAAAAATTTACGTTTGTTTCCCAGGCAGAAACTGCCCTAAAACATTGCGTCTTGAACCGTAGTTGGTGGCGGATAAGTCACGCAATTCATGCGGCATTCAAAGATAAAATACTGCAGCTTGTGCACCATTTTTAGCTCAAGGCAGCTCATCTCATCAGCCCTTTTTTAGTGTAATGTATCGCCCAATGTCAGTCCGTTCGGGATCCATCCCTCATTCATCTTTATAAAGGTGAGGTAATCTAGACTTTTTTGACCTCGGCAACTTCTCTTTTCAGTGACAATACCTCCTGCTGCACTGAAGGTCCTTTCTGACAGGACACTGGAAGCGGGGCAGGCCAGAAGTTCTATGGCAAATTGGGATAGCTCAGGCCACAGGTCAAGCCTGCACACCCAGTAGTCAAGGGGTTCATCGCTCCTCAGTGTGTCGATATCTGCAGTTAAAGCGAGGTAGTCTGCCACCTGTCGGTCGAGTCATTATCTGAGGGTGGATCCCGAAGGGCTGTGACGATGCGTAGGACAGAAAAAGCTCTGCATGTCCTCCATCAACAACACATCTTTTAAACGTCCTGTCCTTGTCGGCGTGGTCGTGGGAGGAGGAGGATTACTTTCACCTCTTCCCCTGTTAGATTCCCGTTGTGCTGTGACATCACCCTTATATGCAGTGTAACGCATACTTTTTAATTTCATTTGGTACTTCTGCATCCTTTCTGCCTTGCGGTAATTCAGTATCATTTCAGGTACTTTCTGCTTATACCGGGGGTCTAGTAGCGTGGACACCCAGTACAGGTCGTTCTCCTTCAGCCTTTTTATACGAGGGTCCCGCGACTGGCACGACAGCATGAAAGACCCCATTTGCACAAGGATGGATGCCGAGCTACCCATGTCCCGTTCCTCGTCCTCAGTGATCTCACTGAAGGTATGTTCTTCCCCCCAGCCACGTACAACACCACGGGTACCAGATAGGTGACAACGAGCACCCTGGGAGGGGTGTTGTGATTGATCTTCCTCCTCCCCCTCAAAGCCACATTCCTCCTCTGACTCCTCTTCCTCACAATCCTCCTCCAGCGTTGCCGCAGGTCCAGCAAGCGATGCTGATAAGGCTGTTTCTGTTGGTGATGGTGACCACAACTCTTCCACTTCTTCATCACGCTCATCTACGGCCTGTTCCAACACTCTTCGCAGGGCACGCTCCAGGAAGAAAACAAATGGTATGATGTCGCTGATGGTGCCTTCGGTGCGACTGACAAGGTTTGTCACCTCCTCAAAAGGACGCATTAGCCTACAGGTATTGCACATGAGTGTCCAGTAATGTGGCAAAAAAATTCCCTGCTCCGCAGAGGCTGTCCTAGCACCCCGGTCATACAAATACTCGTTAATGGCTTTCTCTTGTTGGAGCAGGCGGTCGAACATTAGGAGTGTTGAATTCCAATGTGTGGGGCTGTCACAAATCAAGCGCCTCACTGGCATGTTGTTTCGCCGCTGGATATCTGAAAAGTGCACCATGGCCGTGTAGGAATGCCTGAAATGGCCACACACCTTTCTGGCCTGCTTCAGGACGTCCTGTTAGCCTGGGTACTTGTGCACAAAGCGTTGTACGATCAGATTACACACATGTGCCATGCACGGCACATGTGTCAACTTGTCCAAACTCAATGCTGCCAACAAATTTCTTCCGTTGTCACAAACCACTTTGCCAATCTTCAGTTGGTGCGGAGTCAGCCATTGATCCACCTGTGCGTTCAGGGCGGACAGGAGTGCTGGCCCGGTGTGACTCTCTGCTTTAAGGCAAGTCAACCCCAAGACGGCGTGACACTGCCGTATCCAGGATGTGAAATAGTATATGGGGAGCTGGGGGGTGCCGTTGATGTGGAGCAAGACGCAGCAGCAGAAGAGGACTCAGCTGAGGAGGTTATGGAAGAGGATGGAGTAGGAGGAGTAGAGCAGGTTGCAGCAGGCCTGTGTGCAAGTCGTGGAGGTGTCACCAACTCCTCTGCAGAGCCACGCATTCCATGCTTGGCAGGCATCAGCAGGTTTACCCAATGCGCAGTGTAGGTAATATACCTGCCCAGACCATGCTTTGCAGACCAGGTATCAGTGGTCAGATGGACCCTTGCCCCAACACTGTGTACCAGACATGCCATTACTTCCTTTTGCACAATCGAGTACAGGTTGGGGATTGCCTTTTGTGAAAAGAAATTTCAGCAGGGTACCTTCCACTGCGGTGTCCCAATAGCTACAAATTTTTTGAACGCCTCAGACTCAGACGCTTGTATGGTAAAAGCTGGCGGGCTAAGAGTTCAGACAAGCCAGCTGTCATATGCCGGGCAAGGGGGTTACTTTGTGACATTGGCTTCTTGCGCTCAAACATGCCCTTGACAGACACCTGACTGTGGGGAGATGAGCAGGAACAGCTAGAGGCGAGAGACGGAGTGGCGGATGGTTGAGAGGGGGCAAGGAGGACAGCAGTGGTTGACGTGGATGAAGATGCTGGACCAGGAGGAGGATGGCGGCTTTGAATTTGTGTGCTGTTTGTACTCAGGTGTTGATCCCATTGGCGTTTGTGATGTGACATCATGTGCCTTCGCAAAGCAGTTGTACCTAGGTGGGTGTTGGACTTCCCACCACTCAGTTTCTTTTGGCACAGGTTGCAAATGGCATCGCTGTTGTCACAGGCAGACACACAAAAAAAGTGTCACACTGCTGAGCTCTGGCCACATTTTTTTTATAAAAAGTGCCCAAGCTATGTATGTAAGCTTGGGAAAGCCCCACTGTAATGAAACCATGATATAAGTGATGTCAATATTTAGTGAATAAGGACTGAATGCTGATACAAATACATTCAAATCTGTATATGTAGGCTTGGTAAAGCCTTGTGGGAATAAAGACTGACCTTGTACATTCGTTGCTTAGTATATATGTATAAAAAGTGGGGCAAAATATCAAATGGTAGTGCTTATGGAAAGCATATGACAATGAAATGGTGTTACCTTGATATAAGCAAAGTCACTATTTAGTAGTTATGGGCCGAATTCTTATACAAAGGTGGCATATCTATGCTTATAGGCTTAATAAGGCTCCATGGAATAATACTGACTAACTTTGTACATGGGCACAGTCACTGCTTGGTATATGTGGCCAGGTAAAGAATGTTATCTGGCATTTGTGGTAAGGGGCCCTCTCCCAACGGTCGAATGATTGGGGTAGCGATAAGAACCATGGCCCTCCACCTATGCAATGCTCTGATGGACAAGTGGAATAACATGGCGAGGGGTAGCCGAGAAATGCTGAGTGCTACCAGACATCTGGCCTGCTCAGAGAGCCAGATGAGTCCTTGTGTGAAGCAAGGACTGCTAATACGCCCGGGTACAGCAGCGATAGCAGGCAAAGTAGCTAGTGACCTGAAAGTGGGTCTTGGAGGGTAGTGAGGAACTGCTGGTAACCCTTGGATCAGCAGCGACTTTGGAGGAGGCTACTGGAGGGGAAGTGTATTAGACGATACATGAAAAGACATTAGCGTCAATAGACGAGATGGCTAGTGTAGGACTTAGGAGAAGGAGTGATGGCTGTGGTGCCTAGCAAAGGCTGATGTGGGGCTTGCAATATAATGATGCCTATCGAAGGCAACTGCGACTATGAACGCTTGATTGAGGAGGAGCCTTGCAAAGGCTGATGTGGCTTGCGAGAGTAATTGTGACTAGCATATGAGACTATGAAAGCGTGTTTGAGACGGTGCCTAGCAAAGGCAAGTATAGGATTTACGGTGAAGGAAGTGGTCCCATAGGGGGCCGAGGAGAGAGCAAATGGAAGGTAGATGTTTAGATCTAGGCCAGAAACCACATAAATAAGGCATAGGTAGGCCAAAGTGTCACCTTGGACGTAGACAAGTGGCGCAAACAAGTAAGTTCAGGCCCAGATCTATAGTAGGAAAGCGTAAGGAAGTCGGGATAACTTACCCCGAGAGAAACCATCGCTCTCCAGCAAGAAAAGGAGCCAGAATCTGCACGGCATGAGGCTCTGCATAGTAATTATAGAGGTCACAGAAGTGGTGCCCGGAGAAGGCAGATAAGAGAGCTTAAGGAAGGGTAGAAGTTTAGTAGATTTGGGACGGAAACCACGTGAATGGGGCATAGGGAAGCCGAAGTGCTACCTTGGATGTAGACAAGGGCATAGACAAGGTAGGTTTAGGCCCAGGTCTATAGCAGTATAGACTAAGGAAGTTAAAAGGAGAATAACTTACCTCGTGGATAACTTACCTCGAGGAGATAAGCACAGGTGCTGAAATGAGAGCTGAGGATGACAGAGAGAGGTGAATAAAAATGGACAGGTATAGTTAGACGATAGAGCTGAGAAGCATACTGCAGGACGTAGGGTCAGAATGAGCAGAGGTGCAAACAGCCCAAGTGCGAGATCAGAAAAAGGCCAAAAAATTAACAAAGGAGCCGCAGACAAGAGAAGCAGTACCCTGCAGCACACAGAGCCAAATGAGCTGAGGTGCAAACAGGAAGCACTTATAATGCTGCAGAGCGCCCCGCCTAAGGAAGAGGTGGGGCTAGAGAGGGACTGACCATGTATGAAGCAGCTGAGGGCCCCACACATGGAAGAGGCGGGTGAGAGAGGGACAAAGGGGAGGGAGAGGGGGGAAAGAGACACAGGGGAGAGAGAGGGGGAAAGAGACACAGGGGAGGGAAAGAGGGGAAGAGACACAGGGGATGGAGAGGAAGTAGCGGGGGGGGGAGAGGCTTACAATGAGCACCAAAGGAGCTAATTGTGTGGCCCATGATGAGCGCCGAAGGTGAGTAAAGTACAGGGAGGGAGAGGCTTGTAGAGGGAAAGTCGATAGTATATATATATATATATATATATATATATATATACATACTTTTAAAAGCTGTGCAATTTTGTTGTGTCTCATTTAAACTTTAAATAGTTTAATTAAAAAAAAAAGAAAAAAAAAATGAAACCCAGATGGATATACTCTTTGAGTGCTCTGTGGTAAAAGTGTGAACCTCAAAGTATCAATACTCTATTGTTTATTTGTTCACCATGCACTATATATATATATATATATATATATATATATATATATATATATATATATTGTGTATATATATATAGTGTATGATGAGCAAAAGAGTAAGAGAAAGCTGTCCACAGTACAGAGTACAGGATAGTACATTTATAAGCTCATCTGAAAGTCTATATATATGTAGCCTTGCTATAATCTTAAAGAAGTCTGTAGAATATATATTATATTATATAGCAAGGATGGTTTACAAAAAGGAATCGCTGAGGATTCATCATCAGGATAACAGGAAAATGTTGTTATTTAATGCATGTGATCACAAATACACACTAGACCCTCAAATAAATTGGAATTATCGTCATTTTGAAAAAGATGCTGATCCCTAAGAACTACTTTACCTCAGTTAAGGATATAGGACTCCATTACCTCTTCACTCTAAATATTTCTAATGGAACAAAAATTCAACTTGATGTGAAGCAAACTGCCAAGGTATGTTGGCAGCTCTTATGTTATGTATGGGCAGGCTGAGCCAGGCCAGGCTCAATTTTACCAAATCAAAACTCCCAATAATTTAAAATGAATTTTCAAAAACAAATCAACTTGAAAATATATTTAATGTATTTCTGTGTTAGCTTGCTTTAATTCAGGGGTACGCTCACTTGCAAAATATCAGTCATCAGTTGTTTGTGTAGGAAGTGAAGAATTTCTCTTATTTTGTTAAAACTAGTGACTTGCCCGTCAAAAAAGGACGGCATAACATTTTTAACCCTTGCAATGCTGTTGTTTGCCACAGAATGCGAGGCTCTCCCCCTCTAACTTGCGGGCGTCACGATGAGCGCCTTTGGCGTTCATTGCAGGCTGCAGCATATGCTACACTCAAGCGCAAGCCCATCATTTTGGGAGTGTTCCAGAAAAAAAACCTCACCCCTGTGTCTCTTTCCCTCCTCTCCCCTGTGTCTCTTTCACCCGTCCCCTGTGTCTCTTTCCCCCTCTCTCCCTCCCCTGTGGCTCTTTGCCCCCCTCGCCCTCCTCTGTGTCTCATTCCCCTCATTCTCTCCCCAGTGTCTTTTTCCACCATCTCTCTCCCGTTTCTCTTTGCCCCCCTCTCCCTGTCCTGTGTTATTTTTCCCTTATATACGTCCCCTGTTTCTCTTTCTCCCCCTCTCCCGCCCCTTTGTCTCTTCCTCCTCTCGCCCTCCCCTGTGTCTCTCCCCCCCATCTCCACCCCCTGTATCTCAAACGTCAAATTCAAAAGCATTGTCTTAGAATGTTTGTGAATTATTGATAAGTGTCATTCAACAGAAGCAGCTTCACTTTGCAAAAAGTTTCAAGTTACAATTAAGGCAACAGAGATTTGCTGTCACTGTGAACAAGCAGTGATTTCTTCAAAGACTTTAGTAAAAAATGTAGATGATGATGATGCTGTATGCTGATGATAATGATGCTTGTCATTGTGGAAGGTTGTTTAAAGACATCTTTGAAGATAATATTACTATTTTCCCAAAATAGAATTTTGCTATCACATTTTAAAAAAGGAACAATATTATACATTGTTTAAAGGACCACTGTAATGCCCTATTAGTATGAACTTAATGTTTTAATTAGGCATTGGTCATTAATAACATTCATGTTCGAGGATTTAAAAAAATATTCAATATTAAACTTACATTTAAAGCAAAACTCCATACCCTCCCTGGGCTGACCTTATCACTGTGGAGGCAAACAAACAATCAACTGAATTTTGATACTCTAACGTTTAAAAGTATCAGTATAACATTTTGCTATTATAAACCATGAAACATGAATCTTATTAATGATCAATACCTAAGTAACATAACTGGTTAATCCTACTAGGGTATTACATTGCTTCTTTAACACAAAAAAAGCTAGAATTTGTATAGTCTTTGTTGCTGAATTGATTAAATCTTTATGTCCTCTACCTATTTCTTCTATGAATCATTTGTCACTGACGTTGGCGCCTATATCATGTGCGTGTTGACATGTCTCCCTCCCAGACGTGCTAGTTCATGTTTTCCAGGTAGATGGCAGCCAGCCAATTCCATTCTGTGATCAGTCACACAAAATCACTTCCTAGAACAGGAATCTGAGAAGTCTATTAATCCTTCTCACTGCAGCCCGCAGTGCATCTTGGAAGCAAATATATAATCTGGGAACTTTTCCAATTTTCTCATTTTGGGGGGGAAAAAATCACAAATTCAGCATTAGCTCTTCACCTGATAATCCGGTTTCTAAAGAACAGGTTTCTGTCTATTGTAGTGTAAAACCATCTTACAATATAAGTGCTGCTTGTAATGCTAAGGTCCTGTCTATAAATGGCTGACAAGCTCTCTTAAACATACGTTCATGAGGTGATGTCCCATATGACTGACTTCTCAAGCAAAATGAAGCATATCTGTGGGAAAAAAAATACTCCAACAGAGCTCTCCCATGCTAGGAGCCTCTTTCAATTTGGAGGCCTGGGATGTAGTCCCTAAGTCTGCGGGCCTCCTATGGGTCTGCAGCGTGCTTAAGTTACGGTGCTATTCAATTCGGTGAGACTGCAAGTTAGGGGCTGATAGCGAAATTCATAAACCATGCTATCATATGTAGCATTTGCGAGCTTGAACATGATCAATTAAGCAAGGCTGTAACTCACGAGTTAGAAACAGCCAATGGAAACTGAGATCGTCATCATTACGTCAATGAAAAATGGAGGTTGGATTTCAAATTCTTATGGTTTTCAATTACAAGTTACGATCGGACCCATATTCCAGAAATAGTGCAATATTGATAAAGCCATTAATATGATATTCTATTACATGCAAGTTCCATTTTATGTATTAACACATTGATTGCCGTGATTGATATAACACGGAAATTAAACATTAAAAAAAGTATTTTAAATTGCAGATTTGCGAGCTTGAGAATGTTGTGCTATTAATTCGAAGACCTAACATCACTTACCCTTTTTAATAAAAGTACAGTAGTGTGTGTATATGTGCATTTAAAGTGCTCCGGACATGTCTTTAAGCCCTTTGCAAGTCCTCATCAAAACCAGTAAATTGTGGTGCGACTTTTGCAGCCTTGGTGGCTTGCTTAGCGAGGAGGAATCAGACCAATTGAAAAGCGATTTGCAATTTTTTCGATTGTAACTCTTGCGCCGTGAAAGATCAAAGGCTTGGAGGGGCATTACCTTGCGATGGTAACCATTGCAATGAATCGGAGCCCAGAGCCAGTAACCAGATCAAGCCAATTGAATAGCAAAATAACTTACGGCCTCCATTTCACAAGCCTGGATCTCCTGATGCCTCAAATGAATGAGGCTCTAGGTTTGTAAATAACGGAGTGATACCTGAACACTACTTGGATTTGTTACATAGGGCTTCCACGTGCATTTCTCTTATTTGGGGCAGATCCAGTTTGGGTAAAATTCATGCCAAGAAGGTCCAAACCTATCACAGAAAACCATTGGGATGGTCATCTAGCAAATAAGTTGCGTAAACCACCTCTTGTTTAGATGATTACTTAACACCCAAAGAACTTTGACTTCAAGAAAATGTAAATTGTTTTACAATTTTAAGTTCTTGATTGCTTCTAAAGTTAATTAACATACAAAGTACTACACACCTCATAAAAGTATCAGTTCCATTAATTTACTTGCATTAATATATTATTGGGGAAAAAAAGGGAAAACACTACATAGCCTTTTTCCAAGTCCCTTTATAGATTTCCCTGGTGGTCCAGTGGTTAGGGTTTGGTGCTTTCACCTCTGCAACCTGGGTTCGATTCCAGTCAGTAAAAAAAGAGGACACACCACCTTGAAGCCGAGCAGGGTTGGGCCTGGTCAGTACTTGGATGGAATACCACCTAGTAATACCAGGAGCTGTGGCCCACTGGAGAAGGAACTGGCAACTAACTCCAGTATCTCTGTCATGGAAACCAAGGGGATCAGCATGACCATGAACATAAAGATGTGCCTGGTGTGTTAAGGTCCATGTGGTCATGGAGAGTCGGACACGACTGAACAACAGACAAACATATCCTATGTTTGTCACATGCCTGTTTGACGTCACCACTGATAGTATTATCACCTGTTCACTGCAATAACCTATATACAGGAATAAGTGTTTGTGGCCCTGTATTGTAGATTACTAAGAGTGTTGAAGATGGCTGCCTCACCCTTTTTAACCTCGGAACCACACTTTAAAACATTTTCATTTAAGCCACCTGATATCAAAGAACACAAAAACTGTACTATTCAAGTATTTGATTCCACCACGTAGTAGCCGATCCAGCACAAGTCACCAGATTGCATTGCTGTGTAGAGATTCAAGAAGTATTGATATTAAAAATCACTGGCAACTGAAAGGTCTCTCCACTGAAGACCCTACAAACAAGATATTGGGGAAGTTACATACTGCTTGGGTTCCCAGCTCCAAATGCCTCTAGACTCCATCCTCATATTAACATGTTCAGAAATGTTCAGCTCACATGCTGTATATATAGAGGTCTTGAATATGATAATATTTTAAACATAAATACCTAAAAACTACTGCAAGTCATGCTGTCTGCAATCTACATCTAAAGAATGAAGATATATCCACTTCAAATAGCAGCTACATTTCATGCCTAGCCAGGACTGCTCTTCTTTGAGCTTGTGAACACAACAGCATTCTGAAAGCATTAATTAATTGATAAACAACTGTACAGCTCGCTCCGTATACAAAATGAGGTAATCACTTGGTAAATGCCCATTGAGACATCCCTAGCAGAAACAAAATAGAGGATTCAGGGATGGATAAAGACTAAGGAATATACATATTCCAGCACAAACATATTATTGTTCCACAGTGCTAAATAACACTACCATAGTAGAGACAAACAGACAATGCACCTAATACACAACACAGAGTACAAGAGGAAATAATTCAAGTACCATCTCATTGAATTAAAGTACCAGATGACCCCTCATTAAAATACTCCAAGCCTGTAGCGGCATCGGCACACCCGCAAAGGCTGCGGGCTTGAAATGTGTCTACATTACCGAGCTATTAAATTGAACCATGCTGCGAGTTACGGGCTTGAGATACAAACCCGTAAACCATTCTAGCACACGTTGGATGTGCGGCCGTGAACATGATCAATTAGTCAAACCGTAGTTACGGGTTTAAGTGAAGCCAATGGCAAATGAGATCGTCATCATTATGTCACTGAAAAATGGAGGTTAGATTTCAAAGACTTGCTGGTTTCATTTACGAGTTACGATCGGACCCACATCCCAGAAATATTGCTATATTAATAAATCAGTAAATATTATCTTCTATTCCATGCAAGTTTCATTATATGTATTAACACATTGATTGCCAGGATCGATATAACACAGAAATGAAACAGAAAAAAAAGCATTTTATATTGCAGATTTGCTAGCTTGAGAATGTTGTGCTATTAATTTGAATACCTAACATACCTTTCCCTTTAATTATAAGTACAGTAGGATGTGTATATTTGCATTTATAGTGATACGGATTGGACTTTAAATGTTTGCGGGTCTAGTACCTGTTGGCTTTTAGGCTCCATTTGGGGGTTACAGGGTTGAACGCCAGTGAATTTGTTGCAACTTAATAGTAATATTCTAAGGTAGCAGTTACGGGGTTGACAGAAGAAAGGATTTGCGGCCCTGGAGTGCAATTTTCGACATCCCGTAGGGTTTTTTCACCCCCCCCCCCTTTGGAAGTCATTCGCGGGTTGCTTTACAGGGCCAATTTAATAGCAGCAAGTATTATGGGCTACGTTACTGGCTACAGTTTTACACATTTAGGGAATTTAATAGGGCTGCAGGTCTTTCAAAAACAAGCCATATTGCATACCTGATTGAATCATCACATTAAGCATGTGTCACAGAGACCCTGCTTGATGAAAAATCAGCACCCATCTCTGAAGTTGCTGTACCACCACAATACTCAGCTCTTCACTGTCCACAATAGGTTAGGAGGGAGGATGCGTAGCAATATTCTTTAAGACATCCTTGAATTCAGGAAACAATCTCTGGAGGTACAACTTAGTTGTCTGAGTGCACTGTTTCCTAGAGTATGACAGGTCTTAGGTTCAGAGTTCTCTTTGTTTAAAACCCTCCTGGAGATGGAAAGCAGGTGATTCAAGATTCCACCAATTAAAATGGTCATACACATGACTTTGTTTCCTCAGTGGTTAAGATGTCTCAGGCATACCAATAGACCATGGGCCTTATTCAATTGAGCAATTCTTGGATTCTGGAGCCCGTAATGTAGCCCGTAAAATAATTTGCTATTCAATTGGCGTCTTTTAGCTACCTGCAAAAGATTTGTGGGTTACAGGGTGTAAATCCCTTCTATTGTCAAGATCCTACCCAGCTAAGCCTTTGATCTTTCAAGCCCATAAATGTTACAATCGCAAATCGCTATTCAGTTGCTACAATTCCTCAAGCCCGCAAATGTTTTCACACCCGTAAATGGACAATACAGAAGAAAATTCTACAAGTACCAGATAGGACTTGCAAGGGGGTTAAACACCTGATCGTAGCACTGTAAAAGCAAATAAATAAAATACAGTACTGCACTTTAAAAGAAGGGGAAAGCAATGAAAGACATGAGAATTGATTGCACAACAGTCTCCAGCTCACACATCTGCAATAGAATTTTTTTTTTTTTTTCACCTATAATTTATGTGTTATATCAATCACCTGAATCAAGGATTAAATACATATCAGGCCACCCACATGGACTAGAACATTTCCTTCATTCATTTTTATTATTTTGTACATTGCCGGATTTTGAGTCCGATCGCATATCGGTCTTCTAAATGCTAATTGATTGACATTTAACCTATATGTTTTAATGATGTCATGATAATGGTCTCATTTACTATTGGCTGTGTCTAAATCGGTTGTTATGGCCTTGCTCAATTGATCATGCTTTGCAATGCTTCTTACGATTGCATGGATTACGGTTTAGGCTTTCGGCCAGGTAGTTGCCAGAGTGTTCAATTGAATCACTCTGTAGCTTTTGCAAATTTCAAGCATGCAGACTTGCGGCTGGTATGAAGGCAACTGCGGGCTTGCAATGAATATGACCCTATGTCATCTAGCCTGATTATCATTTAATCATGTTTGCAATTGCAGCACCTTCTGTAAGTGTCTTTTTGCGTGGATAACAAGATACCACCCCCTAGATATCATCCCTAATGACATATAAAGCGCAACATAATGAAGGCCCCAGCTACCTGAGGGAACTTTTCACTCCTTATGTTCAACTCATACTAAAGATCTGTAGGTAAAAAATTGGTTAACCATCAACAGAAATTTCTGTGTACCAAGCTTTTATGTATTCAGGATCTGGAACTCTCTCCCACTATCAATCAAAGATACCCCTAACAATTTCAAACTGAGACTGAATAATATTTCTTCACCCATGCTTTCAAATAAGTTAAATCAGTTTCTTTCTTCTCGTTTCTCATTCTCTTTCTTTCTTTCTCTATTTCTTTCTCTCCCTCTTTCTCACCCCCTCTCTCTCTCCCCCTCTTTCTCCTTCTAGGCATTTTGAGTATTTTCTGGGATTAAAGCTTTATATGAATGAATTATTATTATTATTATTATTATTATTATTATTATTATTATCTGTAGCATTATCAAAATGATTGCACCCATTGTAAAAAGTAGAAAGGATAAATCATAAGTAGTGTTTTCTATTTATCTAACAAATCCTTTCAAAGACCCTAACCTGCAATTTATATATCCTCAGCAGCTGCTTTATGAGCAACATCATTAACTGTCTCTACAGACAAGCAAAATTATCAAAATGTTGATCAGGTGCCAGGAAATTCCATATTAAATCAATGACACAGGATAAAGATTTTACAATCATAAACAGACTCAGTCCAGCCGCAGAAGACATCTAAGCCATTCAACGTTTTTTTTTTTTTTTTTTTCAAATGGTAATAATGTTTTAACTAACTGCACTTCCTGCATTACCAGATGAAAAAAAATTATATTTAATCAAAAATGTCTAAATTGTCATTTTAGGATCATCCCTGATATCATTTTGTTCTAAAGGTATACCACTGCATTTTATTTATTGGGATTATGCCATAATTATTACCATATGTATGAACTAAGTTTCTTGAGCCCACTTGAAATCACCTCTTCATTGTTTAAATTTATATTAATCTTAATATGCCTTCTTAGCCAATTTTCTATCTTGTACCAAAATGTGCAACACTTACTTCAGCTCCATATATAATGCACCAAGTCAGAGCAAACATGTAAGTTATTTTAAATACAGAACTAGAGAATGGAGAGTGAAAAAAAAAGTCCCCCTCCAAAGGGGGCCGGAATTTTCTTTTTGGTGCTGGGCCCCCCAAGTCATTTAGTGCTCCTCCCCAAGTACCATTCCCATAAAAGCTCGACTCCCAAGAACCCTTCCCCAAAAAGCACCCCTACCCCAGATCCTTTTCAATTGCTGCTCCACCAAAGAGCCCTTTGCAAAGCTGCTCCCATTCCCCAGTGTACTCCACACTGCCACCTCTAGGAGCTATATGCTACAGGCACGGACCAATTTCTGGTCCGGAGGATTTGCAGCCAAGGAAAACAAGAGAGCCCATGGGGGGCAGGGGGCTTTGTTTTTTTTAAATGCAAAAACAATTCTCAGTACTGACCCCCGAGAGAAGAACCCTGGCGCATTGCAAAACCTGAACCACAATTCTTAATGATATTGAATTTTTTTTACCACGCTACTGTATATCAGCATAGATTTTTACCCTATTTCTATTACTGTATGGCTTTGACTGGTAGAAACACAATGTACATCATTTATCATTTTCTTATATTAAACAAATAGTTATCTGCCCTTTAGCTTTAAATGAACCAGAGTTACTGAGGTATTACTCCATGTGCAAATCACTACTGGCCAGATTATGAGTTTGTTACCTTAAGGAGCTTATCTCAAGTGGAAGAATATTCCATTTGCATGAGACTACCCACAAACCCTAACAACCTCTATTTTGTCCTGTTTTTATATCATTTTTAGATTATAAGGATCTGAATAATTTTCAACTGAGAAGTAACTTACATATCAGTAAAAAAGAAGCACACTTATTTTTTTTTCTGGCTCTTAAATACCCATAAGAATTAGAATTTAAATAAAAATAATTATTGAACTGCTATAAAACTACAAATGCAGTCATCTTGAATTTCCTTTTCAAAGTTTGGACAGCAGAGTAAGTTGTTCTGCCAATTTTAAATACGTCAATGACTTTTTTTATGCAAATCCTGTTTTCCAATGTTAATACAGGAACCACAGCTTGAATATTAAACAATATATATTTTTTAAATATTGCCTTGCTATACTAGGAATATAATGACTGCTTTGCTTGAAAATTTTGAGCCCAACAAAGAGCATCATTAAGCACGTAAAAAAAATAATTAAGCTAGTTTTTAATTCTAAAAATAAACTGTCATGGCTCTGCTGGACCCTGTGGCTATCCATGTTACATTGGTAGAAGTTGCTTGTTTGTGATAGGGGAATTTGCATTTCTGGAGAGCAATGATTGCATTTGCTGTTGCACGCCTCCTGCTTCTAGGCCTGTGAGGGTGAATGGGTCATAGTATAATTTTTTTGTTTGTGTCATTCAGTCGTGTCTGACTCTCTGTGACCCCATAGACTGCAAAACACCATGCGGATCCACTTGGTATTCATGGCAGAGATACTGGAGTTGATTGCCAGTTCCTTCTCCAGTGAACCACAGCATACAGCCCCTGGTATTCGTAGGTAGTCTCCCAACCAAATGCTTGACTTCAGGGTGGTGTGACATCTTTGTTCCCTGACTGGAATCAAACCCAGGTGACAGCGGTGAAAGCACCAAACCCTAACCACTGGACCACCAGAGAACCCTATTATCAATTTTAGTCACATCTAATTATCTAACAAAGCCTTGTTAGATAATCTCTCTGTTCCTTCCTACCCCACTTCCTACATGCCTCCATGGTGTAGCTCTCATTAAGTGATGTAACAAAGACAACATGGATTCTTGTACTCAAACATAGGTCCATATTCAATTGAGCTTTCAGGCGTCCGGAAGCCCGTAGGTGAGGTTGCAAGTTAAATTGCTATTCGATTGGCGTCTTTTTGCGGGCTCCAAACGGCTCACGAGTTACGGCCTTGAAAATGTTTAAAATCGCAATTTACAGCCTCACAAAGCCTTTGATCTCTCAAGGCAGCAAGAATTCTGATCGATAAAATCACTAAGAGCTATTCAATTGAAAATATCGCTCAACACCACAGTCACAATCAATCTCGCAAATGCCAAATGGCGGCCCAAAGTTAATGGGTTCCAAATAGGACCCGGAAAAGGTTTACAGAGTAGTTTGTTACACTGCAAATGACAATATAAAGACACCAATGTACTTCAAAACATGAGGAAAGCAATGGAAGGCATTACAATTACATGCACAGCAACGCTCAACTATCAAATACTGCCAAAAATAAAATTTTATTTTCCACATAGGTTGTAATGGTTATGCACATGCCAATATGAAAAGCCATGCTGCAACATGCTGAAAGCTATTATAGACATGCTACCTCATTAAATTGCAACACAAATACATGCAAATGGCTGACATATTAACCCTTTCACACTCACAGAGGCTCTAATGTGGACCCTAAAAATACAAAGATCATCTTATATACATCTCACTCATCACATCTACATTGGGGCAACAAATAGTGGCCAAATTACACCGCCCCATGACATATATCAAGTACCAGGGGAACATTTCACATATGGTTGTTCAGTCCCTTACTTGTGTCCAACTCTCTGTGACCCTATGGTCTGCAGCACACCTACTAATATCTCTGTCTGTGTGTATCCACAAGGGTTGCATGCCAAAGATACTGGAGTGGGTTGCCAGTTCCTTCTCTAGTAGACTGGGGTTTGTCTGACCTCTCTGCTATGATGTGCCCACCTACAATTGCCCTACATGGTATAGCTCACAGCTTCATTCAGGTACACAAGCCCCTTCACCACCACCACTTTGCAAACCACAAGGAGACCAGGGGACCGTTGGTGGAGGTGGCAGCCAGTCCAGCGCACTGCTGTGTCGAGGAGGAGGTGGTGGCTGGCTGCTCTGGTCACTCGAGTTGGAGGGCCCCGGTGACAACCTCAGTCTTTGGAGGTGGGGGATAGTGGGTTCAAATACAGCCAATGTGGCCGGGGGGCCGGATGGTGACCCCACAAGCTAAATTATATCCTCCTCCTCCAAGCCAGGGCCCTTGGTCCTCTTCCTTCCACCTCCCCCTGCGCCGGTTCCTGCTGGGTGGGGGCTTGCTCCTTCACCACCTGCTCCGATGGAGCCTATGCCCCCACATCTGGCTCCCCACTGGACCCAGACCTCGTTGATGCTGAAAGAGATAAAAGAGAGGTATATGTCATTAGTATGATGAATAATACATTGTTTTGTGTGCATTCCTATCTATCTGACATCTAGGCTTGAACATGGAAGATACTCCTAATTGCAACTCAGATTAGCTTTCATTTGCTAGATGTGATCTATTCTTTGGTTCATGTTCTTGATCGTTTTTGGCTCCTAACGCTATCTTTATTCTGGCTGCGTTCTGTAACTGCATAGGCTGCAGTGGGCACACCAATACATGGACTCTCTATTGCTTGATTACTCTTGTTGTGCCCTGGAATGACAGTGATTTGTCAGCTTCAGGGATTTAATGACGCATCCATCTATCCCTTGTTAATTCCATGGAGCTGACATGTCAGTGTCCTTGTTGGTCATAATGTACATGAGTAGTGTGTGTGATGCACATGTGGTGGCACGTTGTTGTATGTGATATTCACCTGACATGGAGGCTAGGTCCTGCTGTGCCATCAGGCCTGAAGCTCCAGCAGCGGGCACCTGTCTCAGAAGGTCCCTGGCGACCCTCTCCCACTCATTATAGGTCACAGTCGCATTCCTATCCTCCTTGGCCATCATCCTCCTCATCTTGGCCCTGATGTCATCAGCAACCAGTGCTTGACATACCTCACATCCCTTGGCGCTGTGCCTACCAATGTCACCTTAGCCACTACCTTCTTTCATGCCTTAGCCCCAGGCCCTGGCCTAACCCCCCCCCCCCTCCTGCAAGTATCACGGAGCAGCCATGGATAGCACCTAGGAGGACCATATTCTCCCGGTGCGAGTAATTGTGGACCCTGTGCTTGCCCTTAGCATCCTGCCCTCCCGACTGTGGACAGGAACCCTTGCCTCCATGACCTGTCCCTGAGGCCTGGCCCTTCCCCAAACTACCAACACCTCTTGGGTCAGGCTTTCCCCTCTGTCCCTCTCTTATGTGTGCCTGGTGCTTGGGCCACACTGCCCCCACCCACCTCTATACTCCCATCCTCTGCCTCCTCCTCCACCATCACTTCCTCCTCCAACACCTCCTGCTCCTACTCCTGCTCCTCCACCTCCTCCTCCACTTCTTCTCCGCCTCTTCCAACTCCTCCACTCCTCTTATCTACTACTCCTCACCTCCTCCTCCTCTCCACCACTACTCCACAGGGCCACCTCTCTCTCCTCTCTCACCTCACCTCTCCTTTTCTCCTCCTCCCAACCTCTCCACCCTCTCCCCCTCTTCTCTACTGCCTCCATAATAATCCCAAACAGAAAATAAGGATAAATAAGTGTTGCTGTATATATAGGATGTAAAAAATATATATGTTTATTATGTGTATTTAGTAACTGTTGGGGGATGGGATGAGGGAGTGGGGGGTTGTTTCTGGCTAACTCTATATGTCACTATGTGTGTTCTTTAATGTATGTGTATTGCAAATATGTGTAATCAAGGATTAAGTGTAAAATTGTATGTAATAGAATATAAATGAACAAAACCACAAAATACCTCTCTCCAAACCTTCCTACTCTCTCTCACTCTCAAAACCCACATGCTCTAGGATCTGCATGCTACTTTTAAAGAAAATAAAACACAGTCAATGCATGGGTGGGTGGAATGCAAATGTATAATCTCCCTCTGTCAATCATCTGCGGCTAAACCGATTTCTATTGGTTGAGAAGCCTGTGTCGCACTACGTTATACCGCAATTGGATAGTAAAAAAACGATCACGACTCGGCCCGGCCCCTTAACAGCTTGTGTTAGCAGGAGGGATTTACGGGCTTGAGGCTTTGGCCCATAGCTTGCGCACTTGCACAATTGAATATCATTGCATTTGGAGACGTATGGGAGCCCCCAACACACCCGTAGACATTCGGCCATCTGCAATCGTGTTGCGGGCTTGGAATTGAATGTGGCTCAAAACTTCCTAACTCCCCAAAAAATATTTTTATCTCCATGGCACACAGAACTGCTAATGTAATTAGTTTGCTAGTTAATTAATCCTCTTTCTCTTGAGTCACAGTGGTCATTTACAGACCAATACCTGCAGTAAGAAGAACATCTCAAAATATTTTCATTACTATAATTGAAAATGCCTAATAACAACTTTCAGTAGAAGTGAAAGCAATCTTTTCTGCATCTCACCAGAGTGGCAAGCGAGGAAAACAAATATCAATGACTGGCACCACTATATCCCAATTACCTACTATACAAAAAACTTAATAAATTAATTTATTTTTCATAGTTTCTAAAACATTTTGCCCACTAGTTTACAATACAACCATCTGTCAATATAGACCTTCTGTATTACTTTAAATATTCTCTTTATACCTTATATCCTCTCTCATTCCTCTCCCTAATGAGTAGAACCAGTAGACCCACCTAGTACATTCTATCATTGTAAATGTTTGATTAAGAAATCATTACAGCCGCATTTATACATGATTAAATTACTAAATTCCTTTCCCAACACACCTAACTTATTTCAAACTCTGAGACCGTATCACATAATTTTGTAAACTCATTTTATGTGTATTTAATGGTTTTATGGGACAATGTTAAAATATCTTTGGATGTGTCATCTTTATAGTTCAGAGTTTTTGTGTCATTCCTTGAGCTTAGAGGCTTAGTGGTTATTGCAATTTCAACAAGATGTAGTTTATGAAACATAGAGCTCCATTCCAACTTGACCTCTAGTTGAGAGAAATGATTCCCTTGTAACTGTGGGAACTTTTTTTTTTTTGTCAAAAGTTTTTATTCAGAGTAAAAGATTAGTTTCAAAACATACTAAAGACATACTAGAAGAAATACAATGTTCACAATAGTTTTAGTAATCTCGATGTAGGATGGGTCTTCATCATGATTTCAATCATATAACACCTTATCTTTATACTGTAGGTTGACATAAAGATTTCAGCTACCCGAGAAACCTGGTTTCCAATAACTTTTTTCCGGGTACTAGGGAGCCATTCCATTTCTGAACTCATAAAAGTGCTCCTCAAGTTAGCTGACACATATCTAGGCTGTTCTTCCTTTGCTCTCAGCAAAAGGTTTTAGAAGGATTTATAAGGATAGTACACAAGAACATGTCCATTTGAACAGGATTAAACTTAGGAGTCCCTAGTACCCGGAAAAAACTTGGATAGTAGGAACTTGGATCAAGGT
Source organism: Discoglossus pictus (assembly GCA_027410445.1). NCBI lineage: Eukaryota > Metazoa > Chordata > Amphibia > Anura > Alytidae > Discoglossus > Discoglossus pictus. Next base: position 73,317,706 of record CM050169.1, read on the forward strand.
AACGCAGTAGATGTAGCCTTTTTGGATTATGAAACCGCATTTGATACAGTGCCACATGGAAGACTATTGTGCAAACTAAATGATACAGGAATTGCAGTAAATATCTGCTCATGCATTGAGAGCTGGCTAAAAGTCAGGAAGCAAAGTGTTTTTGTAAATGTAACATACTCAGATTGGACTAATGTGGTAAGTGGGGTTCTCCAGGGTTCAGTATTAGGTCCTCTCCTTTTTAACATATTTATTAATGACTTAGAAGTAGGACTGGAAAGTATTGTCTCCATTTTTTGTGATGACACTAAGATATGCAAGGTAATTAAATCAGATAATGATATACTTTCCCTCCAGAGGGATTTACATAAAATAGAGAAATGGGCAACTAAACAGCAGTTGAGATTTATTATGAATAAATTTAAAGGTATGCACGTGGGAAGGAAAAATCTCCATGCAATTTATAATCTTAATGGAGCAAATCTAGGGTATACAAGGCTTTGTAAAGTGAACTTTTTGTGCCAAGAGGTTTTCAACTAACATATGACTTTTCTTGAGGTTAGAGAAAAAAGATTCCTCCTTAAAGAAAGAAAAGGGTTCTTCACAGCCTACCAGAAGTAGGCTGAGAAAGCAGATTTAATAGATATCTTTAAAAAAAGGGTTGGATATATTTTTGAATAATAATTCAGAGTCATCCTGGTTAAGAAATTAGTATATGCACAATAAATCTGCAAGTGTTCCTATTAGTTTTGATGAAAAACTTACTAGTTTACCAAGGCATGTCCTGAGTAGAAACTGTCAGAAGTAGGCATACTAAAGAAAATGGAAGCCTGCAGTAAATAATTGCATATTACAGTAAAAACATGTAAAATCTGTGAATATGTATTTTATGCATTAAAGTCCCTGTTTTTCCCTTTTATCTAATCTAACACATGCTACTTATATCAGACACAGACATTACATGGAGTCATTCTATATACAAACAGACTTATTTTATTTAAAAATAAAACTTGTTTTCCACACCCCTGGAGGTACCTACAGAGGCACAGTGTACCTACCAATAGAAACACTGTATTGAGTATTGATCATACATTTTTACTAGCCTTCAAGCCAACAGCAGCTCAATGCAGAGATATTAAATAGCAGTGCCTGGGCTCCTGCACTGTGTTTAACAGGACTACACATCCCATGATTCTTTGATGCACCAACTGGCTTTAGAGATTGATACAATTTATGGGTGCCTGTGATTGGTCAAAATGAATTATGATTTTTTTTGCTAATTTTAGAAGGGATTTCAAAGGGCTCTAAAAAAAATAACCAGTTTACAAACTCAAGAAATTTAGCAAACATCAGGGTGAGTTTGTTAATGTTTATTTTGGTATTTTTTTCATGCAAAAAATATGTTTGCATACACTACTGTTTCTCCTCTTTCATATATATTCATAATCATGGAAACTTACATATGATTTTAATGTATGTAAGTCATTTTGAGTGTATCATTAGCTTAGTGAACACATCATTAAGCCAATGAAAATAAATTTGTCTGTTGCTCTTAATAATGTTATTTTCCTTGACTTAATAGACCTTAGTGAATTTAGGCCCTTTGATGGTCTAGGGACAGAGCAATAAGTCCTCATCTCCATAAACAGTGTACAGTTTAGGAACATAATTACATTAACTCACTCTCTGAGGGCAGAGACTGATCTTTCACTATCTAAAAGCAGTTGTTGGAAATTATATGCATAACACTGCACTGATAAACCTCTTAATCGTATTTAAATGGATTTCTCATAACCGCAGTAATTGTGTTGGCTCAGTTAAGTGGATAGGGCTCTATCAAGGCATCTGGCTGTAGTTCACTCCAAGCAGCCTTGATTTGAGAAGCTGCTGTATCTTTGCTTGATATCATTTCAGTTTTAGTCACATTAAGGAAGCTGAATTTTTTGGGGATTAAGTCTAACACAACTCCACAAAGAAGTCTATTGCTTTCGATTCTAAAATGTACATAATTATATGATTTACTTGCAGATATATTTAATTGCTTGGAGTATAGTATTGCCTGTTGGGGGTATGCCAGTTTGAGTGGCAATGGACGTAAAAAGTTAATGTTTCTTGACGTTGAAATGATTTTTTGTTTGGAGAATAAGGAATATTTATCCAGTATAATGTTAATGTGTATTGACACTGGTATTTATTTGAAACTAGTGACTTGCCCGGCAAAAATGACGGCAAAACATTTTGAAGCCTCACAATGCTGTTGTTTGCCTTCAGCACTCATCGCAAGGCCTGCAATTTAGAGGGGGGGGGGGGGGGAGCCTTGCTTTGTGACAAACAACAGCATTGCAAGGCTTAAACATTTTTTGCAGTCATTTTTGATGGGCAAGTCGCTAGTTTCAAATAAACACCAGTGTCAATACTCATTAACAAGCCTTCCCCGCTCTCTACTTTATGCGCCTCGCGATGAGCGCCTTCGCAAGCCCGTAACTTTGCGAGCATTACAGACAACGCTCTCAACCTATTTCTTTTTTTACCCTCTCCCTCCCGTGTCTCTTTCCCCCTTTCTCCCTCCCTAGTGTCTCTTTCCCCCTCTCCCTCCCATGTCTCTTTGCCACCCTCTTCCTGTCCTTTTTTCCCCTTATCTCCCTCCCCTGTGTCTGTTTCCCCTCTCCCTCCCCTGTGTCTCTTTCCTTCCTCTCTCTGCCTTGTGTCTCTTTGTCCTGCTCTCCCTCCTGTGTGTCTCTTGTCCCCCTCTGTCAGATCTGTGTCTCTTTCCAACCCCACTCCCTCCCCTGTGTCTCTTTCCCCCCCTCTCCCTTCCCTGTGCTCTTTTTGCCATTTACGTGAGTGAAGACATTTGCGGGCTTGGTGAAATTAATCAATCAGTTAAGGCCTTAAAAAAATTACGTTTTAACGGCCGCCATTTTTTTTCAAACTTGTAACTCGGAAGACGTTGGGGGGGCGCCAAAAGACGCCAGATGAATAGCAAATTAGCTTTTAACCTCACTTATGCCTCAAGGGGGGCCCATATGTGAGGTTGCAATCTAATTTCCTATTCAATTGGCATCCGTTCGGAGCCTCTCCCCCTCTACCTTGCGAGCCTCGCGATGAGCGCTTTCGGTGCTTATTGCAAGCCTCTCCCCCTCTCTATCTTGCGATCCTCACGCAGAGCGCCTTTAGAGCTCTTTGCAGGCCTCTACCCCCTCTACTTTACAAGCTTCGAGGTGAGGGCGTTCGGCACTCAACGTGAGCCCCGTAATGAGTGCCTTCTGCCCTCATTGCAGACCATGGCAAACCCATAACTTTCATCACCTGTAATTTTTAACATAGTGTTACAGACAAACTTGCAATTACTACAACTATATATATGATAGAATCCATTATGGCTTTGGGTTTTAGTCAACATTCACTGATCACAGTTTCACAGAAAAGTGTTAATTAAAAGCGGTCATCAATCAATCTCATCTAGCAGTGAGCTTGACAGGGACTAGTTGTGGTGTTTGTTAGTTAAAGATATAATACTATGTTGTGGTCCTTTTCCCCAACAAACACGTGTCATGGTCATTTGTGGGATGATGATACAGTGTTAAGCTGATGGTATGGTTTGGGTTTAAAGCAATTTTCATAACTAAACTTGTTTTCAAAGAGGAATGTCTTTGTCTAGTAAACAGTACAAATTTTTCGGGAACAAAGTGTAACCAACAAAGTGATCTGGTTGGAGACTTGCTGTGTTAGTTATTTCCCTTGGCAAACATTTGCTGTGATTGGAGCCTATGACATTGTATTTCATTTCAATTTAACTCTCTTTCCTCTCTTTCTAGATGGAGGCATATAGAGAGACTGGAGGCTAAAACTCTAACCTTTGAAAGTGAATGTAATGTTCAATATCGCTATTAAAAATAATTACATTAGAAATGTATTAATGATCATTAATAATCAATGCATAATAAAAACAAGCTTGCAATCTGTTCTGTGATTTTCTTCTGAACAGTAAAGGGAGTTTGTGTACTTGTGATTATTGTGCATGTTAGTAGTCAGAAGCTAGTACAAACAGGAGTGAACTTGTGAGCTTTAAAACAGTTCCAGTAAAAGAGCAGTTATAGTATGTGTCAGAGTATAAATAAAAGAAGAGAGTTCAAAGAAAAGCGGAGCACATTGTAGTACAGAAAAGGGAAGAAAGAAACAGAAGGAAGAGTAAAAAAAAGATTTTTTTTTTTTAATTTATTTAATTTATTAGGGTATAGAAAATCAAGATGTATGCAAATATATTCATTTGTTTTTTTTCACTGTATTTTTGCAGTTAGTAATTATGAGTCAGTCCAGTGACAACCTCACTCAATGTACATCCTGTCACATGTATGAACTGCTGCAACAGATGATCCAGGGTCCATACCTCTGTGAGAGGTGTGATCATGTTGCTTCCCTTGAAGCTCAGATTGGAGAACTTGAGAGGAGAATTGAAGCACTTAGTGATATTGTTCCACTGGTAAAGGAGCACAGTTTAGCTGGGCCTGGCATGGAGGGTAGAGATGGGGCTAGTGAGGATGTCCAGGGAGGTAGCTGGGTTACAGTTACAAGGGGAAGCAGGGTGATCAGTAGGAGGAGGCCAATACTGAGTTGGCAAGCACCAACAGATTTGCCATTGAGTGAGTGAAACTGTTGGGGATGTTCATTCAGGAATGACAATGCCAGATAGAGCTGTTCCCTCTAACAGACGGGAGAACAGTGGTAGGGCAGAACAGGCAGAGAAACAGACAGGTTTTGGTGGTAGGAGACTCTATTATTAGGAAGGTAGACAGGGTTTTGTTACCCAGATCCCAGCAATCAAATAGTTATCCATAGAGGTTTTGGCTGCCTAAGGATGATAGGGGGCCCCAGATGTGGACTCATTGCTCACTGTGCCTTAGGGAGTATAGCTGCACCTCATTGACGATGAAATGTACATCTGGGATTTGCTGTTCAGAGTAGAATTCCCTGGTATTTAAGAGCTAGGTCACTCAGACTGATATACTACATGATATTTCTCCATGTGAAAGGCGCAAGCGAGCTAAAAGTGGCTGGTCTCTGAGTAAGTGACCAGACCTATAGGATAAACCTACTTAGGTGTTGTCCGTTCTCAGTTTGAGCTCCTTTAGTTTATTTTTGTTTAATATATCAATATTTTCATTAATCTTTGTGACCAACACAGATAGATTGTGTATATTTCTGACACTCTAAATAGGTAAAGTACAAGACAAAAAAATGTCAACACATTGAAAGAATGTAGGTCCCCGTCTTTGAGCTTGGAATCTAGTGTGCATAGTCCTTTCCATAAAGCACCTTGAAAGACTGGAAACTTGCAAACGTACAATGGATAGAAATTAATGATTATATAACAAAACATAGGAGCTTCAGCATTGTTTCTCAACAGCATCCATCAGTGAAGAACAATTGCTGTGATGTTTGCCATGTTTGGGATTTTCATGGGCTATGTGGTACTCACAAGTCACAAATCTTGGACATGTGATCATGACATAGCCCATCATGAGTTTCACTGTGGAAAAGCATTGATATAGCTAACATTAGACCAATCAAAGGTTTCTGAGGAACGCAGTTGAGAAACATGTAAAGGGAATGTAATTTCTATTGCCTCATATTTTATTTGCACACAGGTGTCCCCAGTCCTGTGCCTACTGTGGAGGACATTGTTGAGGAGACATCTCCTCTGGGGTCAAAGATCAAAACTCCAATTGTTTATGGCTCAGGTCAATGATCATTCGTCGGAGGTCCTTAGTGCTCCAGGCTCCTGGTTATGGTGCTGTCCATGTGCTGGATGTGCATTGGATTTGCCTTTGTCTCCATGAGTTAATGGTGTCTCTGTAACTAAAAAACAATCACTGAGTTCACATTAAAATAAATTTACATCTGTCGTATATATAGTATATAAGTAGTACATCTGTGTTCACATTTGTATGTCTAAAACAAGTAAAAAAATCAGCTTTCTGTTCAGAATACTGAGAAATACAGTTATTAAAGTGCATTCTGGGAAGCTGAGCAGACACATGCAAATGTGCCCACAAATGCCTCGCTCTTCAATCCAGAAAACCATTTTAAACATGGCTTCCTTTAAGCTTATGCCCACTGTGTGGTGTATCACCAAATTAATATTACACAAGGTTCGTCTACATTAAAAGGTATTTATTAAAAGGCAGATAACACAATACTATAAATGTATTACAAACACAACAGCCCAGACCCACGGAGCAACACCCCCTTTTTAAATCTATCTACCTATATATATATAGTAATTCCCTTCCCCAAACGCTTGATCTTACCCACGGTCAGACCATTGAAATCACCTCCTCACCCTCACCATCAAGGAAGAAAACAGGAAGCAGCACCAGTTTCCTGCCTGGATATATCCTTAGTTAAGATGATGTAATTTACATCACATCCTGTCCATGACTTCCTTTAGCAATTGTGGGAGGGAAGTAAAGATTCTCAGCCCTCCTACAAAGGCCTGTTTTAGGAAGTCCTGAATTACCATTCAAGGAAGACAAGTTACCACATTCCCTCACTTTTTCTTCTTCTATGTTGCTCAGTTTTCTAGTTATCCCTCTAGTACAGGAGAACCTAGTGGGAGCAAAAACCTGATATACAGGAGAAATTCAACCCACCGGAATAGTTCCCTCAGCGACATAAGTTCTCCTGTACTTTCCTATTGCTGTCAATCCACATATTACACAAAAACAGAATTTAGAGATGAGAGAGAGAAAGAAGAGAAAAAAAAGACACAAAATAAAAAAAAAAAACATTTAAATTTCATTATTATATATCCTCCTTGCAAGTTTCTTCCTCATTTGTTTCATTGCCACACAAAAGTATATTATTATAATTGTTGTTAATACTTGAATGAACATGAGTACCAGCGACAGTGTTCGTAGGACTGGATGTGTCTCTGCATTGGTAAGAATTCCCCACCAGGGATGCTCAACGTTTTTTGTAGTAATTTCTATTTCCTTTTTCTGTTGTTCCAGCAGTAAGCTGATGGGGTGTAGTTGTTGTTTGGTACGTTTTACTAACTCATGAAGTTCCAGGGTAAGCTTTGGAATTGGGGGAAAAAGCTTCATTGTCAAATTTGTCCAATCTGCATTTGCAGTAAAATTGATAATTTCAGTGGTAAGGTTTCTTGATGGAAATAGTGTATGAGTTCCTACATGTATAGTAGTGGTTACCATGATACAAGACCCTTCTTCCACCAAACATATTTCATCAACTGTCCTATATTCAGAGTGGCCGATAAAGCATGCAATGTCCCCTATGCGGATCACCTCTTGCACCAGGTTTTCTTTTATCAACTGCACCCAGCCATCCTCCTCAGCTCCTTTCTCCCAAACACAACTGCACAGCCATCGGTGTTGAGATTTCCTGCAACAGCTTTCATCCATCTCCAATCCTGTAATAGTGGCCAGTCTTTTTGATGGGAAGTGTTGCCTGTAGATTCCATCACTTAACGTGCCAATGCTATGTATGAAGTTCAGTTGCTCTGCCTGCCCCTCCCAGCGGGGAATTGCCAGGATTAGTCCTATTGTCCCAGATTGTAGTCCATGTGGCATCCATTGATCTGGGCCTTCAATATAGCTGTATTTAAGATTGTCCTCAGTGATGTCCACTCCTTTTCTTTTCAATGACGTGATAATCCTTGTTGCATTGATTTGTCTTGCCCACTTGTTTTCCTGGATGTCTTTAATAGTTTCCTTTAAATCTGCCAACAGTTTTCCTCCAATCATAGAACAGAAAATGGCAGTTCCAACTATTTCATTCTTAATGCTGTTAGCAATGGAAGCAATATTTTCCTCAACTAGATGCAGGTTGTTGGCAATGGTGTGTATGTCATCAACATTGTCTGTCAGTCTACTCACTATAAGGGAGTCAGCTACTCCACCTGTTTTCATAGCATGTCCCATGCCATCAGTATGGGAGTTTATCCTGCTGTTCAGTCCAATGATGTCTGCTGAATTCCATACTCCCAATCCAGTTCCGACTCCTCCTAAAAGGGCTGCAAGTGTGTCCCGTTTTTCTCGACTCCCTGCTCCGGTCCACTCAATGATGGTCTCTTGTATACTTTGCTTAAACCACTGCCGCTGTGATTCCGGGCACTTTGGAGGAATAGAAAAATCATTAAAATTTAGAATTATTGGGTAGTAAGTCCACCCAACCCCTTGCACAACTGTTTCATGTGTTGGTACCACCACCAATCCGCCTATTGGCCATGGTACCTTCTTCTGATCTTTACAACGTTGCAGCTCCTTTACAGAGACAAATACTTCATCTATTGTTAGAACACACCCCTTTCCAGTATCAAAATTGCAGAATTCCTCTAGGTCAGGCTGGGCAGCTATAACTGCAGCGTCCCATTCTCCACCTTCTTCTAATGTTAAGTTACTCACTACTACTGTAATATTTGTAACCCTCCCTTGTAACTTTGTTGTTATTTTAGTCCTTCCTTTAAAGTTTCCTGTATTCATTATCTGTCCATATCTTATAACCCATTCCCAGTTATGTCCCTCTATACTTTTTATTGGAGCTCTAAGAGCTAATCCCCTGGTACTATTATGTGGCAAAATAATGTTTACTTGTAACCCTCCACCCTCTTTTACTTCCAATTCCCTGGGCCAAATAAATCTATCTGCTTGAACATAATGTAACTCCAATCTTTTCAAACTCTTTCCCTTATTTGCGGTATCTTCTGGCCTTATTGCCTGTCTCCCCATTCCTACTGTGATACAGCTTATACTTATCCATCCTGTAACAAAGATCCACCACAATCTTCTGTTGACACGCATCTTCATTCTTATACAGCCTTGCTCTGTGGGAACACTAGATTCCATCATTAGAAACATATACATAAAAAATAAAAACAGCATTAGAGACATATACATACACAAACAGAAGAAAAAAAAAAAAAAAAAAACTAAATAAAAAATAAATAATAAAAAAAAAACAATGTGTATGTATTTATTCAATTTGTACTTAACCTCTATTCCATATTTTGTCCTTCCTAAATCTTTTAAGCTGTGATGCATGCAGCCAGACTTCTCCTTTCTCTGTGTGATCAACCAAGTATACAGAGGTCCCTAATTTATCTACTACAGTATATGGTCCCTTCCATTTTGCTCTTCCCCAAGGAAGGTGTTCATCTTGATTCTGCACCATAACTCTGTCCCCTGCCTCATATGATGTCAGATCCCCTGCTGCATCATACCATCGCTTTCGATGTCGGTATTGTTCTTCATCTTCCACAGCCACAGATTTATGAACAATTTCCAAGTGTGTGGCCAACTCCTTTACCCATTGATCTGTGATTGCAGCGGTTTGTAAAGCTACAGGTGGAGGTATTGGCATCCAGTTTTTCCAGGAGGGCATTGGTCTACCCATTAAAATTTCATACAGTGAAAATCCTGTTGATCTACAGGGCCTTGATCTAAGTCGGGCACATACTAAAGGTATGTATATGTCCCAAGCTTGCCCATGTTCTGCCACCAGCTTTTTCAGCTCTCTTTTTATGGTGCCATTCATTCGCTCAACTTGACCTGCTGCCTGTGGATGGTATGGGATATGGTGTTTCAGTTCAATACCCACCATCCTACAAAGTTCCTTCATTACATTTCCTATGAATGCCGCTCCATTGTCGCAATCAAGGACTTTTGGAATTCCCCACACTGTCAGTACATCGCTTACTAATTTCCTGGCTGTGGTTAGTGCTGTACAGTTTCTTGTTGGGATTGCGATCATCCATCTTGAGAAGCTATCTACTATCATGAGAATATATTTATTTCCTCTTGTGGTTGTTGGCAATGGTCCGGTGTAATCAATTTGAATTCTTTCCCATGGGCCTACAAGTGTCTGTCTCATTAATTCTTCCCTTCTTTTCCTGTTGGACTGGTCAAATCTTGCACATATAATACAACTATCCACAAATTCTTCAAGATCCTTGTTTTGCCCGATCCACCATCCCAAATGTCGAATCCTCTCTTTTGCTTCTCTGATCTTTGGATGTCCTCCTGCTTGTGATCCATGTATCCATCGGAGTAAGTCTTTTCTCACTTGTTGTGGTACAATCCAAATCGGTTCCCCGGTTTCTGATATACATATTAGCCCTTGCTCCTCCATCACTTTTTTGCCCCCGTATATCACTTCTTCTCCCTTTTGTAATTTCTCCCGAATATCTTTTAGTTCCTCATCTTGATCTTGTAATTCCTGCAGTTGCTTCATCTTAATTGAAATAAATGTAGATTTGCTCCTTGTAGTAGAAGCTATTTGTAATGTGTTTTTTGTGGGTGGTTTCCAGTCTTCCGCTTGGACAGCTGCCTCTTTTGCATACCGGTCAGCAAGGTAGTTTCCCTCTCGGTGTGGCCCTGTCTTTTTATGTGCCCGTACTTTGATCATGTTAATTCTTTTGAAATTTTGTGATAACTTTTCTACCATCTGCCATAGATCTTGGAACTTAACAGGGGATCCATCTGTGGCAAGGAATTGGTTACTATCCCACCATTTTAGCAGAAGGCATGTGCCTCGGAACACCCAGTCACTATCCAAAACAATTGTCAATATGTCACTTCTTCCAGACTCTTGCTGAAGTACTTCAATGACTGCAGCCAGTTCTGCATATTGTGCTGAATATGCTTTGATTCTAAATCCAAATTCTTTTATAATATCTTTACCCAACATTTTTACTCCGGCCATTCCTGATATTCTTTTTCCTTGTGCATAGTGACAGCTGCCATCAGTATACCATACAGGATCTGAGGTCATCACAAGATGAGTGGCATCTTTGAACACCGCGTGGCATGTTGATTCAGGATAGATCTGGCATTCATGAGCTTCTCCCTTTATGCAAATTCCAGCCACCCATTCTTTTAGTTCTCTTAAGGCATGAGTTGAAATGTTATCAGCGAGCAGTGCCATAGTCCATTTCTGAATGCGGGCATTGTTGATGTGGCTGATTGCCAGGCTGCCTTGTCTGAGGATCTGCAATGGAGTATGATGTGTACAGATTATTATCGTCTGTGTGCCAAATAGGTATTTAAATCTTCTAATTGCCCAGTATGCTGCTAAGATCAATCTCTCACACCATCCAAATTTCAGCTCTACGGCAGACAGCATCTGAGATCCAAAAGCCACTGGACGTTCTGCATGTCCCCACAGTTGAGTGATGACTGCTCCTTGTGAATCTGGCATTGTAATCGGATATAGTCTAAATTCTTTTTCATGGTCTGGAGATGCCAGAGTTGGTGCACTCCCTAGTTCAGCCTTCAATTTTTGTACTGCTGATGTGTGTTCCTCTGTCCAATCCCAATTCTGTGCTCTCAGGAGTTCATAAAGGGGTTGTGCCAGTTGAGCATATCGTGGGGTAAATTCACGACAAAATCCCATTATTCCAAGCAATGATTGGAGCGCTGTACGGTCTGTAGGAATGGGTAACTGAGCAATAACTTTGGCTCTGTCTTGATCAATTGATCGTCCATCTCCTGATATGATTACTCCTAAGAAGTTGACTTTCTGGCATGCCAATTGTGCCTTTGCCCCATTTAGCTTAAGTCCAGCTTCCAGTATGCATTGTAATAATATTGCCAGGTCTTCTTTGTGTTCTTCCATGTTCGGGGATTGTAAGAGGACATCATCAACATATTGAATGATACGATCTGGACGTGGGAAAGCTGTCAATGCATTTTTCATGTATGTGTGAAAAATAGCTGGGGAGTCACAATATCCCTGTGGTAATACTGTGAAAGCATATTGTCGGCCCTCCCAGTTGAACGCCGTCCGGTAGTGGCATTCTTCAGCTAAGGGAATTGACCAAAATCCATTGGCCACATCTATTACACTGAATACTTTCATTTCTGGTGAAATTTTGGACATCATTTCACAATAAACAGAAACAACAGGGGCCATTCTTTTTGCAAGTTTGTTCACGGCCCTGTAATCAATGGTAAGTCTCCATGATGAGGCTGCTTTTTCATCTCCATTCCCTTTTAACACAGCTTTTCTCACAGGCCAACATGGTGAGTTACATGCATACCCATTTCCAGATTTAATTATTCCACGTCTCTCCAGCATTTCTATCATCTCAGTGATTGATGCCACTGATTCTCTTGGGACTGGATATTGCTTTTGCCATTGTGGGTCTCCTCCTTCCAACAAGACCATTCCTTTCATTCTTCCACAGTCTAATTTAACTGTAGCCCAAACAGGTATGTCTTAGATTAGCTTCTGCAGCCATTCTGGTTGTCCGTCTAGTTTCAGTTTGTTTTTTTCCAGACTTTTTATCGGAGAGACAATATATGCCATTGGGAGCACAACCCCTTTCGTCAACTCTGTACTTACCTGATTCACCTTTTCTGTCTTCCACAAACAAAAATTGGCAAGATCTACAATGAAATTTCCTTTTTTTAAAGCTTCTATTCCCAATATTTCCTCTGGCCAACCCACTATTGCTTCTACTTGTATTGTTTTTCCTCCGACTGCTACATCAATTAGACCTGCTCTAACCTCCTGTGGATTCCCAGTAACTCCCATAATATTTACTGAAGAATCCCCATTTTTGACCCTGTTGGTCATTGTAACTGCTGCTCCTGTATCTACCAACATATTTTTCCCTACCCCTGCGATGACTGTATAAATGGTAGGCCGACCTGCCTCATCCATGGTTAAATTAGCTGAGTGAATGAGATGCTGAGGCGCAGGGGTTGGGATTTGTCATTGTGACTCACTTCTACTCCGTCCCTCTTTTATAACACTATATTGCATCTTTGCCTCACTTTCCTTCAATTTCCTCTCTGACTCAGCTACCTTGTTTTTAAGTATGTGATTTTCCTCTTCTATCCTATCCTTCTGTCTCCTGAGTTCCCAATAGCCCATGTTACCGTTTCTCTCTCCCTCCTGATTAGCCCTCCAGTTGCTGCCATCCCTATTTCTATAATCCCTAGGTGGATCTCTCCATCTTTTGTCAAAGTTCTGTTTTGGTCTCCAGTTTTGATCATCCTTCTTGTTCTGGGGTACATCCCACGTCTGGTTTCTCCATTTACCATCTATATCTCTACCAGACTTGACCTTAAATGTTCTTACAGCTGAAACAGAGCAGGCCTGTTCTGTGAAAGGATGCTTGATCCACCACTTATCAGCTCTAGTTAGTACCATTTCCAAGTCTGTTGGTGTTGGATCAAAAAGCCTGATAAATTCTTGACACTCCCGGGGAAGGGTTTCCATTACTTTTGCTATATGTTCTGGTGAGCCCAGCACTAGAGGCTGTTGAGGTTGTCGTAGAGTATACCAAAAAAATATCCTTTGAGCTACCTCTCTAGGACCATCTGTTGGCCTCATGGTAATATTTGCTATTTCTTTCTCTATGCTAAGTAGATAGAAATTAGTTGCAGCAATTCTTCCTGCCTGATCAGACACACTGTTATTAAATCCCAATAGTCTACTAGCCAAAGGACCCATAGTGTATTCTAACAGTTCTGTCCATTCCTCTAAGTTAAGACCTCCTTTTTTAGCTCTATCTGCTCCCCTCATAAACCAATGTGTAAATGTATTAAAGTTGTTAGTTGGCATACTTCCCCACCATTTCTGGAAATTGTCTTTATCTGCCCTAGACATCGGTCGAGTCTGCATAGAAAATCCTGTAGGTGTTTGCCTTGCATTAAATAATTCTGAAACAATAACTGGTGCTTGTGGTATGGTATCTACTTGTGGAACAGAATAACATAAGAAATCTTTTCTATCTTGGTTCATTTTCGGCACTGGTTCTTTATTTTGTGCCACGAACATATCCAGATCTGGATATATTTTGGCAATGTCTCTGACTCCTTTTATCCCTTCTAACTTTGTTTTATTTTTATAGTCCATTATTATGTTTTGAAGTTCTGTTATTTTTACTCCATAAGCATCCCTCTGTTCCTCTATTTCCCCTAACTCCCTTTCTAGTTCCCCCACAATTGTAGTTGTTCTCAAAGCTGCAATTTTTAAACAATCCCTTTTGTCCATTGCTTCCTCCATTTTATTTGTTGTTTCCAAATTATGCTGCCGTAATTCTACAACTAAGTCTATTAGGCCTCCTATTGTGGCTACAACAGCTTGTGTGACCAAACTTTTTCTCTTCTTTGTTCTATACTTTTTGTTATTTATAATTTGTTTTAGAACATCCATTAATCTCTTCTCTTTTCCACTGTCTGGGTTTGCTGGCTCTGGAAGCTCATATGGACCATCATGTTTTTGAATATGTTTCCTAAAGTACTCACGCACTTCTGTGGGAAAGTATTTGGCCCCTTGAAAAGACATTTCTACTCTTTTACTCACCCAAGTAAGAATCCAAATCAATTTGCGACTAAAGTAGCATGCTTCTGAGTAGCCAACAATAGTTGATGACTATTCAGTAGGCCAGGTGTAATATGTAGAAAAATAGATTAGTACCCACAATGCAAATTATACTTACCTTAGTATGGTGAAGGTAATACTTGCTAATTAACTTAAAATATAATAGCAAGGCCTGCAGGGTAGGAGATAAACCCGAACGAGGATATGCAAGACACCCAAAATGTATAAGGTATGGAAGCCTATAGTGTATTAAAATGCACGCCTGAAATAATATATATATATATATATATATATATATATATATATATATATATATATAATATTTAAAATGGTTTATTTATTATTTTTCTCCAGGCCTGTACTATGATAAAGGACTAGAGAAAGAAAAAGAAAGAAGAGAAAAAAAAAAAAAAAAAAAACAAAAACAAAACAAACCCAAACTTGTATATTAAAATGTAGGCCCAAACTAGGATACAAAGGAAATCAGCATTCAAATACAACAAAAAGCCGCATGGAGCCTACCATATTGTATTCAAATGCAGGGCTAGGCCTGTACTCTGATATTCAACTCACTCAGATAGGCCTATGCTGGTAGTCTATTACAATAAAATAAAAATAAAGGCCTGAAAACTACTAGGCCTGCTAAATTGAGGCCTGATGAATAATAGTATTAACAAACTCAGGTATTTGAAACACACAACAAACTAATTGTGGCCTGGTGCCCAAGCTTGTATAATAAAATGGAGACCCAAACTAGGATACAAAGGAAATCAGCATTCAAATACAACAAAAAGCCGCATGGAGCCTACCATATTGTATTCAAATGCAGGGCTAGGCCTGTACTCTGATATTCAACTCACTCAGATAGGCCTATGCTGGTAGTCTATTACAATAAAATAAAAATAAAGGCCTGAAAACTACTAGGCCTGCTAAATTGAGGCCTGATGAATAATAGTATTAACAAACTCAGGTATTTGAAACACACAACAAACTAATTGTGGCCTGGTGCCCAAGCTTGTATAATAAAATGGAGACCCAAACTAGGATACAAAGGAAATCAGCATTCAAATACAACAAAAAGCCGCATGGAGCCTACCATATTGTATTCAAATGCAGGGCTAGGCCTGTACTCTGATATTCAACTCACTCAGATAGGCCTATGCTGGTAGTCTATTACAATAAAATAAAAATAAAGGCCTGAAAAACTACTAGGCCTGCTAAATTGAGGCCTGATGAATAATAGTATTAACAAACTCAGGTATTTGAAACACACAACAAACTAATTGTGGCCTGGTGCCCAAGCTTGTATAATAAAATGGAGACCCAAACTAGACTCCACACACAATCAGCACTTGATTTCCCATGCAGAGGATAATTAGACAAAGTAATTTTTCTTCCCCCAAAAAATAAATCTGACTATCTATTAATGTGATATTACCTCATAAATAACCTTTGTAGAAGTCTAAAATTCGTGGTCGCCAAATGTGGTGTATCACCAAATTAATATTACACAAGGTTCGTCTACATTAAAAGGTATTTATTAAAAGGCAGATAACACAATACTATAAATGTATTACAAACACAACAGCCCAGACCCACGGAGCAACACCCCCTTTTTAAATCTATCTACCTATATATATATAGTAATTCCCTTCCCCAAACGCTTGATCTTACCCACGGTCAGACCATTGAAATCACCTCCTCACCCTCACCATCAAGGAAGAAAACAGGAAGCAGCACCAGTTTCCTGCCTGGATATATCCTTAGTTAAGATGATGTAATTTACATCACATCCTGTCCATGACTTCCTTTAGCAATTGTGGGAGGGAAGTAAAGATTCTCAGCCCTCCTACAAAGGCCTGTTTTAGGAAGTCCTGAATTACCATTCAAGGAAGACAAGTTACCACACACTGCATTACACAGCTTTTATGCAAAGCCAAGATTGGATTATACACAAGTTAGGAATCCTACCCATGTACAGCTGCTTCAAGGTTACTGCCTATCATACAGTAGCAGGCTTGTCATTTTAGGTCTCCTTTGCTGCCTACTAAGTCTCTGAGTCACTACAGGTCATAGAGTGACAGAAACAATCATTAGGATCTTCCTTGGCCTCCCCCACGCCCTGCAGAACAAGTACTGATAATATATATATATATATATATATATATATATATATATATATATATATATATATATATACTAAATATGACCAGGTAAGTTATCTGGTGTTGTGCGAGGGGCCCTCTCTTTCAGCCTCTTTCTTCTCAGCCTTCTTAAGAACTTACTGTCTTCCTCTCTCCTGCACCTCAGTCCTGCACTGAGTCAGTGGCAGAAGGTTGTTTTCACCAACCCAATCAAACCCATCTATACAGAATGCATGTGTTTATGTGATTAGCCACCCATCATCCAATCAGCCATGCCCCTGATTACACAATCCACTGAATAATCACATATATAGCCACGCTTTCCGAGGCAGATTGCGGCCCACAGGGCTGCAACTGCAAGGCGAGCCATGGAGCAAGTGGGACTTAGGCTGCAGTGAGCGCCAGCCCACGGCACTACCTGCCAGGGGAGAACTCCAGCCTTGCATCACCCCCAAAGTACCTGGTTCCTGCCAGAAGACGGAGGCTGCAATGAGCATCGAAGGTGCTCATTGCAGGGCTCGCAATGAGCACCAGAGGCACTCATCACGAGGCCCCCAGGGCTTGCATCACCCCCAGTGTCTCCTCCCCCTCATCCTCCTCATCCCTTTCACCCTCTACAATGACCCCCCTCACTTAGCTTTATCAGCCGCTCTCCATCGCATCTTCCGGCTGTGTCGGGATCCGGCATATGCTAATGACATGACGTCACATGCGGGACACAGGGGAGGGAGAGGGGGAAAGAGAAACAGTGGGGGGGGGAGAGACACAGGGGAGGGAGAGGGGGAAATAGACACAGGGGAGGGGGAGAGCCACAGAGGAGGGAGGGGTCAAAAGAGACACAGGGGATGGAGGGGGGAAGAAGCACAGGGTAGGGAGGAGGGGGAAAGGATACATAAGGGAGGGAGAGGAGCGGGAAAGGGAGACACAAGGGAGGGAGGGGAGTAGGGAAAGGAGACACAAGGGCAATAGAGGAGGAGGGAAAGGAGACACAAGGGAGGAAGTAGACAGGGGGAGAGGCTCGCGATAAGCGCCGAAGGTGCTCACTTTGGGTGGCAAACAGCATTGCCAGCATTCAAATTTTATTGGCGTCATTTTTGATGGGCAAGTCGCTAGTATATATACTGTATATATTACAACAATCATTTAATATATGGTGGGCAAAAGAGCGATAGAAGCCTTCCACCGTACAGTAGTACAGTAAATAAATAGTACATCTGTGTTCTAGTTTTTCTGATGTGAACACAGATGTACTATTTATTTACTGTACTACTGTACGGTGGAGGGCTTCTATCGCTCTTTTGCCCACCATATTATAATGATTGTTGTGGTGAACTACCTACTCATAAGGTGCACAACACAAGCTGAGATCCTGCTCCATGCTGATGATAGCCAGTAGGCTTGAAACAGCTGTACATGGATAAGATTCTCAGCTTGTGTCAAATCCAGCCTTGTCTTTGCATTAAAGCTGTGTAATAGAGCAGGCATAAGCTTAAAGGAAGCCATGTTTGAAAATGGCTATGGATTGAAGAGCGAGGCATTTGTGGGCATATTTTGTGTCCCGGCTCAGCTTCCCAGAATGCAGTGTAATAACTGTTTTTCTCAGAATTCTGAGCTGGAAGCAGGTTTTTTTTAACTTGCTTTTGATATTGCAATTTGTTTTATAGGAGTTTGGCGCATATATAGAGCTCATGTATGCTCCAAAATTATCATCTTAACTGCAGAAATAACCACCAGATGTATATCTTTGCCTCCGTTAAAAAGGCCTCTTGATTAGGAAAATAAATATATAAAAGATAAATGTCTCAATATGTAAGGGTATTATAAAGACTTAATATAATGACACAACAATCAGAGCAACAAGGGGCTGAAGACAGACAATGATTTTTTTTTAGGCTAAATTTTGGGGATTATTCTGTGTGTAATGTTTCTACAATATCTCTCTGTATATATATACTTATATGTGTGTGTATACATACACATGTACATATATGCAAGAGGTCCCAGCAGCTTAGTTTTTTCTGACTATGGGCTCCAGCGATGTAAATATGTGCGTGTGTGTCTGTTTCTATCTGTGTACCTCTATGTATATATCTGTACCTCTATGTGTTTTTTTTATGTATCTGTGTGTGTGTCTGTGTACCTGTGTGTCTATGTTTCTATCTATCTGTGTACCTGTGTGTCTATGTTTCTATCTATCTGTGTACCTGTGTGTGTGTGTTTTTCTCTATGTGTGTCTGTGTGTGTGGACTACGTCATCATGATGTGTGTTTGTTTGTGTGTGTGTGTCTGTTTGTGTAGACTAAGTGATCTTGATGTGAGTCTATGTGTGCTCCTGTGTTTTTGGACTCTGTCTGACTGCCTACCTTCAGAAATATAGTACATACCAATACATGTCAATTACAAACATTCTTATATGATGTATTGTAAGGAAGGGCCGACAGCTGGTAAGACACTGGTGGATCTCTGATATTACAATGGGGTTCAGATTTATCACTAAGGGCCCACTGCTGGTCAAGAAAAAAGACTCTTGTTTGTCAACTATGTGTAAGTTATGGACATAGATTTTTGGGGGGGAAATCAAAATGTTTGTATTCTATGTTATTAGTTTAAGAATCCATTTTGTGCTTGTTACATCACTTCATGGGAGCAGGATCATGAGAATGTGTTTTTTTGTGGAGAAAGGGTTGAGGAAAGGGAGCAGAAAGCTATTTTTAATTGGAGAAGATTAAAATTGACATCACACCCCTTTTTTCCTTTTCTATGTGATATACAAGCACAGAAAAGGCAAAAAATAGGTGTGTGCACACCTTGCACACACACACACGCAGGAGCTCCTTCACTTCACCGCCTAGGGGCTCGAAAAAGGTAGATCCGGCCCTGATGACTCCTGTAATCCCTGACACTAATTACAAAAACACCATATAACATAAAAAGTTACACCTGTAAGGGGGAAATATACATCAACTTCAGCCCATGGAAATGGGTATCGACCAAAAAACCTGTTACTCCTATAAAAATAAAAAATAAATATTAATCTAATAGAGCTCCTCCTTTGAGAAGCTTCCACACTATATAATGTTTTTTTTTTTAGTGCCTTGACCTTATATACTATGTTTGCACATTAGGTTAAAATATGTGTCAATCATACTTCATGCCTTTGGACTTTTAGATTTCCTCTTATGCTTGTAATTAGTGATTTGTTAATTATTATTTGATCCAGAGGATTAGGTTTGATTTCTTATGAGAGACTTATAATCAAAATTTAGATAGAAACACACATAGAGTATATCACACTCAGTGATCCCTCACCAATGGTTTCATACGGACAACATATAATAGCTACGTTTGGTTTAACATGAGCTTTTGACTCATAAGATTTCCTCCAGAAGCCATGTAATTGAGCCGTTACTCCAAGATGTTCAAGAGTCAGATGATGCTTGTATAGATAATTTATGTCCTTTAAAGTTAATCTCTGGCATCTCCATAAATAGATATTACAAAGTGAACACAATTCATATTTTATAAGCAGACTTTTTCAGTAACATGATTTCTAGTGCTTGAAGGTACTGCACACATTAGCCTGCTCAGCCTAGTGTGATGGTAGGCTTCTTACGACTCAGAAGAATATTTACCTAAAATGTGATTTATGGGTTGAAATTAAAATAGACCAAATATATTAGAATACTTTATTAGGTTAAAATGTAGTAAAGCTTAGATTTTTTTTAATCTAAGAAATGCAAGTTATTCTTCTCTCACTGAGATTGGTAAACAAATTATTTGACTATAGGGTTAATATTGATCATCTTCATCAACCAAATCTCATTTCTGTGTAGAGTTCAGGCATTTAGAAAATGTGTCACTTAAATAATTAGTTTTACTGAGGGTAAAAAATCAATATCATCCTGGAAGACTAAAATTCTAATGAGTCTGTGTGCACCAAATGGTGAAATTATTTACTTTACTAATGGCTGCACTCCCAGTTATGACAATGCAAGTAGGAATTCCAAACCTTTCAAATACTACCATTGAAAAGTGATTACAATATAAGTATCCTTATTATTCCTTGACGAAGCAGCAGCAAAACGCGTGCGTCTGGCACCGTAGACACAACTTTACTTCCTGATTCTCGCCATTACAGTGGAGGGATGCTGAACAGCCGGGCCCGGTCTTGATTCAATCCTTAGCCATCCTGACTCCGCTTGCAACTGACTGAGATAAGGATGCTATATATTCTTTACTAAAAGACTCCAACATTTGAAAAGTGTTATATTGTGTGTAAAAAATATATGCTTAAAACTATATGGTATCAAACAGTTAGTATCAATTGTAAACCTAACTTTCTTTAATATACCTATTTGCTATTTATACACAAATTACAACTTTTTTATCCCTTGGCTTTTCGGGGGGTGTAATATACAGCTAGAATTAGAATAGTTAGATTGTCATCAATAGTCTTAAGGGGTAAATGGTGGGCCCCTATAACCACCACTAGATAGCACTTTTTTCACTAGCACAGTTTAGTTAGCAGCACTTATAGCAGGGGGTAAGTGGTGGGTCCCCAGTTCCATCATAACAGTTAGTAAGGGACCACCCCTTTTATCTTAATTTAATTCCAATTTTAAGCAATTTATATTACATTATTTCTTGATCATCTGTATATGCAAGTATCACTTTGCACAAGCACTTTAAACACTTCTGGTGCTAGCTGGTTGTCCGTACCTTTAAAGAACAGGGACAACTTTGAATATGTATTAAGGTATCTCCTGTCATAATTATATGTCAAGTATTAAGCTATTGAGGAAAAGGACATAATAAAGATAATTAAACTTATAGAGGTCATAATAATACTTGTAAGTACAGTTGGGTTTAATAACAAAGGAATATTCAGGAAAAAGTTTAATGTGTCTTATTAATTTTAAATATGTTTTAAAAGTTCTTTTTTAAATATTTTAATAAAATTACAAGTTTCTAATAATCAATTTACATTTTCTATTTAATAAATAGTGTAGTTGTTTCTGGATAAAAAAAAAGGGTGTCCTTTACTTATAGGCAAGTCATTACACTCATAATGCCTTTGGCATCAATGACAATGACATACTGAAGAAGCTGCTCATAGGAGCAAAACATGTTTATCTACCCTATATATTTTATATCCAATTTTTATATGTAGGTCTATTGTTTTGGACCTTGTTTATATTCATATTTTTTATTTATTTATATATTTTAATCATATCAATAACATTTCATTTCATTCACAAGCCTCTCCTCCTACTGTTGGTGATAAATTTAGTTACAACAGAAGCAGTAGTATTTGTATCTTTATGGGTTTTCATAGATAACAACATTTTTTATAAGTGTCTTTTCATGACAAAATATGCTTGTAGATATAACTCCCCTTATCTAAGTCCATTACAACACTACGATACATCCCGAATAGACAGCAACCCAGTCATTCGAACCTCCACAGAACAAGAGTGATCCAGTGCACTACTTATACCTCCTGTTTTTTTAGATCATTCCAGGTGAGACTTGAAATATTTGTATTACTTGTGTTTTATCCATCACGTAGTTTGTGATCTGCACCAGGTGTTGGTGCTCTATCTTTTCCCCTACCCTTTCTTGTTGCTAAAACCTTACAGACCATGGTTTACTAGTGGTGCTTAAAAATCATTCAGGTGCTTTAAACAGGAAATAGAAAAAATAAATAAAAAGGGAAACAGTAAAAAAAATAATACCAAGGCGTTAACGTAAAGTAATGCTTAACAGCCAATGTACAATTGTTAAAAGTTAATTAAAGGACCACTGTACAATGACAAAAATATGTTTGTCAACTGACTCTAAGAGCATAACTAGGTATGGAAAAAGTTCTAAAGCTAGATTTTAATTTGCTTTTTCTAATGCATCTGCTGAACCCTGGAGGCATCCAGGATATCTTGGTGGAAGTTGTACATATGTCAGGGTAGTTCACATTTCTAGAGAACAGTACTTGCTCTTCTAGCTAGCTTCTGAACCAATAGTGCCAATTTGAATTGAATCCAGTTTCTAACAAAACATCTTACTCTCTCCATGCTCCATACACCCCACCATCCCTCTACTAATAGATAAAAAAATACTTTCAACAAGTAATGTAATTAAAAAATTATTTTCTCCCAAAATATTTTTATGTTCATTTGTTCATTTGTTACATAATTCAGAAACAAGTGCCTTTTTCTTTAACTACAATATAAAACATTACCTTTAAATGGTCCACAGTGACCCACAACAACATTGAAGTGATTAGCCAAGTGATAAAATGTTTGGGAACCACTGGTTTAAATAATTATGTACTATATTGTTAAGTGTTTGAAAACCCCTTTGAAAACGCTTTAATCTTTCTGTTGCTCTGTAAATGCTAAGAGGCACACAGTAAATATTAATATTTAATATTTAAATTCACCAAGAGTTTCCTTTCAATGTACTTAATCTAGAACATTACCTGTCGTGTGCATGGAAGTAAATACATTCTACTTAGGACTCTAGTACCGAATACAGGAAAGTACATAAACAAGAAACAATCAGGCAGTGAGCATAGAAAGTCATCTATATGTGTTAAAGCGTTATCAAAATTTTATTTTAAAAGTCTACTGCTGTCATATTTATAATATGCCCTCATGCATAAAAATAAGCAAATCTTTTTAGAAAAAAAACTATTGTTTTCAAAAAATGCCTTACTAATGTTGTTAGTGTCACACATGATTTACAAATGTTATATTTCTCTTTTACAAGCTACAACAGTCCTTTAACAATAAAGAATATTTGTTTGCTGTTGTTTTTTGTGCCCGATTCTCGGTGAACATATGGATGCAGCACACCAGGTACATCTGATATTTCTGGTTGTTCTTATCCATATAGTTTTCTTGGCAAAAGTACTGGAATGTGTTGCCAGTTCCTTCTCCAGTGGACCGCCATTTACTTGACCTCTCTGCTATGACCCTACAAGGTATAGCTCACAGCTTCATGGAAGTACACAAGCCCCTTCACCATGTCAAGGTAGCCGCCCACGAAGAATATTTAGAGATGCTATATTTAGTAATTTATGTATAATTTAGGAATACTGTGGCCTTTTATACAATGACCTCTCCAATACACATGTTTGAGATCATGCTGTAAATAATACATTTATTGGCTGGGAAACCATACTCTTTTTTGAATTTCCACACAATTTACTTTTCTTTATATTATATCAAATAAATACTGAATCTGTTTTTTTTTTCTATTGCTTACAGAAAGTAACTTATGAGTTCAACATGGGAAGCATATCATTCTTCTGAAACTTATAGTATAAGACAAATTGCCGTGATTAATTGCATTGTATCATTGTGAGATTTTGATAAAGAGCAATCAAGAGCATTTGTTCTTTATTAATGGATTTCTTATCTCTTCCCTGACAGTGAAATAGTCTTTTCTCCAAATAGGTTTTCATTTAAGCAGCTTTTTTTCCTGTTGGTCTAAGACCCACCACAGTTATTTAGAGCTGTGAGAGAAGGTAATTGACTGAACATTGAGATATTTCTCTAGTACATTAAGTATGAGGTCAATAAGCAGGGCCTTTAAACATAATGACTGCCTAAGTGCATAGTGGACTACATCCTGTAAATGTGAAGTGACAAACCTTCTGTAGTGAGATGAAGGAAGGGCAATCACTTACAAAATTCACTGTACAAGACTTCATTTATCAGTTAACATTGTCTATACTATTAATGTCATTAACAATTTCCTACATTATCTCATACTCCTTTAAATGGAATATAAAATTATTTTGCAAAACAATTTATATAATTTATATAATAATAACATTATTTGGAAATGTGTACAAAAGAATTACAACAAACTGCTATTTATAATTAATTATTTTAAAGGCATCTTGATTTTTTATTTAGGAAAATGCAGTATTTCTTTTTTCTGAATGCTTGAGATAGACATCTCAATAAAAATATTTTTGGGTGTTGATAACATGAATCTTTACTATGATGCGTTCTAGATATGTATTAGACATTAATATTTTTATGGTTGTTGGAAACAGGCAAATTGATATGACTATATTTAGCCTTTTTTGGATAATTCTGGGTATCAAATTCTGGAAACTGGAATCTTGATATTCCTGTTTACTATGTGATGTGAACAGGCATTTTAGTACTTGCATTATTCTCAACAGAGTCATAGATGGCAACATAGTTATTTTGTTTATATTCTGGATATCGATGATAGGCATCTTGATATTTTTCCTAGATTTGCTGTCTTCTGGATGACAGAGAGAGAGGCAACTTGATATTTTAGTTTTCTGGACAATA
This sequence comes from Discoglossus pictus, assembly GCA_027410445.1. Classification (NCBI taxonomy): domain Eukaryota; kingdom Metazoa; phylum Chordata; class Amphibia; order Anura; family Alytidae; genus Discoglossus; species Discoglossus pictus. Next base: position 73,342,520 of record CM050169.1, read on the forward strand.
GACATAGGCATCTTGAAATAGTTATTTCCTGGATGGCAGAGACAGGAATCATTACATACTGTTTTCTGGAATGGGAGTCAACATTAGGTGCTTTGGGGGTCCATAAGGACCCCTCACGGCCATGACTCAGGATATAATAGAGTCTGTAGGGAAACCTATAGTATTGGGGTAAGTATTACAGTCATTGAGGGTCTATAAGGACCCCCCAGGAAAAGGGGTTTATTTTCGTGTGCCATGGGGTCAATGAGGAATCCCATGGTCTTTATTTACTATAGGGGTTAATATTAATTTTAGGTTTCAATCATATAGTTTGAAATTTTGTGAGTGCATGGTTTGTTGTGGTGAGCTTCTCTGTATTCACTTAGATTTCCTCACTAAATTGGTGTCTCTGAAGGGCAACACTTTCAGCACTTTCCTACAGAAATATCCAGGAATGTGTTTAGGTTTCATGATGCCCTAGCTAATTTCGGATATAAGCTCCATTCCATATATTTTTTTTTCAATTTCTCCTGCTTCACTTCATTTAATGCTTATTTAAACTACAACTGAATATTTTTGCTTCATCTTGTGCCTCTTTTATTCTACTCTTGCCTGCTGCCCAATGAACATTTCCTCCCTACGCCACAGCCTATTTGGTCCAAGCATAAATAAATCACTGCAAGTGCCACTCACCATTGTAATGGAAATAGACATTTGATAAATTCATACAACTTTTTCATCATCTCTATTCTAATAGAAGTCACAAGTTAGTTTATAATATGCAATTCAGCATAAAAATCTAGGCTAAGTTATTGTAATTTTAATTCATTTGGGCAATGATATACAGTTTAGGAACTAAGCATTGTGAACTTCATTTTAATGCAAAATAAACACTTTGCTAGTAATAAGATAGAAGAATTGTCAGTTGCCTGTTTAGTGAACAGTCCACTATTACTGCTGAACATATAAACATACCCACAGGCATGAACCATATGGCAAAAAGTTGCAATTAGTGAGAGGCAATGAAGGCTTAGTGAATAGAGCAAATCACTTTATATAGGTTCACTGAGAAAACAGTCATCACTACATATTCACTATTTTTATTATTACTAACTAAATATCATCATCATATTAACTGTTTGTAAATCTGTATATAGTACATAAAATTAAAAAAAGTGGGCAACAGTAAACAGAGCTACAATGATAGCTTCAAAGAAAAAAGACCAGTTATCAATTCCTGGACTTCTAACATATTATAAAGCAACTGTGTGTTTTTGTGGTTTAGTCGTGTTTGACCCACCATGACCTCATGGCCCGCAACACACTATGCTGATTCACTTGGTATTCATGATACAGACATACTGAAGTGGATTGACAGTTCCTTCTCCAGTGGGCCACAGCATTCATCTCCTGGTATTCCTTAGGGATCTCCCATCCACGTACTGACCAGGCGCAACCCCGTTTGGCTTCAAAATGGTGTGACCTCTTGGTTCCCCGACTGGAATCAAAGCCAGGTCGCAGCAGTGAAAGCACTGAATCCTAACCACTGGACTACCAGGGGACCCATAAAGCAACTAGATTGTCTCAACTGACCAAATTGTTTATCACCTCCATGTTGGATAGAAATGGAAAAAATACTCTTAAACACAAAGGGCCTCATTCTATTATCGGCCATAAATCGGCCGTAAGGCTGCGATTCCTTGCGGGGGTTCTGTTAACTCACAATTCAATTATACGGCCCCGCAAGGATCTCCTCTTACGGCCGGCCGCATATCTTGAAACCGGCCGTAAGCTCTGAAATCTAAAAACGCAAAAATAAATGCAAGCCTGCACTGTACAGCTCTGTAAATGCTAGGGATCATATTGGGGTACATGAGGATTAAAAGTAACCCACTCTCAAGCTTGCACATCAGCCCAAACCCGAGTTCAAATTAACTGTTTATTTTCCGGCTGCGGCGTGGGCGTGTCTGAGGTGCTCCAAGCACTCTGGACTTTTTACATGTATATTTTACGTATATTAAAAAAAATATATTTTACGGATTTGAGTATAGGGTAATTATGTGCTATTTTTGCTAACACCGAATATCACTTTATAGACTCTGCAAAGTGCAGGATGGCATCCCCGGCCGGAGGGGAATAGAATAGCCGGAAAGCTTGCGGCCGGTCCTTGCGGCCCCTCAGCGGCTGCGGCTGATAATAGAATGAGGCCCAAAATATTTTGATACAACAAGTGCTGTTGAACATTTTGAAAATCAAAATCAATATAAGAAATCCTTAACAATGTATATCACAATCCTTAACTTTATGGGAACAAATTAACAAAAGAACACATTTATTAATGTAAGGTTCTTGGCTTACTCCACTATGGTTATTCCATAAGGAAATTAGAAGAAATACATCTTGAACTGTTGGATCCAACAAAATGTATTTATAGTAGCAGACACCCTTACAAAGAAATCTACATAGTCTCCAGATCTATTCAAAGAACGGTTTAAATCTCCACAAATAGAATGGTTTAATTTAGATACAGTAAATACAATTATAGATTGCATTATATGAAGAAAAAAAAAAATAGCCGTTAAACCTCCATTTGAGAACTGCTGTATACATAAATCTAATATTAAAAAAATTATCTATTATTTATTCATCGGCCAAATTACCATATAAGACATCTTGGGAAAAGGAACTTAATACATACCGTATTCCCCCCAAAATAAGCCCCAGTTAAGATCACTGGCAGGGGACATGCCAAAGAGGCAGAGAAGACCACTACTGTGATTGAGGTTAAGGGAGTGGGGAGAGCCTGGTGAGGGTGAGGGGGCCCAAGGGGAGTCAAGGGGGCATGGTCCAGGGTGGGAGGTTGCCAGGGGGGAGGGGTGCCTAGCCAAGGACAAAAATAAAAGACAATTAAAAACAAAAAATGTATACTTGGATTATATATATATATATATATATATATATATATATATATGAATGTTTAGTCTTTCAGTCACGTTCGTCTCTCCGTGACTCTATGGACCGCTGCACGGCAGGTGTATCTCTCACTCAATGCCCCTCTGATCTCCATCAAGTTCATGTTCATTGCTTCAGTGACCTCATCTATCCATCTCCGTCTCTGTTGTGCCCTTCTTTTTGTGCTTTCAAACTTTCCCAGCATCAGAGCCTTTTCTAGGGAATCCTGCTATCTCATCATATGGCCAAAATATTTTAGCTTCAGTCTCATGATCGTACCTTCTAGTGAACAGGTTGTCTTGATTTCCTGAAATATTGATTTATTGCATCTTCTTGCAGTCAAAGGGACGCTAAGCAGTCTTCTCCAACACCACAATTCAAAGAAGTCAATTCTACGGCGCTCAGACTTTTTTATGATTCATTCTCACATATGTATGTCACTACTAGAAATAGCATATTTTGAACTATGAAGACATTTGTTGATAGTTTAATATCTTTACTTTTTACTAACTTGTCCAAGCTTGCCATAGCTTTCTTCCCCAGAAGCAAACGTCTTTTAATTTTGTGACTACAATCAACATCTGCAGAGATCTTGATCCCAGGAAAATAAGACGTCTATTTGTCAGGAAGTCTTAGTCCTCTCCTTCCACTCCTCCTCTCCCTCCCCTTTGTCTCACGAAACACTGCACTAACCCCCCGAATCGCTCAAGCACAAAAACACTAAAAACACACTAAAATACCCAATAATGAAGAAAAAAAAACACTCACCCACAGCACGGGGGGACAGCCAGGATATCTGGAAGTGAGGTTAAACATGAATTTAACCACAAATTCCACCGTTTCGGCACTCAAAAAACGGGTAAGAAAGGGAAAAAAATGGTCCTCCGAAAAAAAATTAAAAAGAAGCTGCACGACCCTGGACCGCCCAGCCACGTACAACTTACCCAAGAAGGGATCCGAGATAAGCCCGGAAACCCGCATTAACCCCACGGGATCCAAGATAAGCTCGTAAACATGCATTAACCCCACATTAACCCTCACACGCGATCGGGGACCCCTGCTGCAATGAAAATTTTAATTTCCCCACCTTACAGGTCTTTAAAAGACCGTAAATCTGTACAGAGCCCCATCAACCCCTAAATAACCCTGTCACTCATGGGGTTCAAACCAGACCCACATAAACCCTTAATTAACCCTGTCACTCATGAGGGTCATTACAAACCCCCATAAGCCCTTATATAACCCTGTCACTCATGGGGGTCAATACAGACCCCCATAAGCCCTTCATTAACCCTGTCCCTCATGGGGGTCAATACAGACACCCATAAACCCTTAATTAACCCTGTCACTCATGTGGGTCAATACAGACCCCCATAAGCACTTAATTAACCCCCTCACTCATGTGGGTCAATGCAGACACCAGAAAAAAAACCCCTAATTAACCCTGTCACTCAGGGGGGTCAATACAGACCCCCATAATACATTAATTACCTTGTCACTCATGGGGGTCAATACAGACCCCCCATAAGACCCCCCATAAGCACTTAATTAACCCTGTCACTCATGGGGGTCAATACAGACACCCATAAACCCCTTATTAACCCTGTCACTTATGGGGGTCAATACAGACCCCCATAAACCTATAATTAACCCTATTACTCATGGAGGTCAATACAGACCCCCATAACCCCAAAATTTACCCTGTCATTCATGGGTGTCAATACAGACCCCCATAATCCTATAATTATCCCTATTACTCATGGAGGTCAATACAGACCCCCATAACCCCATAATTTACCCTGTCACTCATGGGGGTCACTACAGACCCCCATATGCACTTAATTAACGCTGTCACTCATGAATGTCAATACAGACCCCCATAAGCCAATAAACGTGTCACTCATGGGGGTCAATACAGACCCCCATAAGCCAATAAATAACCGTGTCACTCATGGGGGTCAATACAGACCCTCAAAAGCCTCTATTTAACCCCATCAGTCCCATAAGGGTATATTATGACCCTTATGGGGCTGTTACAACCCTAACATTAACCACATAAGTGCCATGACGGTCCTCAAGGACCATCATGACACTAAGTACAAACTCTACACTGCACTATACCCCCCAATAAACCATTAAATCTAAACTACCCCCCATCTACACTAACCTATTAACACCTACATTACCTACCTACACTACCAACCTACCCCCTAATAAATCCCCCCTCCACTCTAATTACAAAAAATTAAAAAACCTAAAGTCACAAAAAAAAAAGAAAATACATTACAGAAAATAAAAAAACCTAAGTCACAAAAAATAAAAAAAGGAAAATTACAGAAAATAAAAAAATACATTACAACCCCCCCCCCGCCCCACTACAGAAAAAAATAATAATTACACACCTGAAAAGGAAATACATAGAATACATACAATACAATACAAATAAAATAAAATACAATACCCCCTATCTAACATACAATTAATACTATGTATCTAAAATACATCCCCCAATCTATCTAATATACAATAAGTCCTAACTATCTAAAATACATACCCCTATCTAACATACAATACTATATAATATACAATACATCCTATCTATCTAAAATACATACCCCTATCTAACATACAATACTATATAATATACAATAAATTCTAAGTATCTAAAATACATACCCCTAACATACAATAAATCCGCTATCTCTATATACAAACCCTAATACTAAGCGAAAATAAAATAATTAATACCATTTACCTTTGCAAATATCCTTTCAGATCAGCAACCTAGGGAAAAAAAAAAAAAAAATGAGTACAACACATTTACAGAAAATAAATAAAAATTCTAAATATTCTAAATAATCTTAGATATAATATTATAAAAAAAAACTAAAAAAAAAACTAATGGAGATCTGCACTCGCAGGCCTCCCTGATGCTAATGAGCCTCCTAGAGACTTTTCTGGAAGAAAATAGGCAATGGTGACTTCTGATTGGCTGAAAACGCTGTCTATCAAATTCAGCCAATTAGAAGGCGCCAATGTGTGAGCCAATTAGAAAGGGATACATCCCAAAATCCCACTCTGATTGGCTAATGCACCTGTCAATCTTTATTTAAAGATTGTCGGGGAGGTCCGCGAGTGCGGATCTCCATTAGTTTTTTTTTAGAGCACAGATTGTTCCAGGGCCCAGCTGGAGGGCAACAAGAGGAGGAGACCGGGGACATCGCGGGGAGGTAAGTACAATGTATATTATGTTTATTTTACTTTTTGTTAGGTTTCTATGTTTGTTGTTGTAATGTAATGTTTTATTTTTAACAGGGGACGCGTCGGAGAAGAAAAGAAGAAGGACGGGGACATGCTGGAAAGGTGAGTAGAATATTTAGAATAGTTAGAATGTTTATTTTTTTAATGTAAATGTGTTATACTATTTTTTTTTTATTTTCCCCTAGGTTGCTGATCTGATGGGACATCTGCAAAGGTAAGTCGTCTTAATTATTTTATTTTAGCTTAGAATTAGGGTTTGTATATGTAAATAGCATTTATTGTATGTTAGATAGGGGTATGTATTTTAGATAGTTAGGATTTATTGTATGTTAGTGGTATGTATTTTAGATAGTTAGGATTTATTGTAAACTATATAGTATTTATTCTATGTTAGATAGGGTTATGTATTTTAGATAGATAGGATGTATTTTATATTATATAGTATTGTATGTTACATAGGGGTATGTATTTTAGATACTTAGGATTTATTGTATATTAGATAGATTGGGGGATGTATGTTAGATAGATAGAATTTATTGTATATTAGATAGATTGGGAGATGTATTTTAGATAGATAGGATGTATTGTATTATATTGTATTGTATGTATTCTATATGTATTTTCTTTTCAGGTGTGTATTTTTTTTTTTTTCTGTAGTAGGTGGTTGTAATGTATTTTTTTATTTTCTGTAATGTTCATTTTTTATTTTTTGTGACTTAGGTTTTTTTATTTTCTGTAATGTCTATTTTTTATTTTTTGTGAGTTTGGTTTTTTATTTAATGTAATGTAGATTTTTTATTTTTTGTGACAGGTTTTTTGTTTTCTGTACTGTAGATTTTTTAGTTTTTGTGACTTAGGTTTTTATTTTCTGTAATTAGAGTGGTGGGGTTTGATTAGGGGGTAGGTAGGTAGTTTAGGTAGGTAGTTTATGTGTTAATAGGTTAATGTAGAGGGGTGTTAGTTTAGATTTAATTGTTTATTGGGGTGGGTTTAGTGCAGTGTAGTGTTTGTACTTAGTGTCATGAGGGTACTGGAGAACCCTCATAGCACTTACAGGGTAATGTTAGGCTTCTAACTGTCCCATGAGGGTCTTTAAATACCCTTATGGGACTAATGGGGTTAAATAGAGGCTTATGAGGGACTGTATATACCCTCATAAGAGACCGGGTTAAAATGGTGTAGTTCTTACACTTTGTGTCATGAGTGTCCTGGATGACCCTCATGGCACTTATAGTGTTATTACATGCATCCATTAGTCTGTTCTAGGGGGTCTATATAGTTGAGGCACACAGTACACTCACATTGTGTGACAAACAGCATTTCAACACTTTTTTATTGCCCCGTCATTTTTGACGGGCAAGTCGTTAGTAATAATATAATGGTTAAATGACTGAGAAGCCCAGTATGGGATTCTCACTGTAAAGAAGAATCGTGAGAAAGTAATAAATGTAGACCAGGCTTCCTAGATGGATAAACATTCAGTTGAGATATCTTAATATTGCACATTTTTATATTAATGAACAGCTTCCTTTATTTTTAATATCAGTGGAGAAAAAAAACAAATTCTTCCTCTTTAATAGAATCTCTCCCAGGTTCCTGCTTGTTGTGATGACAAATATGCTAACTGGTAAGAAGACTTCAAACTGCTAAACCAGTAGTGTAATATACTAATTGGTCCCCGCTGAGCCTTAAAGTAGGGAATTCAGTATAAATATCATTAATGCCCAAAATCCTCAATTAAATCATTTTATACTTTGTGTTTTTTTTTTTTTTTTGTCCCTTCTCTTAGTGATAACTATTATACCACTATTATAAAGAATTGATTAAGAAATGTTATATAGTTTGTTTCACAAAACAGGGACTGCAAGTATCAGAGATAATGATTTGAAGTTGGTGGTACAGTATATAGCAGTAATGTATGGAAGAAAAGAATGTAAATAAGTAAAAGTGCCTTTTAGTGGATGCAGGAGGGAGATGTGCAGCAAAGAATTTCAAGCATGCCTGTGACATACACAAGGTTGGACTGGGAGTGAAGCCTTTCCTAATGTTATATTTTACATGTTACTACATATATATCCTCTTCTGGATTTCTACCTTGCCAGTGGCGACGGGGCTTGTGTACTTCAATGAAGCTGTGAGCTATACAATGTAGGGTCACCATGGTAGGAGCCCCAAAAAATCTGGGGGGATAATTCAAATCTACTTCCAGGACAGGGAGCAGGAATGGATCTATGTTTATTTTTGCTATTTTTTGTATCCCCTATTCATTTCATCTGGGGGAGGGGGATTTGCCGAAGTCTCAAGTCCGTAAACCCTGGTTTCACATATAACGCTTCCGAGTATCTGATCCGATGAAGCGTGCCAAAATCAGGTCAATTAACCAATAGTTGAGTAGTGTACAGCCTATATAACAGTGTAAATTTGCTGTCCCCTCAAAATAACTCAACACACAGCCATTATTGTCTAAACCGTTGGCAACAAAAGTGAGTCCCCCCCTAAGTGGAGATGTCCAAATTTAGCCCAAAGTGTCAATACTTTGTGTAGCCACCATTATTTTCCAGCACTGCCTTAATACTCATGGGCATGAAGTTCACTATAGCTTCAAAGGATGCCACTGGAGTCCTCTTCCACTCCTCCATAATCACATCAAAGAGCTGGTGGATGTTAGAGACCTTGCACTCCCCCACCTTCTGTTTGAGTATGCTCCACAGAAGGGAGGGGATCATGCTCTGCTTCAGTATGTCATAGTACATGTTGGCATTCATGGTTCCCTCAATGAACTGTAGTTCCCCAGTGCCAGCAGCACTGGCCTCACCACAGCACATCCACAGACCAACTGCGTCCAGACACAGGACTCACATGCCCCCACAAGGAACCTTGAGGGAAGTCTTTCATCACATCTGCATGTCTGATGAGCACAACATTTGATCAGTGCAACTGCTGACAGCTAAGCTTGAAAGGCAGAATGATATTGGTAACGAGCAGGTCGAAAGCATCAGAGCAATATATGGTGAGGTGAAGAGGCATAATCTTCGGATGGAGAGGTATGAACGAATGGCTCATAGGGACAGACATACCCAGACACATCACTTTGCATGGCTGGTGTAATTGGCGGAAGCCCTCGTGAATACACTCCGGTTCCAGACGGTTCCACAGGCTCCACCCCCACCGCAACCAGAGCCTGCGGCCTCCTCATCTCACCCCTTACCACCAGTTGGCAGCCAATGCAGCCCTCAATCCAACACTTCCTGGCTGTAGTAGAGGGAGGAAGTACATGAGCACAGAAGGTGTCGGCCCAGTGCTCAGAAAGAGGAAGTAGGTGAGAACGTCCCCCAGGTCAGTGGTTGTCAAACCTTTCCCCAGGACCCACCACACAGATCATGATTTAGGTGAAACACTGTGTGAATACACACGTGAAGCAATTGGAGGCTCCACCACCTTTTGAATACTAGTTGCCTCATTTTTGGTTTCACATAAATCATGACCTGTTTTATGGCTCCTGAGGAGAGGATTAAGAACCACTGCCCTAAGTCCTCCATATCCACACTCCACAATGAATACTATTTTGCTGTTGTACACGTATGGTTATGTTAAATATTTCTGCAATTGATGTTCAATGTAGATTGCCGTTGAGGTGTTGCAGTAAATTCAAATAGTGTTCTGATTGATATCTTGTTCTTGTCTCTGTAGGCTTTAATAACCGAATATCACGACCATGCAGGCATGTTCTTCAACCTCCTCTTTCTGTGTCACAGATTCTGCTCATCAATTTCTAAATATTCCTTAATATCTGACAACACACTGTGTGTGGAATATATCTGTATGACATTATCCATGATTATGTTCATCTGTTTAATTGAGCAATTTGTAAGTGCTATGCCAAATACATGGAGCGATTTATGATGATGCTTTTATTCCTCAGATACCGGTTGCAGTGGTGTATGTGTGACCCTGGTATGTGCTATGCATCATGTTTATTCTAGACTATGACATCACCCCTTTTAGATATTCCCTTGTTCCAAACACAACCTCTTGCCCTTCCGGGATCCGCCCACACCACACCCATGATATTAATGAACAGTCTTGTCTATTTCTGATTGGTCTCTGTGTATGAAATAAAGCTTTGTTATACCGTTCTCACCGTGTTTTCAATGGTTGGAGTTATGGGACATTCACATACATATATATATCATATATCATAATAAAGGGTTAATACACATGGAAAGTCAAATTTGTGATACTGTGGAGTATCAGCATTCCCCAGAAAGCCTGATAACAATATGACAGATGATAATGTGAATTGATTGATAGCAAAGCACCTATTGGGATGTTACCAAATGATAATGAGTATACATCTTGCCAAAGGGAGACAATGCAATGCCGTGGGACTTTCCAGAATGGTCGTAGCTGAGATTTTCCCTGATGGAGGTGAGTTGGCTGTTGCTCCACGTGCCACTGCACAGTCTCCATGTATGTTTGTGGCTCTTCCTGCTGGGTTAGATTAGATTAGTGTGGTGTATGTTCCCCTGGTCCTCTTCAGGATTGCTAAGTTGTGGTGGTGAAGGGGCTTGTGTACCTGAATGAAGCTGTGAGCTATGCCATGTAGGGCCACTGTAGATGGGTAGGTCATATCAGATAGGTCAGACAAATCACAGGGCACTAGAGAAGGAACAGGTAACTCATTCCAGTATCTTTGTAATGCAAACCTTGTGGATACACACAGACAGAGACATTAGTAAGTGTGCTGCAGTCCATAGGGTCACAGAGAGTCAGATACAACTGAGGGACAGAACAACCAAATCTAAAATGTTCCTCTGGTACTTGATATATGTGATGTGGCTGTGTAATTTTCCAAATGTAGATGTGAATAGTAGGATGTATATAAGATGATCTTGGTATTTTTAGGGTGCACATTGGAGCCTCTGTGAGTGAGAAAGGGTTAATATGTCAGCCATTTCCATGTATTTGTGTGGCAATTTAATGAGATAGTGTGTCTTTAATAGCTTTCAGCATCTTGCAGCATAGCTTTTCATATTGGCATATGTATGACCATTACAACCTATGAGGAAAATACAATTTTATTCTTTTAAATATTTGATAGTTGGGAGTTGTTGTGCAAGTAATTGTAACTCGTTCCATTTCTTTCCCCATAATTTAATGTGCATTGGTGGGTTTTTATTGTGATTTGCGGTGTTCCAAGCTAGCCTGTAAACCCTTTGAAGGTCCTATAAGGAAACCATAAGCTTTGGGACAACATTTGCCGCTTGCGGGCTTTATTGCGGGTGTGGTCTTGAGCAATTTTTGCAATTGAATAGCAATTTCGATTTTAGCGATCGGAAATGTCTTGTGGCCATGAAAGATTAAAAGGCTTGGAGAGGTTGTAAGTTCCGGGTTTAACCATTACAAAGTTTTCATGGACGTAACCCAGCACCCGTTCAGAGCCTGCAAAAAAGATGCCAATTGAATAGCAAATTAACTTACGGCCTCACGGGTTACAGTAATTTACGATTGCTCAATGGAATCAGGCTCTATATGGATAACCACAACCAGAATCACAGACCGATATTACCAACCCTTAACATTACAGAATAATTTTATTAATATCTAATTGGATTGTTACAACTCTATCATCTCAGATCATTTATAAAAAGTCTGCCTTTACCACCAATAAGAAAAGTTTTTCTTTAATACACGCATAGTACAACCTTAGTTTTCCTTAGGTCTATGTGTGTTTATTTTTTTTTCAAACATTTGCTCTCATAGTAGATTTTAAATCTCAAAACTTATTCCTTGAATTTACAAAAACAAAATGTCTTGTAACAATTAACAGGACCACCAATGTAACGTTTGGAAGTATACAAGACAAAAGATTGGGATAGGAAGGTAATAGGGTTGTGAGAAATCTGCATATACATATCTCTAGTAGTATTGCTCACCTTGCCACTCACTCTAGTTGTTCGTTGTAAGGGCAAAGGCCCCTCTTCAGTCTGACAACAAGCTCTCTCATTCTTGCTCTTTCTTACTACATTTAGTGACCATTGGATTGTCAACTTAAGGCTAACCTTCCATAAGTGACCACACCACCCGCCTGCTATGAATGCAATACAGACAGACATATAAATGTTTTTCTGGTAAAACTACTTGGCCACAACTTCTTTATTTTGCAGCAGAAAAATAAGAATATGCAAAAATAGGGTCTGACATCAAAGACTGAGAATGAACAAGGGAAACCTGCATACCATATAACTGTAAAATTACTCAGTATTAACACAAAAAAAATAAAAATAAACAAGCTATGACAAACATAGCCTTATAGAGCTATATACTATCAGGGGGCTTTTAACAAGGGACAAAATAAAGATTAGTAATTGGCATTTTTTTTTTATATAATATTGAAATCTATTCATAATTGTTGAGTATAATTCATAAAGGCGATGCCATAAGTGTATCTTATATGTATTGTTATTTAGAGGTGTTTTTATATTTATTACCAGCTTAATTAACTGGAATTGTGGGAGGAGCCCTATCCCACATCCACTTTATAAACCCTCACTCATCACTTACCTGCACGCCGTTTTCATGTGCAGACGCTGGTCTCATGTCCATGCCGGTTGTCTCCATTGCTGTGGCTCAGCTGCTGGTATGCCTCTCTGCTCTGTTTCTGTGTAGCTCCCCCTCCTTGCCTTAGGTCCCTGCTCTTGCCCCCCCCCTTTCTACTCCCCTGTTTCCCCCTTGTCCTTCTCTCTGGCTTCCTCCCCCTACCTGCGCTCCCTGTCTCTCCCTCTTATTTTCTCTGGGGGCTGATGAGGGGGTTGAGGATGGGGGGGTTGAGGATGAGGATGGGGGGTTGAGGAGGGAGGTTGAGGAGGAGGTTAAGGATGGGGGGTTGAGGAGGGAGGTTGAGGAGGGGGTTGAGGAGGGGGTTGAGGATGGGGGGTTGAGGATGAGGAGGGAGGATGAGTAGGGAGGATGAGGAGTGGGGTTGAGGAGGGAGGTTGAGAATGAGGAGCGGGGTTGAGGAGGGTGATAAGGGAGGGGGGAGAGACACAGGGAAGGGAGAGGAGGGAAGAGACACAGGGAAGGGAGAGGGGTGAAGAGACAGAGGGGAGAGAGAGGGGGGACACAAGAAAAGGGCACACAAGAGGGGGACAAAGAGGGCCTAAAGAGGGACACAGGGGGCAGCACATTTCCCACCCTCTGCTTATACTCGAGTCACTCATTTTTCCCAGTATTTTGTGGTAAAATAGGTGCCTCGGCTTATACTCGGGTCGGCTTATATGTTACTCACTTCTGCAGTTTTTTAATCCTACTTTTTAATCCTATCTAACTCACGTCTGAAAGAGACAGTACACTATTATAATCCTTTACTCCATTCATACCATGTTGCCTTTCCCCAGTCTCTAATTCAGCATGAACTGCCATCTTAACCTCTTAATTCTTACTCTTCAGATTTAAAGGAACAGCACCCTTAAACCAAATCCCCTTGTATCTTGCATTTCCAAGGTTCTAGGCTTTTTCCGTCCTCAAGCTAGATCATCATAACACTCGTCTACTTTCAGCCATATTCACTATCATTACTTAATTCACTGTTAGTGTCCCTTCACTTCCATATACACTCCCTTATTTCTTTAACTACCATAAGGTTCTCACAGTCCTATTAACTATTACTATTAATTTGCACACCATATATCGACACTTCATAATGGCAGTTTTCTCATGCTTGCTCGAAGCTCATCTTTTAACCTTCATGCACATTTTAAGACCCTCCTTCAAACCATTTACTCTAGAGGTAGTTTTTATTGTCATACCTATTCAATCTCAAATCAAGTCACAGATTTCAGAGCTCATAGCTCCAACTTGCTAAGCCATCATCGGGCACCGATCATGCTACTTCTTCATGACAAATTCTGACCCATTCTTTAATTTCAGACCATTGTATTCATTAATCATCTCCTCCAATGACATAGGGCATAACAAAATAATTTCCCAAGAATATGTGTCAGTGAAATCAAAAGACCCTGTTTGTCGAATCCCTATCTTTCCAATGCGGAGAGCCTTTTTTCCCCAGTCAACTTCATCTCCTGGAAGTCCACCATCATTGGCCAAGCATCTCATTATCCACCACTGCTGCCACCAAATTGGCCCATAGATTCCCAAAACAAAGCAAGTTCACAATCACACCTTTGCAACTAGGTATCTCACTAGTCAAGACTTAAATCTTGTTGTTGATCGCTGAAACCATTCTATTTTCAGACTAGTCACACTCCCTTGTCATACCTACTATCTCACTCACAATCTTTCCAGTCCTGTATCCACTCCCCGCACTCCCTCTCAAAAATCTATTTGGACTCCTTTGCTAAGCTTCTCCAGTTAGCCGTTTAACCACAATCAGAATAATTCTTACCAGACCTGGCTACAATCCTTTCTCCTACTCTGGGCACCCCTTCATATTGGGGCTGCCTCAATGGCTCCAAAATAAACAAGACTTCAGTTCACGTATTCAAAGACATGGGCAGCGAAAAACCTACTTCTCAATTATACCCCATTCTCACTCTTATTACACAAAAGTTCCCTCATCACCTCCTTTCATTCATTATTTGAAGTTGCATTATTCACTACTCCTACCCAACTCACTTGTTAAAGAGAGACAGTCCACTTTTATCATCTACCTCCCTCTTACCACATTACCCATTTCACTGTTATTTATTCAGTATTAACTTCCATCTTGAACCTAGTAAATTCTTACTCCATAGATGTAAAGGAATAGTTCCTCAATCACAAATCTCCTTGTATCCCTAATTCCAGGGTTCTGTGCCTTCTCATCACTGTCCTCAAGCCAGATTATCATCATGTTTGTTCTCCTTCGGCTATATTCGCTATCATTACTCATTCACAGTTGGTGTCCCCTTACTTCTATATTATCTCCCTAATTTTCTTATTTACCACAAGGACTTCACTATCCCATTAACTATTACGATTCTGGTCACAAGTTATACATTGACGTAGACACTCCATCATGGCACTATTTATTAAAGCTTACTTTAAGCTCATTCAGCCTTCATGCCCATTCAGATGCACATTTTGAGACCCTCTTTCAAATCGCTTACCTCAAGAAGTTGTTTCTATAGTCATACCTATTCAATCTCAAATCAGATCGCAGATCATAGCACAGAGTTCCAAGTCACAAAGCCATCATCTGGCTCTGATCATGCTACTTCCTCACAACAATTACTAACCCATTCTTTCACCTCAGACTATTCTACCCATTAACCATGGCCCTTACTCATCTCCTAGTATGACGTAGGGGATAGCAAAATAATTTCCAAAGAAATGTCTCCGTGATAGCGAAGTCAAAAGTCCCCATCTAACCGATCTTAATCTTTCCGGCTCAGATAGCCTTCCTTCCCAAGTTTTTGCATCTCCTGGAAAATCAGAGTCAGAGGCAAGAAATCAATAGCCCTTTCGACCGTCCCACGCTTAATGCAGAATCATGGTATTTAATATCCATCTCCTGCCAGAAAGTCAGAGCTGCATAGGATCCTCCAAGTGGCCGGACCCCCTCTACCTGCTGCTCCTACTATGCCAGATGATCAGTTACAGGTGGACATAGATCGATAATTTCTTAAAATGGTGGACATAGATTGATCATTTCTTAAAAGCTTATTCAAATTACGAATCATTTATGACTCCATGACCAGTATCTTCATGAATGTTTTCCCCCCTCTCCACCTGTTAAAATTTCAAGACTTCCTTTCAGGTTACTCATCACAAGCGACTTATTCAAAAATCTTCACAACCCTTTGGCATGATCCTTTGCAGGCTTAGCACCTCACCACCCATCACTGCCTCCACCACACTGACCTTCCACAGGTTCCTGAGACCAAGCAATTCACAAACCAGATATCTCATTAGACAAGACTTCACTTCAATCATTGGACTCTTACCCTTCAATCTTCACTGACTGGTCGCATTCCCTACTATCCCACTCACAGCTTTAGGTGTCTCGTATCCACTCTCCACACTCTCTAAAACACTCTACTTCAAAACTTATTTTGCACCCCTTTTCTAAGCATCTCTTGCCAGCCTTTAACCACCACTACCTTCATTCACTACATCAGAAACTTTCCTACCAGACTTGGCTACAATTCTTTCTCCTATTCTGAGCACCCATTCCTTATTGGGGAAGCCTCAAAGGCTTCCAAAAAAACAATACGTCAGTGCACGTAATCAAGGCCATAGGACATTGGAGCTCTCACTGTTTCTGTAGATACATTATCTACCAATCAACGGAAGTCCCGTAAGCCTTCCAAAGCTGAATCAGTGAATCTTCACAACAATTGTTGGCCCTCTAAACAGGCCCAGAAAGTGTAGCTTTGGCCACACCACCAGCCACTCAAGGAGAGGGGTCCAACCACAAATTACCAGTTTAACTAACTGGAATTGTGGGAAGAGCCCTACCCCACATCCCCATTATAAACCCCTCCTCACTCATCACTTACCTGCACAACGTTTTCATGTCACCCACCCCCTCTCCCTGCTTTTCATAATTTATTCTATCTCTTAGTCCTCTACGGAGGCAGAGAAAGCATAGCTTTGGCCACATCACCAGCTACTGAGGGAGAGGGATCAGTCCACAAATAAATATATAGTAAATAAATGGTACATTTGTGTTCATATTTGAATGTCTCAAATACTTAAAAAAAAAACATATTTCCTTCTGAGAATTATGAGTAACAGCTATTCCACAGCATTCTGGGAACCTGGGCATGGACATGCAAATGTGCCCACAAATACTTCACTCCTCTAATCCAACACCATTTTAAACATGGCTTCCTTTAAGCATATGCACACTGTATTACACAGCTTTGAGCAAAACTAAGGACGGGCTATACATAAGCAAGGAATCCTACACACAGTCAGCACTGTTCTAAGGTTACTGCCTCTCATCAGCGTGGGGCTGGCTCCTAGCCTGAGTAGTAGATTTTGTGAGGAGGTAGTTTACCAAACAATCAGGTAATTTAAAGGGGGCAAAAGAGCGATAGAAGCCTCCATTGTACAGTAGTACAGTAAATAAATAGTACATTTGTGTTCACACTCAAATGTTTAAAATAAGTTAAAAACATAATTCCTACTCAGAAATACAGTTATTTTACTGCATTCTGGGAACCTGGGCACGGACATACAAATGTGCCCACAAAGTAATATACACACTGACGTAGATAGAGATTTTGCTGTCCAGGGCTATCCCAGAGTTTGCCGCCCCCTCAGGTGAGAATATATATATATATATATATATATAAATATATATATACTAGCGACTTGCCTGTCAAAAATGACGGCAATAAAATTGTAATGCTGGCAAAGCTGTTTGCCACCTAATGTGAGCAACTTCAGCGTTCACTGCGAGCCTCTCCCCCTGTCTACTTCCTCCCTTGTGTCTCTTTTCTCCCCCTCTCCCTCCCCTGTGTCTCCTCCCCCTCCCTCCCCTGTGTCTCTTCTCCCCTCCCTCCCCTGTGTCTGTTACCCCCTGTCTCCCTCCCCTGTGTTTCTTCTTACATCTCCCTCCCCTGTGTCTGTCCCCTTTCTCCCTCCCCTGTGTCTGCACCCCCTCTCCCTCCCCTGTGTCTTTCCCCCCTCTACTCCCTCTGTGTCTGTTTGCCCTGCTCCCCTTCTCCTGTGTGTCTTCCCCCACTCGCCTGTGGCTCTTCCCACCCCTCCACTGTGTCTCTTCCCCCTTCTTCCCTGTGTCTCTTCCTCCTTCTTCCCTGTTTCCCTTTGCCCCTCCCCTGTTTTTCTTCCCCCACTTCCCTGTGTCTCTTTCCCCCCTCCCCTGTGTCTCTTCCCCCCATCTCCTGTATCTCTTCCCCCCTCTCCTGTGTCTCTTCCCCCCTTCCCTGTGTTTTGTCCCCCCGTGTCTCTTTCCCCCTCCTCTGTGTCTCTTTCCCCCCTCCCCTGTGTCTCTTTCCCCCCTTCCCTGTGTCTTCTACCTCCTCCTCTGTGTCTCTTTCCCTCCCCTCCCCTGTGTCTCTTTCCCCCTCCCTTGTGTCCCTTTCCCCCTCCCCTGTGTCTTTCCCCCCTCCCCTGTGTCTCTTCTCCCCCCCTCCCCTTTGTCTCTTCCCCCCGTGTCTGTTTCCTTCCTCTATTTTCATCCTCCTCCCTCCCCTAATCCTCCTCCCTGCACTCATCCTCTCCCTCCCCTCTTCCTCCCTCCCCTCATCCTCCTCCCTCAACTCATCCTCCCTTTCCCCCTCTCCAATTAACCCCCCCTTCTCTCCCCTCACTTACCTGCATTGCGCTGCTCCTGCTGCTGTCCAGCTTATGTGTCGGGACCCGCCATATGCTAATGACGTAATGTGTGTCACGTCATTAGCATATACCAGGTCCCGACACAGAAGAAGCGCTGGACAGCATCAGGAGCAGCGCAATGAAGGTAAGTGAGGGGAAAGGGGGTTAATTTGCAAGCTGGAAAGAAGGGAAGGAGAGGATGAGGGGAGGGAGAGGTGCGGGAGAGGATGAGGGAGAGGGAGAGGATGAGGGGGTGATGCGAGCCCTGGGTCTCCTGCTGCTGTCCGCGCATGTGACGTCATGTCATTAGCATATACCGGGTACCGACACATAAGCTGGACAGCAGCAGGAGCAGCACAATGCAGGAACCAGATAGTGCTGCGGGCCTTGTGGTTACGTGCTGCAAACAGCTGACATTGCAGTTGCGGCCCGTACTGCCTGTCATCTCCACCAGCGCAATGGCAACGTCTCGGAGTTTGACAACTATTATATATGATACATACATATTTATTAAGAAAGACTAACTATTTATGAAGAGAGACTAATCAAATTAAATGTATTTTATCTAGAAAAAAAGCATCTAAGAGGGGTTAGGATTACCTTATATAAATATATCCAGGGTCAATACAAGGCTTTAAAGCAAGCTTTTTGTCCCAAGAGGTTGTCAACTGACAAGAGGACATCCTTTGAGGTTAGAAGTAAATTATTTCACCTTAAAGAAAGAAAATGGTTCTCCACAGTAATGGTAGTTAGTCTGTGGAATTCTCTAACTAGTTGTGTGTGCTTCATGATTTTTTAGTTCACTAGGTGCTAGATGTTGTTTAAGGTTATGGCTTTTTCTAAAAGTGATGGTAGTTTTCTTTGGTAAAATGTCAGTCAGAACTTCATCTTGCAAAAGGATGGGCCACTATTCAGAAATAATATTACGAATAGATTTTGCTGCTGTGTTGTATCGGGTGAGGAATTTACAGTTAGAGGTCTTAGAATCCTCTCCTGTAATAGGGGCTTTATCTTTGTTTTTATGTATAAGTTCCTCTTTATTGAGTTTCCTAGCTTTACGCTTAGCTTTCTTAATGTTGTACTGGTTGTACCCTCTGGCTAGAGACTTTTTTTCCAGGCATTCACTCTCTTTATTATAGTCTGGTAAATGGCTACAATTTCTCCTTACTCGTTGGAACTGTCTGAAGGGAATATTACGTATCCATTTTGGGTCATGGCTACTGGTGGCCATTAGTATCTGTAGGTTTAGTGTATAGCCTTGTACTGACTCTGTCTCCTGTACACATTAGAGTGACATTTAGAAAAGGAACTTCTTTAGTGTCTGTATTTATGGTGAATCCTAAATTCATGCTGTTTCGGTTAACATAATCTAAAAATTCTTCCTTAGAGCTAGAGACTTCTTCATCCCAGATAATCCCAGATAATAACAATATCATTGATATATCTGTACCACAAATCTCCCAAATATATAGATCCTCCCACATCCCCATATATAAATTAGCAAAGCTTGGAGCAAGTCTCGTCCCCATAGCTGTCCATGTTTTTTGCAGATAAAAGTCTCCTTCAAACTTTCGATATTAATGTTGGTCATTAATATCGAAAGCACATTTCTTATCTATCCTCAGGCTCCTTGGAAATATCCTATGTTTAACATAGTTTTCCAGGCTCGCAAGGGCGTACCAGTTTTTTAATTCGTAGTTATTTAGTCTCTCTGACGGCAACTCGCAGTTTGACAACTATTATATGTATACATACATATTTATTAAGAAAGACTAACCATTTATGAAGAAAGACTAACCAAATTAAATGTATTTTCTCTAGAAAAAAGGCATCTAAGAGGGGATATGATTAACTTATATAAATATATCCAGGGTCAAATTGAATATAAAATGAATTCAGCCTGGGATGGTTCAATACTATTGTATAGCTCAAAAAAATATTTGATAGCAGCAATACGCAGATCTTGTGGGATGGATGAATACAAAGCTGTCACATCCATGGTGATCAAACAATAAGTGTCCTTCCATGGTGGTCATCCAATATCCCCAAAAGATGTGTAGTATCCCTAACGTAAGATCTGAGATTCAAGACCATAGGTTGTTTTTGTGGACTTTTGGGAGGTGATAAAAGATAGCAATCTTCGGGAATGGGGTATCTAAGAAAGATAATTCTCTATTTGTGAGAATACCTTTATCTTTAGCTCCCCTGATTAAATCATAATATTCTTCAAGGTATTCTATAGTGGGATCCTTTAAGCACTGGTAGGTAGTGTGATCTTTTATAAGTCTTAGGGCTTCCTCCACATATGTAACTCTGTCCTGGATTGCTAGGCCTCCCCTTTTATCTGCCTGACTCTTGACGATCGTTGAGTCGTTTTTGAGGTGTAACAGGGCCTCTCTTTCCTTTTTCTTGAGATTAGTTTTTCTAGTATTGATATGTTTTCTTGTACATACCTACTCTAACTTATTCATCACCATGTTTTTAAAGACAGGAATATAGTGTCCCTGGGATTATATAGGAAAGAAGATGGATTTGGGTTTGTAATGTGTATGTCTAAACATTGTATTGTCTGATGCTCCTATAAGAGCCTCACAGTCTCTAATTAGGCTTATATCACAGATAGTATGCCCCTCTTCAAAAGATACATGTATATTAGCTCCACCCATAGCTAATTCCTTTAGACCTTCAAGTGTTTTCAAATCATCCCAGTCTTGTTGTCCTCCATTATTGATTCTCACTTTTGTATCAAGAGCATCATCGTCTATATTGGTTTCAGCAAAATGTCTTTTCAAAGTTAAATTTCTAATAAATTTGTTAAGGTCAATAAACAATTCGAACATATTGGGTTCTGAGTCAGGGGCAAAAGACAGGACCTTCCTTAAGACACTCATTTCATATTCATTAAGAGTTTTATTAGAAAGATTAAAAATATTTAGAGCCTCATTTTGTTCCCTTTTATTCTTTTTATGTTGCATCCTCTTTCATCTTCTGCACCCCCTTCTCCTTATATTTGTAGTCATCTTATCTTTCTCGCAGGTAGCGGAGTAAGGAGTTGCTGTCTTAGATGAGGACTTCTGTTGTTTAGCTGTAATTTTTTATCCTGTACAAAAAAAGAAGGGGTTGGAGTGACAGAGGCTGAGGTGGTAGGGTGCAATGTCTGATTATTATCAGTAACCAAATGGCTGATACTCGGAACCTCTTACTGGTAGACAAAGACCTAATAATGGGGTCCTCTCTATCTGTGTCTTGTTTTTTCCAGTCTTTGAATGGTCTTGTTGAAGGGATAGTACTGTCCCTTCTAAAGCTAACCATCGGCAAACTATCTCTTGAGGGCCGATGGATATCAAAGTCATAGTCAAAAGGGACCTGTTCTTTATCCCTGAGGTTACTATGGATCTCTTTACCTCTAATAGTGTGAGATACGGGTCTTTTCTGTAGGTTACGATTCTGTAAAGAATGAAAAGTCTTATTCGCGTGGTCTTTTGGACGTATGGGTCTAGCCCCCATCCAAGGATGTGGTCTATCATTATATTTATATGCCTTTTTGTTTATAACCGGTTTTCCATCCCCTCTTAGGTAATTCTTTCTGTCCCTATTAAACTTGGCCCTTTTTCTTTTACTAATTTTTAATTCAAGTTTCATAACATGGATCTTAATCTCTCCATCTATGTTTTGAAAGGATGGATCTTGAGAAAAAGGAGCCAGATTTTCAGTGACTCCCCTTAGTTGTTCAGAAATTGTTACTAGGTAGTGATGTCGCGAACATCAAATTTTGGGTTCGTGAACAGCGAACGAGAACTACATCAAATGTTTGCGAACGGGCAAACATCGGCAAACCGCCATAGACTTCAATGGGCAGGCGAATTTCAAAACCCACAGGGACTCATTCTGGCCACAATAGTGATGGGAAAGTTGTTTCAAGGGGATTAACACCTGGACTGTGGCATGCCGGAGGGGGATCCATGGCAAAACTCCCACGGAAAATTACATAGTTGATACAGAGTCCGGTTTTAAGCCATAAAGGGCATAAATTACCTAACATTCCTAAATTGTTTGGAATAACGTGCTTTAAAACATCAGGTATGATGTTGTATCGATCCGGTAGTGTAAGGGTTACACCCGCTTCACAGTAACAGACCAATCTCCCCGTTTAATGCACCACAAACAACAGCACAAACGCAAACTCCCCATTTTCACAAGGTTGGATACCAAGCTAGCCATGTCCCGTTCCTTGTCCTCACTGATGTCATTGACTGTCTCTTCCTCCACCCAGCCACCAAGGGTCCCCGAAAGGTGACAACAAGCCCCCTGGGACGCCTGCTGTATTTGGTCTTCCACCTCCTCAAAGCCACCTTCCTCCTCTGACTCCTCTTCTTCAGACTCCCAAAGTCTGAGGGCTTCCACTGCCCAGCATGGAATATTATACACAGGTCAGAGTCTGGGGGCTTCCACTGCACAGCATGGAAGATTATACGAGTTGCCTCTGTCTGCGTTATTATAAGGTGTGTACTGTTAAGTAGTACTATTCCTATCGGTTTAATCCCTGTTACGTCCACTATCAGGGGACGTGTATATGGCATGTATTTTTGGAAGCGGGAGATAGAAAAAGATGCTTGGTCGTTCCTCCCACTTCAAATTTGGGGCACTGCGCGTGCAATCGAAGGTGCCACCAGATATGAGTGTCACTGTGCACTGGCAAAAGTTGGCAGAGTAGATGCAATAGGCTTCACACACACGCCTGTAGGCAGGCAATTGCTATTCAATCTATTACAGTCAAAACAGTGTTGTTTTATGTCACTGTACACTACGGTTGCACCAGATATGAGTGTCACTGTGCACTGGCAAAAGTTGGCAGAGTAGATGCAATAGGCTTCACACACACACACCTGTAGGCAGGCGATTGCTATTCAATCTATTACAGTCAAAAAAGTGTTGTTTTATGTCACTGTACACTACGGTTGCACCAGATATTAGTGTCACTGTGCACTGGCAAAAGTTGGCAGAGTAGATGCAATAGGCTTCACACACACGCCTGTAGGCAGGCAACTGATATTCAATCTATTACAGTCAAAAAAGTGTTGTTTTATTTCACTGAGCACAATATAAGCTGTTAGGTGTTAGCCTGTCAAACACACACGTTGGCAGGCAGGCATATGCAATTAGATTACACAGAAAAAAATTATAAAATAAAATAAATGATGTTCCAGCCCTATAAAGGGCTTTTTGGGTTGCTGTCCTTCAGATGGAAGGCTCTGGAAGGGAGTGTATGCTGCTGATTGGCTGGAATGTGTCTGCTGACTGTGAGGTGCAGGGTCAAAGTTTCCTCAATGATAAAGTATAGGGGGCGAACCCAAAAGCGCATGTGTTCGCCGTTCGCTGCGAATGCGAACATGCCAAAATCGCCACTAATAGTCCACGGGCGAACTGTTCGGGACAACACTATTACTAGGTTATTTTTTCTATACTCAGTAAGTAGATTCATTAGTTTAAGTGAACATTCCTCCAGGGTTTTATCCCAAATGGCAGATACTGCATATGTTGGTCATTAATATTGAAAGCACATTTCTTATCTATCCTCAGGCCCCTTGGAATTATCCTATGTTTAACATAGTTTTCCAGGCTCGTAAGGTCGTACCAGTTTTTTATTTTGTACTTATTTAGTCTCTTTGATGGCAACTTGCAGTTTGACAACTGTTTATGCATACATATTTATTAAGAAAGACTAACCATTTATGAAGAAAGACTAACCAAATTAAAATAATTTTCTCTAGAAAAGAGGCATCTAAAAAGGGATATGATTACCTTATATAAATATATCCAGGGTCAATACAAGGCTTTAATGCAAACTTTTTGAGCCAAGAGGTTGTTAACTGACAAGAGGACATCCTTTGAGGTTAGAAGTAAAAAGATTTCACCTTAAAGAAAGAAAATGGTTCTTCACAGTAAGGGTAGTTAGACTGCGGAATTCTCTACCAAAGGAGGTGGTGACAGCAGACTCTATAAATAACTTTAAAAAGGGAATGGATATATTATGAATTTAAAAGGGCATTCATGGTTATTCTGGTTAATTATAGAAAGCGTATTGATCCAGGAAGGAATCCGATCGCCAGTATCTGTGGTCAGGAAGGAATTCATTTTTTTCCCCTTTTGAGACGATTGTCAAAGTTTCACTTGTTTTGTTTTTCTTTCTGTTTGCCTTCCTCTGGATCAATTAACAATTTATTGGCATATTGCAAACCAGAGGAGACCTTAGAAGAAGGTTGAACTTGACAGACTTAAAGCATTTCTTCAACCTCAATTACCATGTAATATATATATATATATATATATATATATATATATATATATATATATATTTTTTTTTTTTTTAAAGGAAGTCATTTAAAATGGCTATCGATTACAAGAGTGAAGTCTTTGTGGGTACATTTGCATATCCATGTCCAGGTTACTAGAATGACGTGTAATACGTTTTATTTTTTATTTTATTTTAGACATTCACATGTGAACCCAAATGTACTATTTATCTATCTATCGGTGGAGGCTTCTATTGCTCTTTTGCCCGCCTAAATTAAATGATTGTTGTGGTAAACTACCTCCTCGCAAAATCTCCTACAAGCTAGCAACAGGCTCCACGCTGATGAGAGGCCTTGAAAATAACCTTGAAACAGCTGTACGTGGGTGGGATTCCTGGCTTGTGTATAATCAATAACAACCTTTGTTCAAAGCTATTTCTCTGAATTCTGAGCAGGAAACAAGTTATTTAATATTTTTATATATATATATATATATATATATATATATATATATATATATATATATATTAAGCAGCTTCTGGAAAGACCAACTCAGATCTGATATATCTGCTCTCCCCTTGTTATGACTCTATACTAGCGGTGTCATATCCTTGTTTTCTATTATTTGTATTGTAATTATCTTTCTCTCTGCCTCAGATTCAATTACAGTCATCGCCAAATAAAGTAACTCAATACATTCCTGGCTTTGTTGTGCAGGCTTTTATAAAAACTTGATTGTACTTGCAAATGGAAACATAGTAATTTTCTCTATAACAAAATCTTTTGTTATGTGTTATGGGTGTAAAATACCTTTTTAATAAAAAAACAAAAAGGAGGACAAGTAGCACCCTTCCTTTACTGAAAATAACGATATTGAATGTTTAAAAACCATATGGTCTCTATCTTTAATCATTTATATGCAAAATGTGTTGATTATTATATTAAAAATACATTGAAGTCACAGTCTGCACTATACAACATCAGATAGAGGGCAGACAATCATGTGGAAAAGTGATTTACATTTTCTAAATTGAGCAAGATGTGACTTAGCCATAGTAATTTTGAATTATGGCTTGTATAAATCCCTACAGCTTTGCCGCAGGAATCTGATTGGAATATAATATTCCATTTCTAAAAGTAACAGTGGATCTATTTTACCTTTACTGATTGTTAATGTAATTGCTACAGATATGTAATGCAGTGGGTAAAAGCTTTTGCTATTTATGTTAATACTTTCTATTTAGCCTAAATAGCTATTTTAAAAAAACATAGTAACTCCTCTAAAATATAAGTTTCATATATTTTCTCATTTCATAAAAAATAAATATATATATATATATATATATATATATATATATATATATATATATATATATATATATATATAAAAAGATTCTTATATATATTTTCCTGTTCCTGTTTTCTTTCGTCAGCAGTGGTGGCCATTGGCCCCTCAGAGGCATGGCCAACATTTTTGTCAATTTCTTGTTAAAGCTTATTCTCTGCCACTACCATGACCGTAGACCCCTAAAACCTAACCTTAACCCTAAACCTAACCATAAACCCTAACTCCAAACCCTTAGCCTAAACCTAACCCTACAAACCAATACACTAATCCTAACCTGAACCCTAAACCCTAACTCTAAATCTAACCTGAAACCCTAACCCTAATGTTAGAAAATTCCCTAAAATCTCGGCCGCTCCACTATTGATGGTCAGAATACAGGAAATATTATATATATTAAGTTTAAGATGAAAATATAAGGGTGTTTCCTGATTTTAACCCTCTAAGAGCAGCAATACAACTTATAGAGTGGGACAAAGAACTGATGGGTAAAACAACTGCTGAACATAAATGGACAATGTTCAAAACTTTACTAAATATATATACTTATCACCATATACCATATGGGAATAAAAGTAGAAGTAAATCACAACCCATATGGCTTAATAATGACTTAAAGATCAACATACAGAGTAAATAAACAAGCATTTCGATTATACAAGCAAGAGGGGACAGAGACTGCTTTACGTGAGTACAAGGAAATCAACAAGGCTTGCAAAAGGGCTATTAGACTGGCTAAAATAGGAAATTAAAGGTTAGTTGCAAAGGAGAGTAAGACTAACCCTAAAATATTACTGAAATATATTAATGGGAAGAAGGCCAGGAAGGAAGCTATAAGAACATTACAATGTGACACAGGCCGTCTGATAACTAGTGACCAGGAAAAGGCAGATGAGCTAAATAGGTTCTTTTCTTATGTAATCAATGTCATGAATCACCCAGGGGCCATATTGGATTTGGTGTGAACTATGCTGGGGCTATTTTGTGACTGGCAGCAGTGGCCATCTTGGGCTGGGTTATCTTTCACATGCTGTTGCCATGTGGAAGAACAAAACGTTTGGGCTCACAAAGTCACTGCTTGTGAATGGTATGAATAGGGGGTTCCACTGTCACCATTTAATAGTCAGCATTACTGCATAAAATGGATTGACGTGGAAAACTTGCCCCACCCTGATACCATATGGGAATGGGGAAATATGGTTTGGGTTGTAATGATTAATTACAGTATAAGCTTGTATATAGTATCATGGAGTGATTGTATTTAGTTAACCATCCCCCATTAGGTAAACACTGAGGCAGGAGCTAAGATCATGAACAAGATAAACCTCACAGGGTGTCGCCAGGACTTGAACAAAGGGCCAGTATGGGGTTTCCCCAGGGGCATAGTCCAGGAGGAAAAACAGGAAGTATCCACTGGGAGAGTCTGGGTTAGAATGAGCTTGGTAGCCACGCCTGGGGTTGGCCCATGGGAGGGGTCTGGTGGTTCCCATAGCCTACCTCTGTTACATTGGACAGAGGTAATTAGGTTACTCTGGAGGTTACCCTTTTGGCCAGAGAAAGGGGAAAGGTTGATCCACTCCCTCCACTGTGTGTGTGTGAAATGTTTTAAATATGTTGTTCCAAAATAAAACGTTGTTCATAATTTTCATCAAGACATGGTGTGTAGATGTACCCGGGGACATATGCTTGCAGTAAGATTCGTCAGACTTACTGTCAATATTGCTCAGTCTAAACCAAGGGCTGAGACATGATGTTCCTGTAATCAAAACGGCTCCGGTCCAGAGTAACCAAAATCCGGTCAGCAGACCCCAGCCAGAGAGTGGGTCGTGACAATTTGTGGCATAGTGGTGGGGTACTCTGAGAAGGACCAGAAATGGAACAGCAGTATGAGGACATGTCCAAGGAGGCAAGACGCAGGTTCAGTATAGCCAGGGAGTTTTGCCCCGGGGAGATAACGCTGGAAGAGGCAATTAAAGGACTGAACCTAATAAAGCAGCAAATACAAGAAGAACGTACAGGGGTGAGTGTCCAAGCTCAGCAAAGGCTTGGGGTCAACCCTGCAGAGATGCCAGTAAGAGTCAAACTGGTAAATCAGAATTTTAAACAGTCCCAGGATGATAAAGACAGCATTGACGGATTTATCCAAGAGGACTACAGAGGAAGTGTCCTGCTAAATCAATGGATTGCATTCCTGCAATTATGGCATGGCCATGAGCTGGCAAGCTGGTTGGAGGAACTGGTAGAGAAAGAGATGGACTTGGAGGAACAGTATCTTGCCAGGGTAGAGTCCTTTGGTGGCCGGAGAGAGTCTCTATATTTTCGTTTGGATCTACAATATGGGGTTGAGGAGATTCTGAATGGTGATCCGGAATGTGGCATGGGAACTGCAAGGAGACATAATAACTTGTTTGTTGAACGCTGCCGGGGTCTGGGACTGGAACCATGGTTCCCGGAGGCTCCTTTGCTAGAACCCCTGGTGCGGCAAGAGCAAAAACTGGAGGCTTAGTATGTTCAATTGTGGGATGCGATACCCAAGAAGTATTTTGGCCCATCCGGATGGGAGGACGGCTCACCAGACCCTTACAACTCAGACGGTATGTACCAGAGTGAGTATGCTCACTGGAACTGGGGAGAGGCTTTTATGGACGGTAAACAAAGTGAGGAGTGGGGAGGGGTAAACACTGTTCCTTTGCCAACTCCTGGGGATGGAGAATGTTGTCCCCTAGAAAATGCAGCTACTGTGTCAGGGCCTAGTCACCAACCCAAAGAGCCAGAGACCCAGTGGAATGTTCCCTGGGTGGGGTCAGATAATCCATGTCTGCCCACTGAGACCCCAAGAGACTTAATCCCAGAGGAAGTGGGAACTGCTCACAAGCTAGGGCCAGATAAGTTAAGTCTGCCCTCAGAAGTTCTAGGCAAAGTGTGTTGGCCAGAACTGCTAATGGAGCCAGAGGCTCGGGATGATTATGTGATGGCCGGTGGGAAGGGAGCCTTATAGGCCAGGCTGGGTGGGAATGATGAGATTCCCCAGCCTGCATCAGATAACCACTGTCTGTACCCTGACACCCCAGGGGAGTTGTTCCCAGAGGTGCTAGTGAAGCACAGAGCCCAGGAGGGTTGTTTAAGAGACTGTGGGGAGGGAAAGGAATTGGTTTCTGACTACAGGGAACCTGACCTCACACAGCAAGAGAGTGCCAGGGGCACAAAGAGCCAGGCCGGGGCAGCAAGCATGCCAGCCTTGGCAAAAGCATTATGGGTGCAGAGTGGCACCATGATAGAGGGTGTACAAAGTGGGGAGATACCCTGGATAACCAGTGTCCAGGAGCCCACTGGAACAGACACCACTCCAAAGACCCAGTTCAACATAAAGGACTGGGATAAAGTTGCTCAACCCCGGGCAATGGAGGAGTCCGGCACTTCAGCTGGATGGGAGCAGCATAGCACCCCAGCCAAGTCAGAGGAGTGTAAGCACAGCTTGGGTGGGAGCAGCATAGCTCCCCAAGCTGCAATGGAAACAGCTGGACCAGAGGAAGAAAGCCAAGAGGAGCTGTCCCTTTGTAGTCCCATAGGCCCCGAGACTGTTTTAGAGATCCCAGCCCAGCTGTGGGGACTGGCTGGGGGGAACAGGGTTGCTATGGGACAGAAACTGTGGCCCACCTGTTGTACTCTGGGATCCCAGACTATTGGGGAGGGACCCTGGACTATTTGGGTGGGTGTGAATGGGAAGAGCAATTTGCTCTATACAGTGGGTGCAAGGCCAAGGGCTGGGGGAGGTTTTTACTCTGCACTTTGGGACTGTTTTCTAAAGGACTTGAACGTGGAGAGAGTGCAGAGGGCCTAGCCAATCCAGAAGAGTCATGACTATCAGCGTAGCTGGGAAAATCCTAGGGGCATGGATGTTCCCTGCCACACTTGGGGAGGTGTTGTCATGAATCACCCAGGGGCCATATTGGATTTGGTGTGAACGATGCTGGGGCCATTTTGTGACTGGCAGCAGTGGCCATCTGGGGCTGGGTTATCTTCCACATGCTGTTGCCATGTGGAAGAACAAAAGGTTTGGGCTCACAAAGTCACTGCTTGTGAATGGTATGAATAGGGGGTTCCACTGTCACCATTTAATAAAGTCAGCATTACTGCATAAAATGGATTGACGTGGAAAACTTGCCCCACCCTGATACTATGTGGGAATGGGGAAATATGGTTTGGGTTGTAATGATTAATTACAGTATAAGCTTGTATATAGTATCATGGAGTGATTGTATTTAGTTAACCATCCCCCATTAGCTAAACACTGAGGCAGGAGCTGAGTAAGATCATGAACAAGATAAACCTCACAGGGTGTCGCCAGGACTTGAACAAAGGGCCAGTATGGGGTTTCCCCAGGGGCATAGTCCAGGAGGAAAAACAAGAAGTATCCACTGGGAGAGTCTGGGTTAGAATGAGCTTGGTAGCCACGCCTGGGGTTGGCCCATGGGAGGGGTCTGGTGGTTCCCATAGCCTACCTCTGTTACATTGGACAGAGGTAATTAGGTTACTCTGGAGGTTACCCTATTGGCCAGAGAAAGGGGAAAGGTTGATCCACTCCCTCCACTGTGTGTGTGTGAAATGTTTTAAATATGTTGTTCCAAAATAAAACGTTGTTCATAATTTTCATCAAGACATGGTGTGTAGATGTATTATTTACCCGGGGACATATGCTTGCAGTAAGATTCGTCAGACTTACTGTCAATATTGCTCAGTCTAAACCAAGGGCTGAGACATGATGTTCCTGTAATCAAAACGGCTCCGGTCCAGAGTAACCCAAATCCGGTCAGCAGACCCCAGCCAGAGAGTGGGTCGTGACAATCACAAAGGAGGTACCAGTGGTTGGGACACTGCAACAAAGCAGGGCTACACTACCTTCACCAAATAATTGGTTAACACAGGAAGAATTCCAAAATAAGTTGGAAAAATAAATTTAAATAAAGCCCAAGGTCATGATGGAATACATCCAAGGGTACTTGAGGGAACTGGGCTCTGTAATAGCCAAACCAAAATATAGAATTTTTCAAAATTCACTCAACACAGGGTCACTACCAGATGACTGACGAAAAGCAGAGGTGATACCTATATTTAAGAATTGAGCAAGAGCAAGTCTGGGGAATTATAGACCTGTAAGCCTTTTTTCTGAAGTGAGGAAGCTTTGAAAAGGGTTAATATGGGATAATATACAAAAAAAATGTCTATTCTGTAAAAGGATTACATAGTTACATAGTAATTAAGGTTGAAAAAAGACTTTCAGTCCATCAAGTTCAACTCTTTAGGATCTCCTCTGATCTGCAATATGAGGATTAGTTATTAATTAATTAGTTAATTGTTAATTAATTATTAATCAAATTTTTTTTTAAATTATTAATTAAACCAGAAAAAGGCAAACAGAAAAAAATCCAAGTGAAAAAAATAATAATTCCTTCCTGGCCCCAGATACTGGCGATCGGATTTCTCCCTGGATCAATACTCTCTCTCTAATTATCCAGGATAACCCTGAATTCCCTTCTTAATTAGAAATAAATCCAGTCCCCTTTTAAAGTTATCTATCGAATTCGCTGTCACCACCTCCTCTGGTAGAGAATTCCACTGATTAACAACCCTTACTGTGAAGAACCCTTTTCTTTCTTTAAGGTGGAATCTTTTGACTTCTAACCTCATGGAGTGTCCTATTGTCAGTTGAAAACCTCTTGGTACAAAAAGCTCCCTTGACAATTCTTTATACTGACCCTGGATGTATTTATATAATGTAATCATATCTCCTCGTAGACTCCTATTTTCTAGAGAAAATAAGCTTAATTTGGTTAGTCTTTCTTCATAACTTAGCCCCTCCATTCCCCTTATTAGTTTTGTTGCCCTCCTCTGTACATTTTCCAGCTCTAAAATGTCCTTTTTATGAAGTGGTACCCAAAATTGTACTCCATATTCCAAATGAGAGCGTACTAGAGATTTGTATAGTGGCAGAATTATATTTGCTTCCCTTGCTTCTATACTCTTCCTAATACATGGTAATATTTTATTTGCCTTCGCAGCTGCTGCTTGTCTTTGAGCACTGTTACCTAGGTGGTGGTCCACAAGTACTCCATACAGTACTATATAGGTAGGAGTCAACATGGATTTACGAGGGATAGGTCTTGTCGAACAAATCTAATTACTTTCTATGATGATGTTAGTAGGAACCTGGATCAAGGCAACTCAATGAATGTAGTCTTTTTGGATTTGGCAAAGGCTTTTTATACAGTGCCATGTGGAAGACTATTGTGCAAACTAAGGGATACAGGGATTGCAGTAAATATCTGCTCATGGATTGAGAGCTGGATAAAAGGCATGTCACACACTCATGCTTCCTGCTATCCATCTCCCATAGTGATCGCTGCAGTAACCCCACGTGATCTGAGGCAATTCGGGTCCTGAGCAGAGTCAATGTGAGTTATGGCAGTGGGAGCTGTTAAGCTGCGAGTTGTCGTCCGGCAGTTGGGTCCCTCGCTTTGCGAGGGCCGCAAAGCGTGACGACAACTTGCAGTTTGACCACTATTATATGTGACTAGCGACTTGCCGGTCAAAAATGATGGGGCAATAAAATTGTAAGGCCGGTAATGCTGTTTGCCACAGACATTATTTTTTTCTGTGGTCTGAGATCCTTCGGCGCTCATTGCGAGGCTGTTGTATTTTTCTTATAGGCGCTTTTGCTGTTATTGTTTGGTCGGCGCTGATCTGCTTTTTGCACTTATTGCAAGGCTTTGTGTGCTATGAGCAGCATTGAATGGCTTTTGTGTTTATTGCGATAGTGTTTTTTTTTTTTTTTGTGTATATGTATTTTGCTATGCTAATTAAATAATTAATAAATAATTAAATTAATATATTTTACCTATTTGTAATTAATATATGCAGGAAGCATTGTACTGAAGAGCTGACAATCTGTTTCGATGTTCCTGCAGCATACAATGTCGGTTTGCACTGTAGTGGAGCTGAGGTGTAAGTGTCAGCAATGTGTGCAGTGTGTAGTGTAAATAGGCTGCGTGCGCGAGGGAAATCCTTTAGTGTAGCTGTGTACTTCCGCATTGTGTAAGTTAGTGTTGTAAAATGGCGGCGAATGTGTATGCGATACGCAGGTGTGGATGATTTAGCGTCCTTGCTAAAAGTGTATCTTGTACCTCGTACAGCTTTTTGGGAAAGCCGTATGTGCTTGTTGGTGTTTTGCGGCTTTGGGTTCCGGTAGCCTCGTTTTCGTTTTTCTCGTCTGCCATTTTTTCTCTTGCTTAGGTGATTTTCGTGTGACTAAAGTCGGGAATTTTGACATAAATTGAGGTGTAACATCACTTGCAGAGGTCCTGGGTGCCCCCCCCCCCTTGCTGTGGGTAATCTTTTTGAGTCTGTTTTGGGTGTATTTATTGTGGTTTTAATGTTTTCAAGTGCGAGCGGTTCGGGCATAAGGTTGTATTTTTTCGCAGTCGTAATGTTTTTTTTTCTAAGTACCGCATCTCGTATATTTTTAGGCTAAGTCCGTAAATTTTGTGTTCTAAGTCCTGCGGTTCGTATTTTTTGGGGTGAGTCCGTATTTAGTGATTGCGTGTTAGATCTATTTTGTTAAAGTGCCGCTTGTGTGTGTGTTTGTAACCGCTTGTGAGGCGCTGTAGAAAATTCGACTGCATCTGTTCTGTGAATTATTGCTGCAAGCTAAAGAGATGAGAAAGAAAAGAAAGACAATTCTGCAAATGTGCAAAGTTGAGAAAATAATATATCATTCAGCAGGATATAGACTGACATTGTGAAAGAGTGGTCCTAGTATGCCATTTACTATCTCCTCTAAGTGGGCAGATAGTATCACCCGCAAGTGAGAAAGTGCAACAATAGTAGGAGTTAACATGGCTTTTTGAGAGATAGCTCATGTCAATCAAATCTAATTTGTTTCTATGAGGAGGTTAGTAAGAACCTGGATCAAGGCAACTCAGTGGATGTAGTCCTTTTTGATTTTGCAAATGCTTTTGATACAGTGCCACATGGAAGACTTTTGTGCAAACTTAGAGATACGGGGATTGCAGTAAATATCTGCTCATGGATTGAGAGCTGGCTACAATACAGGAAGCAAAGGGTTGTTGTAAATGGAACATTCTCCGATTGGACTAATGTGGTAAGTGGGGTTCCTCAGGGTCCAGTATTAATTCCCCTCCTTTTTAAAATATTTATTAATGTTTAGGACTGGAACGTATTGTCTACATTTTTGCTAATGACTCTAAGGTGTTGCAAGGTATTTACATCAGATAATTATGTACTTTCCCTCCAAAGGGATTTACATAAATTAGAGAAATGGGCAGCTAAATGGCAGATGAGATTTGATATGAATAAATGTAAAGTTGTTCATCTGGGAAGGGCCAGCAGCAAAATATCAGCTCAATAGCAAAAAGGAATGGAGTAAAAAACACAGGTTTAACCAGCAGTATTCCCAGATGAGGTGTGACTGGCTGGTAGAGAGGTTGGGACGCAACAACCAATCAGGAGAAACAGCATAAAAAAACAAACTGATCTGTCTCTAGAACAAAGAGCTGATGTGACAAAGAGCTGTAGCTGATGTATCATACTTTTGCAAAGCCATGAGATCTAACATGAGATCAAACCTGGATATGGACCATGACATTTACCCTATAATTTGCTAATTTGTGTTAAATGGGAATATATATTTCTTTAATAAATAGCACTTCACTTAATGCTCCAAACTTTATATCATTATCAGAGAAGTTACAAACTTTGTTTATCGAACAGTAACATATTATGCAACTAGCCATAATTACATTTGCTTCTGTGGATTTCTTGCTGAGGAGAGTTAATCCCAATGCTCACGACTTCCAATACTATCATTGATTTGTTAAAGAGATGTGGAGATAGTAAACTCGTCTTATATTACACTGCAGTTAATGTGCCTGTTATTTGAAGTTTATTTGCATTGCTATTTTATCATAAAATATTTTAATAATTTCTATTCACACTAGAATTTTTTTTTTTTTTTAAAGCAACACATCATGTTACAGCCAGGATGTCCAGTAATGTGCTCTAATTGATTTATTTTCTATGGTTTTATTTAATTCAATCCGCACCTAAAGATAATGATCTGTTTTGAGTCTTGCAATCTGTTATTTCCAATAATGTACATATACTTTGACACCTGCACTCTCTGAGGAGTCCACTTTCATACACAATTTAGTACGATGTATGATTTTCCAGCTGTAGGAACCAAGATGTTAGGGTTGCGTGGGACCATGGGCATAGGAGCCCCCCAAAACCTGGGGGGATAATTCAAATCTACTCCCAGGACAGGAAGCATATATTTATATTTATTTAATTTATGGTGTGCAATAGAGCGTTAGAAGCCATCCACCGTACACCCACGCTGATGAGAGATATGAGCGTAACCTTGAAACAGCTTTACGTGGGTTGAATTCCTAGTTTTTTTTAACTTGTTTTAGATTTCCAAAGGTGACTACAAACGCATTATTTATTAACTATATATATATATATATATATATATATATATATATATAAAAATATAAATATCTATAATATAAGTTATGGGTAAAACTTTCATAGGAAAGACATACTGCTCCATAGCTCTGACAAATCTGGTAATGCATGATTACGTTTAATTTTGCTATATTTTGTGTCCGTTATTCATTTAATCTGGGGGGGGGGGGGATTTGTCCCGGTCATCCTTCAGTTCCTACGCCCCTGTGTGGGATTAAGAATTACAAAACATTTTACATAGAAGAGCAGGTATCAACAAAACATATCAAATACATAAAATATATAGAGCCTCATTCAATTGAGCTTTCGGAAGATCTGGGCTTTAGAAATGTAGCCCGCAAGTTACTTTACTATTCAATTGGCGTATTTTTGCGGGCTTCGATCGAGTTATGGGCTCCCGCCTCTGATTCATTGTGATGGTTCACATTGCAAGTTAATGCCCCTCCAAACCTTTGATGTTTCACGGCCGCTATTTGATTGCGCCCATTCCCCCTCGCTAAGCAAGCCGTCAAGCCCATAAATGGCAAAAGTTAAACCACAAGTTATGGTCACCAAGGAGGACTTGCAAAGAGCTTAATGACATGTCCGGAGCACTTTAAATGCACATATACACACAGTACTGTACTTTAATTAAATGGAAAGGGATGTTAGGTCTTAGAATTAATAGCACAACATTCTCAAGCTCGCAAATCGGCCCACAAAAATACTTCATTTCATATTTAATTTCTGTGTTATATCGATCCCGGCAATCAATGTGTTAACACATATAATGGAACTTGCATGTAATAGAATATCATATGTACGGCTTTATCAATATTGCATTATATCTGGAATGTGGGTCCGATCATAACTCTTCATTCAAGCCTGTAGGACTTTGAAATCCAACCTCCATTTTTCATTGAAGTAATGATGACGATCTGTTTCCATTGGCTTTTTCTAAACAGGAGTTATGGCCTTGCTTGACTGATCATGTACAAGCTTGCAAATGCTACATGCGATAGCATGGTTTACAATGTGTGCTATTGGGCCGGGACTTGCGGTCTCGGCCAACTGAATAGCACCATAAGTTTGCAGACGCTGCAGGCCTGCAGCAGGCCCACAGACTTACGACCTACATTCCATGATTTTCAGGATTGCAATTGAATGAGGCTCATTTTTTTAAAGTTTCGTTTCTGCTCTTGAGAACCACATATTACTGTAGAACTGTTTATAGTGTGTAAGGGGTTAGGTTTTCCTTTGTTACTAAATTGTTTTTTTTTTTTCCAGAACTTTTATCAGTCCTGGATAACCAATGGTTCCTATTGATTGTTATATCTTAATGTGCCTTGGTGGTGGTTACATTATTGATTTTGGGGTCTCCGTGTTTTACACTCATTGTAAATGACTGAAATCTTGAAAAATGTATTTTGTCAGACAACTGAAGAGTTTAAAATAGTTACTAGTTAATGGCACCAAAATCACTCCTTGTTTCTAGACATTAGCCATGACATGTTATCAGTTAGGCTATTCACCAATATGCTGCTTTAGCAGGAACAGGCTTTCTTTTGCTAAACCAAAGACAAATGGCCGAGGTGCTCTGAACAGTAAAAAAGAAGGCCACCCTCTAATACCTTCTAATCATAGAGGTTCCCTTGTAATATTACTGGGCCTCTAGATAATCATGGAATCAAATTCTTATCATAGTGGATTTTGCCATCATGTATCCTAAAGCACATACATGATTTGTGTCTTGGCTCCTATTGTTGCAGAAGCATTAAGCACAATGTCTTACTAGGATTTGTTTCTCCAATAATTAGCTGTCAGATCAGCACATCCAGTGCTTTAAAGCCATGTCACAATTCATTTGCCTCTCCAGAAAAGAGCATATAGATGTGTGTGACTACTGATATCTTGATGACTGCACCATGACAAATGTGTACACCATAGCAGGAGTAGTTCATCTTTTGGCAGACGCTATTGCACTGTTCAGTTGTGTCCAACTCTCTGTGACCTTTCGGGCCATAACAAACAATGCGGATCCATTTGAAATTCATGGAGTGGGTTGCCAGTTCCTTCTAAATGGGCCACAGCATATAGCTCCTAGCCTTCCTAGGTGATCTACCACCAAGTACTGACCAGGTGCAACCCTGCTTGGCTACAGGGTGGTGTTACTTCTTGGTTTGCAACAGTGAATTCTAACCACTGGACCACCAAGGAACCCTAGAAGCTATATACCTAATACCTAAACATCTTTGACTCAACCAGCGCTACTAGCAGTTCCTTTAGCTTATGTCAAGATCATTAAAGCACTGGCCTAAATGGCACATGGGAAGACATTGAATATTGAAAATAAATAATGCATGTCAGGACCTGATCTATTTAATTCACAAACACAAGCAAACTGGTCTGGATTCAGCTCCATAGATTGTGACCAGACCCCACCATATTTTATTATGTTCATTGGTATAGGAGTAGTTCATTGCTCCAGCCATCTTTGCAGTACATTTTTACACAAAATTTAAATAAACTATGAATTGGTTTAAATTATTTAATGCAATGCCTTAATGCATGATGCTTTTTCATAAATGTTTTCTGCCTCTTTAATTCTTAAAAAAAAATTAAAACCTTTTTAGTATAGAAGTGGATTATTTGTAGCAGCAGGAATTAAAATAATGTAATAACTCTCTATGGATTTTCTTTTTACAAGCACAGAACAATTTGTTTCAACTTATTTAGCATTTCACAGCCAATATTTCATTAAAGTCATATTAGTAGGGCAGCAACAACTGCACCTTAAATGTTGTTAAAAAATTAGTAGCTTTAGAAAAACACAACACTGATAGAGAAACAAAATTAATTACCAAAATATGTTAAATAAAGACACTTCTTTGAAGCCATAAATCTAGGTTCTCTCTGTTTTTCTAAATGGGTTTGCGTCTTTTTTCTCTGATGATTGTACTGTAAGATAAATAGATTTTTGCTAGTAGTGTAAAAGTTGCAATTAAACATAATTAGTTGCTCTCAGGAATCCAACTGTTGCATTTTTTAATGAATATCTTTAATTTTGATTTACAAGGGAGCAATTTACATAGATTTAGGAAATACAGCAAATATGTCCCAGCTGCTTGGATGCTCTCTGTGTATAATGAAGTGAAAGTCAGTCCCGCTGCCACACTTCTGTACACATAACAATCACAGCATAACTAGCTCAGTTTTCATACCTGCATTATTGATTTTCAGATAGAGTTGCATTTGGTGGTTACATATTTATTAATGGAATTAAATACAAATGAATGCAACAGATTTTGCTCATAAACAAGTTTAATAACATAAACCCTATTTAATTGTCCAAATTGCAATTACATGAGCCCGTAGTGGAGCCCGTAAATGTTACAAATATTCAACTGAATACATTTAGCTACTCACATTTCAGTTTGCGAGTTACAGGCTCATAAGCGCTACAGGTTGTAAAACCATAACTCAGCCTTATCTCCTCCATTGATGTTCACAAGTGCACAAATATTACCAGCGCTAAAGATGCAAAATCAATATTCAATTACAACAATTCAACAAGCCCGCAATTGCCTTCAAACCGGCTTGCTTAATTGATCATGACAATGCACTGAAATGTTACTTATGGGTTCATGGCTTGCATGTTGGGGCTGTGAGCCTGTAATTGCGAGCTTGAGTCAATTGAATATATCTAGATATGTAAAAAATGTATAACCCACAGGTAAAATGTTGAGTTCCATGTAATTAAGGGCTTGCAAATAAATAGGGCCCATGGAAAGTAATAGCATGCCACTTGCACAGATGTGTATTATATTGTCAAAATGTGAGCAAATAACAAAGTACATAATGAAATATATATTACTCTGTTCCCTAGTACACAGGTTGCACAACAAAATTCACATTTTATTGTGATACTTGTTTAATTTAGTATGATATCATAGCATATCACATATTATAATTGTCCAACTACGAGATGTTGTCACGCTGTTTGCGTGGTGTGTACGACTTAGCGATGAGCGCCGCATAGCGAGGCGAGCCGTTAAAATCGGAGCACTTAGGCAATGAGCTCTGAAGGCGCTCAACCCCAGCGAGCCTCGCTATGCAAGGCGAGCCGTTATACTCGGAGCACTTAGGCAATGAGTGCTACACGACCCTGAACCGCATAACACACAGCCAGCCATGTATGTGGTAGAAAAATACTAATAGAAAGGATGGAAAATAACCGTGGAACGCGTAAAACACTAACGGCCCCATTTGACAAAACAAAGTTACACATTTACAGTTTTGTCTCGCGCACGCAGCCTATATGTAGGGCATACTTGACACAGAACTGACACTTTCTCCTCAGGTGATGACAGTTTGAGTGGACAAAATCAAAAGAGATTGTTAGCTCTTCAGGATACTGATTGATGAATATTAAATTCAAAAAGGTACAGTATATTAATAATCATTAATAAATAATGAATGAATTATTAATTAAAAAAACAAACAAGAATTGATGCTTGATTTAGTTTAGCAATACTTTCATGCTTACCTGTTTATAAGGTATTAATTAATTGAATAATCAATTAATAATGTACTTTAATTAATTAATTAGTAATTAGTAATCATTAATAAAAAAAGTTAACGTTTAGTAATACAAGATTAATGCAAAAAAATTGCAAAGACAAGTACACATTGATTCATTCATTATTAATGTACATTATTTAATTAATTATTAGTAATCATTATAACCCCCCCCCCAAAAAATAAAAACATTTTACAATGCCTTTAGTTCAGGAATATATCAATGCTTACATCTTTAGAATATATTTAGTCAGTGATTAAATGTATATTTTAAGATGCACTGACATATCTGTGATGATGCAGAATGCCTAATAGGGATTAAATCAAATATTACAAATGTTTTCAATTGTTATTGACAGTTTCAGTGACGCTGCAGCTGAATCAACACAGAGAGTGACGTTTGCAGCCTTTCAACAACATAAGCAGCATCTTTACAGGTATATCATTAAATTATGTTCTTGGCAACAAAAAAGAAAGGATTTAAGTTTTCTTAGTTGGAATTGATGACAGTTATTGATTAATTAATGTATATTAATATATTAATTAATTAATAAATAGTAATCAGGACCAAGAAAATGTTTTTGTTTAAAATCCATTGATGAGTATTGCTTTTATGTTTTCCATCTATGTACTAATGTATCTGTGTTGCTGCTGATTGACTGATAGGGATGAAGCAACATATTACAAATTCTTTTTATCTTATTGGACAGTTTCAGCATACCTGCAGCTGACTGAACACAGAGACTGACGTTTTCAGGCATTCAATAGCATAAGGATAATCTTGACAGGTAAATAATTAAATCATTTTCATAGAGCAAAAAAAAAATCTTTTTAGTTTGAATTGATAACACTTATTGATTAATTAACGTAGATTAATATTAGATTAAACAGTACATTGAGGAATATGCTTTTATTTTTTGCATCTATGCCAATATATCTGTGTTGCTGATGATTGACTGATAGGGATGAAGCAAAATATTAAAAATTATTTCAATCTTATTTCACAGCTACATCGAATCTGCAGGTGACTCAACACAGAGAGAGATGTTTGCAGCCTTTGAACACCATAAAGATCACCTTGACAGGTATATCATTTAATTATGGAGTTAGGGAACTAAAAAGGCTACATTAAATATTGCTAATATGGATAACAGTTATTGATTAATTAACATTAACATAATATTTTAATTAATTAGTAATTAGTCATCATTTAAAAAAAAATGCAAATGCAATAAATGTAAGAACAATTTTTAACATGCACTTATATATCTGTCTTACAGCTCATTTATGTATATATTTTTTGGAAATATTAATTAATAATAAGATAAAAAACAAGATGAGGTTAAAAGACTT
The DNA here is from genome assembly GCA_027410445.1 of Discoglossus pictus. Lineage (NCBI taxonomy): Eukaryota > Metazoa > Chordata > Amphibia > Anura > Alytidae > Discoglossus > Discoglossus pictus. The sequence goes on from CM050169.1 coordinate 73,384,088, forward strand.
TAGAAAAAAATATACATTTTACTAAAAGTTAATTCAGTCAAGAAGGAATGGAATTCAATGATTAACACTTATTTTCATGTTATTTCACAGATTACTCATCTCTGTACCTGACTGAAGACAGAGAGTGAATTCGCAAGGATTTGGACACAAAGAACAGCAAGTTCACAGGTATATGATTTTAGTATGCCCTTATGGTTTGGGATTGATGACACTTAATGATTAATTCACAAAAGTATATTATAGATTCATAGGGAGCAATATAACCACATAGCATATTATTTAAAATTAACATTTTCTATCCAAAAATTACGTTTTAATAAGAAATAAAAAAAAGGTGTTTATATAGTGCCAGATTGCTTGGAACAACTTGCAAATAAATGAGGTTTTTAGGATGTCATTTTGCAAAAAATAAAAAACAGGAAGATGAAAGAGGTTTGGAGATTTTAATTGGTCATTACAAGAAAAAAAGAAAAAAAAGAGGAAGATAGATATATGATTAATAATTAAGTTTTAAAGAGCATCAATTCATATCTACATTCATTGCATCTCTAAGAAAATTGAACATTCTTTTAGAACACATCTATACTTTGATAATAGCGGTTTATGTTGGATCTTCTTTATGACAATATAAGTAACTTTTTAGGTTTAAGATTGATCTCATTTTTGGATTAATTCACTAACATATATTCATTTAGTTGATAATTCAGTAGTCCTAAAATAAAATGCTCAATATATATATGTGCAGTCCTTTGCTATTTAATGTATGTCAATAAAAAACTCAAAAAATTATTTAATTTATTGCATCGAAAAAAAGACAAAGATTTTAAAATGTTTGCATTCTTTAATTAATCCTATTTACTTTTAGATTGAAACCAGCTACAAACAATATGTACAATAACCAAAAAAATATACACCTTTATTTACAATTACAGATTACAATGGCGGATAATGGAGAAGACAACATTGAACGCACCTAAAACTTCCCAACGCTTAAGATAAGAAGACCACTAGAGACTTTAAATAAAAGAAAAATGAGTAAAAAAGCACAAAGTGAGTGTGCTGGTGCTTCAAAGAAATGAAAATGTAAACTAAAACATGTCTGATTACCATTGCCCAATGATACTATATTGCCTATTGACACCAGTGTTCAGACACATGACACCAATTTAGATATAGAAAGCTGTAGTGATATCTTACATAGTTACATAGTTACATAGTAATTAAGGTTGAAAAAAGACTTTCAGTCCATCAAGTTCAACCTGTTAAGATCTCCTCTGATCTGCAATATGCGGATTAGTTATTAATTAAATTATTGATTAAATAATTATTAATAGTATAGTATTGGAGGATGAATAAAGAGTTAGCCCATCAAGTTCAACCTTTTTAGATCTCTATTGATCTTTTTAATTTGGACTATTTATTATTATTGTTAATTGATCCAGAGGAAGGCAAACATAAAAAAAAAACCCATTGAAACTTTGCCAATTGTCTCATAAGGGGAAAAAAAAGCAAAATTCCTTCCTGACCCCAGAAACTGGCGATCAAATTTCTCCCTGGATCAATATTCCTTGCTAGTTATCTAGGATAGCCTTGAATGCCCTCTTTATTCAGAAATATATCTAACCCCTTTTTGAAGTTGTCTATCGAATTCGCTGTCACCACCTCCTTTGGTAGAGAATTCCACAGTTTAACCACCATAACTGTGAAGAACCCTTTTCTTTGTTTAAGGTGAAATCTTTTTTCCTCTAACCTCAACGGATGTCCTCTTGTCAGTTGATATCTCTTGCTACAAAAAGTTCACTTGACAAAGCCTTATATTGACCCTGGATGTATTTATATAACGTAATCATATCTCCTCTTAGACGCCTTTTTTCTAGCGAAAATAAGTTTAATTTTGCTAGTCTTTCTTCATAACTTAGCCCCTCCATTCCCCTTATTAGTTTTGTAGCCCTTCTCTGTACTTTTTCCAGCTCTAAAATGTCTTTTTTATGAGGTGGTGCCCAAAATTGTACTCCATATTCCAAATGAGGGCGTACTAGAGATTTGTATAGTGGCAGAATTATATCTTCTTCCCTGGCTTCTATACCCTTCCTAATACATGCTAATATTTTATTTGCCTTTGCAGCCGCTGCTTGGCTTTGAGCGCTGTTACCTAGGTGGTTGTCCACTAGTACTCCCAAATCCCTTTCAATATCTGATACCCCTAGATTTGCTCCATTAAGATTATAGATTGCTTGGCTATTGTTCCTTCCCAAATGCATAACCTTACATTTATTTGTATTAAATCTCATCTGCCATTTAGCCGCCCATTTCTCTAATTTATGCAAATCCTTTTGTAGGTAAAGTACATCATTATCTGATTTTATTACCTTGCACAACTTAGTGTCATCAGCAAAAATGGAGACACTACATTCAAGTCCTACTTCAATGTCATTAATAAATATGTTAAAAAGGAGAGGACCCAATACTGAGTCCTGAGGAACCCCACTTATCACATTAGACCAATCGGAGTATGTTCCATTTACAACAACCCTTTGCTTCCTGTCTTTTAGCCAGCTCTCGATCCATGAGCAGATATTTACTGCAATTCCTGTATCCCTTAGTTTGCTCACTAGTCTTCCATGTGGCACTGTATCAAATGCCTTTGAAAAATCTAAAAAGACTACATCCACTGAGTTGCCCTGATCCAAGTTCCTACTAACCTCCTCATAAAAACTAATTAGATTGGTCTGACACGACCTTTCCTTCATAAATCCATGTTGACTGCTACCTATGATCCTGTTCAAATAGACATATTCTTGTATTCTGTCCCTTATTAACCCTTCTAAAAGCTTCCCAACTACAGAAGTGAGGCTCACTGGTCTATAATTCCCCAGATTTGCTCTAGATCCCTTCTTAAATATAGGTATCACCTCTGCTTTTCTCCAGTCATCTGGTAGAGACCCTGTAGTGAGTGAGTCTTTAAAGATTAGATATAATGGTTTGGCTATTACAGAACCCAGCTCCCTCAGTACCCTTGGATGTATTCCGTCAGGACCTGGGGCTTTATTAACATTTATTTTCTCCAACCTCTTTTGTATTTCTTCCTGCGTTAACCAATTATTTAGTAAAGGTAGTGTAGCCCCATTATGTTGCAGTGTCCCAACCACTGGTACCTCCCTTGTGTAAACCGACGAAAAGAACCTATTTAGCTCATCTGCCTTTTCCTGGTCACTAATTATCAGATGGCCTGTGTCACATTGTAATGGTCCTATCGATTCCTTCCTGGCCTTCTTCCCATTAATATATTTATAAAATATTTTAGGGTTAGTCTTACTTTCCATTGCAACTGACTTCTCATTTTCTATTTTAGCCAGTCTAATAGCCCTTTTGCAAGCCTTGTTGATTTCCTTATAGTCACATAAAGCTGCCTCTGTTCCCTCCTTCTTGTATAATTTAAATGCATATTTCTTTTTCCTCATCATGATCTTTAAGTCATTGTTAAGCCACATGGGATGTGATTTACTCCTATTCATTTTATTTCCACATGGTACATGCTGATGAGTATGTTTATTTAGTAAGGATTTGAATGTTGTCCATTTATTTTCAGTATTCTTACCTGTAAGTTCTTTGTCCCAGTCTATATGTTGTATTGCTGCCCATAGCCCATTAAAGTTAGCCCTTTTAAAATTTAGAGTTTTTGTTGGCCCCTTACAACTCTGTTTTTTGTTCTGTTGTCTATGTTGAGGAAGTGTATGAGAATGTGTTTATTAGAGCAGTAAAAGTAGACACTCATTATTGTGGATTACTTAATGTTGTTTGTCAGTTTTGTGGGGCCTATCATTTTCTAAAGGAAAGACCAACTGACGGAGATTTCATCAGTTGCTGTCAGAAAGGAAAGGTAAGACTTCCACAAAGACACCCATTTCCAGATAACTTCCAAAGTATCATGAGCAATCCAACATTTCCAAATTATACCAATTTAAAAAAAAACATAATAATTATAACAGTGCAATTTTATTTGCTTCAATGGATGCCACATTAGCAGAAAATGTCCCAGGACAGGGTCCTTACTGTTTTAGAGTTCAAGGACAAATTTACCACCGGACTACACATTTACACCCACAAAAAGGAGAGCAAAGGAAATTTGCATAGTTTTATGTCTTAGATACAATGGAAGCTGTTGAACAAAGAATGACGCTTCCAGAAAATAAACAGTGTTTGGGCATAGTCTTTGATTGGATAAAGTTATGGCCAACAACCCATACACTCAAGCATACAAACAATTAGCACAGCTTGAAAAAGAACAACAGAAAACATGCTCAAAGACATCAATTGACAATGCCAAGAGTAAATATGGTGTTAAAAAGAGATTGCAACACTGATCAAAGATGGTATAATTTAACAACATGCTCATGGATTTAATTGGGCAAGTTTTAATTTTCCTGATCCAAGACTTATAGATGACATCAACTTTGATGATTATGACACTGAGCTACAAAAACAAAAAACTGAAGAAAACCTGGCAACTTTAAACACTACAGTTAAAAGCATTTAATGCCATCACAAATGCTACAGATGATGAAATGGTCATAGACCGTTTTTGTTTTTAATCTAGACGGCCCTGGTGGATCAGGAAAAACCTATCTGTTCAATTGTTTGATGAGTTACATTCGAGCACAAGGTCAGATAGCAATTCTATTTGCAACAACTGAAATTGCAGCACTTTTGTTAGACGGTGGTAGAACTGTGCATAGTGGATTTAAACTGTCAGTTACCATTTTGGAAACATCAGTGTCAGATATTCAACTGCATTCTTTACAAGCCAAAACATTTAAACAAAGTAAATTAATTATCATAGACGTGGCAACAATGATGTCATGTTATGCTTTGCAATGTATTGATAGATTCTTAAAAGTGATGGATAAAAATTTGCCATTTGGTGGAAAAGGTGATGCTGTTAGGAGGAGATTTAAGGCAAACATTACCTGTTGTGCCACATGGAAATAGAACTGATATCATTGAAACATTTATCAAGACAAGTAAACTGTGGAAAACATTTACACATCTAAAATTAGAATTAAATATGAGATCTGAAGGCCAAAATAAATTCAAGGATTGGCTCATTCAAATTGGAGAAGGAAAACATCCACAAATACATGATTTACCCAATGATACCATTGAAATCCCATCAACAATGGTTTGCAATGTATCACTCATATCAGCAATCTTTCTAAACACTCTGAATAACAACGATTACTCAGACATTGCAAACAAAGTGATATTAACGTCAAAAAATATAGATGCCTTGAATTTAAATAATGACATTTTAAAATTCATCAACACACCACAAAATAATTATTACAGTGCAGCTTCAGTTCTGGCTGATGATAAAGACAGTGAATCGAATTTTAGTATCGAATTTATTAATTCTTTAACTCCATCTGGAATGCCACCACGTTTTGCAATTGAAAAAAAGGGCAATTATCATGCTATTGAGAAATATGAATCAGAAAAAAGGACTTTGTAATGGGACCAGATTAATTGTGCATGAGTTAAAAGATCATTTTATACATGCAGAAATTATGACTGGGATCCATAAAGCTGAATCAGTTTTTATACCAAGAATTGATTTACCTCCAAGTGAGAGTGGTTTGCCTTTTGTCCTTCAGTTATCATGGCATTTGCCATGAACATCAATAAATCCCAAGGACAAACTTTTAAGCCTGTGGGTATTTTTTTACCTGTTTTTGCACATGGACAACTCTATGTTGCTTTTTCAAGGTGCACAAATCCAGATGCGATTAAAGTTTCAGTTGAAGACAACCCAAGTCAGGGTGATCTACTACACGATGCCGTATTTTTACAAACAATATTGTGCACTACGAGGTTTTGTAATCACAGATAATAGTGGTTTCATTTAAAGGAAGAAATTGAAGGTCAATTGGCCTCTTCTTAGTGGATCACTATTTCAGTTACAAAAATATGTCAACAATTTCAGAAAAATACAGTAATAACCAACAAAAAAGGAAGAAAGAAAGAAAAAAAAAAGGACATACATCACATATACAGAAATAAAAGTCTGCTGTTCTCTTTGAAAGGAAAACAGTTTCAAGGAAAAATAAAAAAAATGGAATGTCTTGGAAGTCAGTTTAGACATGATTGGCTCCACAAGACAGTTAGTTTACATTTTAGTAATTTTACAGTTTAAAATTGAATATGTTTATTTCAGGTTTGTAAGCTTAAAAATGTTTGAAAAGGACTGATTAGTTGATGCATTCTTTGTAATTTAGGTTTAATGTTAGTAGCATCATCATAATTTCTTGAAAAATTAAAATGGTGCATGATATATAGATTACTGATCCAGGGACGTATCTGATTGCCAGTTAATGGAGTCAGGAAGGAATTATTTTTGGACAACACTTTCAACTAATTTACAAAGTTGAAATTACATTTATTGACATTTACCTTCCTCTGGATTCAATATTCAAGCTAGTTCAATATAGTTTAAATAAATTAAGGTTAATATTATTATCTCATGTTAATGTTTGCATTGTTAGCACTGTATGTTAAAAAGTTTGCAAAATTCATTTATTAAATGTTAAAAAAGATTTATGTAATTTGCAGCAGAAACATTTGTTAACAAAATTCAATGTATAATTAAATGGAAAGTATTCATCCAAGTAGTAATCCGATCGCCATTTAATGGGGTCAGGAAGGAATTCATTTGTTTCCCCTTTTGAGACAATTTGCTAAGTTGCAATGTTTTTTTTTACTGTTTGCCTTCCTCTGGATTCAATACCTATGTGTTTTAACAGGAGTTTAAATTCAAGTTTCTATGTTAAAAAGCATTCTGTCATGATTGAAGAGACTCATTTACAAAAAGTTCAACAATTTCATGTTAGTATTGTTAAAAAAAAAAAGTTATACACGTTTAGAATATGAGTTGAATATTAGAAACTTTCATGTAATGGTTTACAATACGTATTAAGAGAAACTTGATGGATTGTTATATTAGTATTCCATACATGATAATTACAACGTTTGATATGGTTTAACAGTACATTGTTAAAAAACTAAAAAAAATTAAATAAACATTTTTGTACTTCTTTGAAGATAAGAAAAAGATTCAGAGTGTTAGAGAATCACACTGTGTCACAAACAGCAATTCCAGATTTAAAATTCTATTGACCGTCATTTTGATTGATAAATAATAATAATAATAAACCTCTTTAGGTCTTGTATTTAGGACAATTAAGCAAAATACATAAAATAAAAATGTATATTCATAAATTAAGTGATGAAAATAAGGAGACAGTAATATGTGCAAAATATTATTAAGATAATACTTTAAGAAAAAAAAAATTGTCCGCAAAAATACACATGTACTGAATTGTGACTTACACAAAAAAAGTGCAGATGCAGGTAAGTAATTGTACAAAGGTCATGTTTGGAATTGTTTGTTTTGTTTACTATATAATAAAACATGAAATTACAAATCCAAAAAATATTAATGTCTGTTTACAATTACAGATTACAATGGCGGACAACGTAGAACAACAAAAACAAGCCCCCCAAAAAGGAAAGGGAACGGAATCAAAGATGGAGTGAGGAACAGTCGCAGGAGATTTCAAGAAGGTTAAGAGAAAAAGACCGTTGGAGACTTGACAACGAAAGATCAATGACTGTAAAAGCACAAAATGAGCATCAACGAGTCACAAAGAAAAGAAAATGTAAAACACATAATACATGTGAAACATTGGAAAGTGAGAGTAAAGGAAATACAGAAAATAGTAGTAATATATGTGCTCACGATAGACTTTTATTTAATGCTTTAACAGTCGAACACATTATTGTGGGTTACTGAAGGCGTTTTTTCAATTTTGTGGGGCTTATCATTTTGAGAAAGAAAGACCAAGAGATGGGCATTTATTAGTTGCTGTCAAAAAAGAAAGGTAAGACTGCCAAAAAGACACACATTTACACAATATTTAAAAAGTATAATGACTGATGTCATACAATCAAAATTTCATACAAAACATCAGGTCTTATAACAGTGCCATTTAATTTGCTTCAATGGGTGCAACATTAGCAGGACAAATGTATCACCTCACTTCACATTTACACCTAGAAACAGGAGAGCAAAGGAAATTTGCACAGTTATATGTCCTTGATACAATGGAAGCAGTTCAACAACATATGACACTTTCTGAAAGTCAAAAGTGTTTAGCCACTGTTTTTAAAGAGATTGATATGATTATGGAGAACAACCCATATTCTCAAGCATACAAAAAATTGGCTGAAGTAGAAAGAGAACAACAGACACATGCTTAAATCAATCATTTGCCAATGCCAAGAGTAAATATGGTTCTTAAAAGAGATCGGCATTGTGATCAAAGATGTTATAATTTACAAACATCAAATGAGGTTGCCATTGTGTTTCAAAATGATGATGGTGAACCACCATTTGAACGGGATATTAGAATATATCCAAGAAATCCAGATCAACCTTTCATAAAAATAAAATATAAGTATATTAAGTACTAATTGGGATCCCATGGCATATCCAATTTTGTTCCCAAATGGTGAGCCAGGAAGGCAACCAAAATTACAAATGCAAAGTTACCCAAATAGTAAAGTTTGTGTCAGAAACAATATTTCCATGCTGGAATATAAAGTGGCACAAACTGCTATTCGTGATGACTTTTCGTAATCCCATTTTATGTGGCGGCAAACTCACACAACAATGGATTATTCATTCATATCTACAATTTGAAGCAAATAATCAAAATTGTATCAAATTTTAACAAAATTAAATTAGGGTAGAATATTGTGGACTGATTGATTATGTAGCTTAATTAGCTACTAACAGAAAACTTCCAGATGGCAGAGCTCTCATTTTGCCATCTGCTTTCCAAGGATCGCCTCGCAATATGCGAGAGTATAGATACCGTATATACTCAAGTATAAGCCGAGTTTTAAGGCAAAAAAGCACCCCCTCGGCTTATACTCGAGTCACTCTCTCCCCCGTGTCTCTCTAACTCCCCCCTGTGTCTCTCTAACCCCCTGTGTATCTCTAACCCCCCGTGTGTCTATAGCTCCCTGTGTGTCTTTAACCCCCGTGTGTCTCTCTACCCCCCCGTGTCTCTTTCCCTCCCCCTCCTTAACCTAAACCCCCCTCAACCCCCCTCCTCCACCTAAACCCCCCTAAATACCTCCCCCCTCTCCCCTCACTTACCTGCTTGTGCTCCGGCCTCTGCTTCGTGACCCGGCGAAGGGCGCGCATGTGAGTGACGTCGCATGCGGCTGCGTCATTAGCATATACCGGGTTCCGGCACCCGGTATATGCTAATGATGCGGCACGCATGTGACGTCACATGCGCGCCGGGATAAGGAGCGGAGGCCGTAGCACAAGCAGGTAAGTGAGGGGAGAGGGGGGAGGTATTTAGGCTGGTTTAGGTGGAGGAGGGGGGTTGAGGGGGGTTTAGGTTGAGGAGAGGGGTTGAGGAGGGGGGTTGGGGATTGAGGGGGGAGGTTGAGGAGGTGGGTTGGGGTTGAGGGGGGTTGAGGTTGAGGAGGGGGGTTGAGGGGGGTTTAGGTTCAGGAGGGGGCTTGAGGAGGGGGTTTGGGGATTGAGGGGGGAGGTTGAGGAGGTGGGTTGGGGTTGAGGGGGGTTGAGGTTGAGGAGAGGGGTTGAGGTTGAGGAGGGAGGTTGAGGATGGGGGGTTGAGGATGAGGATGGGGGGTTGAGGATGGAGAGGTTGAGGAGGAAGGTTAAGGAGGGGGTTGAGAATGGGGGGGTTGAGGAGGGAGGATGAGGAGGGAGGTTGAGGAGGGAGGTTGAGGATGAGGGGTTGAGGAGGGGGGTTGGGGTTAAGTAGGATGGAGGGGAGGGGTTAAGGAGGTGGGTTGGGGTTGAGGTGGGGTTGAGGTTGAGGAGGGAGGTTGAGGATGGGGGGTTGAGGATGAGGATGGGGGTTCAGGATGGGGGGTTGAGGGGGTTGAGGATGGGGGGGGTTGAGGAGGGAGGATGAGGAGGGAGGTTGAGGATGAGGAGGAAGGTTGAGGATGAGGAGGAGGGGTTGAGGAGGGGGGTTGAGGATGGTGGATTGAGGGGGGGTTGGGGTTGAGGGGGAGGTTGAGGAGGTGGGTTAGGGTTGAGGGGGGTTGAGGTTGAGGAGGGGGGTTGAGGTTGAGGAGGGAGGTTGAGGATGGGGGGTTGAGGATGAGGATGGGGGTTGAGGAGGAAAGTTGAGGAGGGGGTTGAGGATGGGGGGATTGAGGAGGGAGGTTGAGGAGGGGTTGAGGAGGGAGGATGAGGATGAGGAGGGAGGTTGAAGATGAGGAGGGAGGTTGAGGAGGAGGGGTTGAGGAGGGGGGTTGAGGATAGGGGGTTGGAGGGAGGTTGAGGATGAGGACGGGGGTTGAGGATGGGGGGTTGAGGAGGGAGGTTGAAGATGAGGAGGGAGGTTGAGGATGAGGAGGAGGGGAGTTGAGGAGGGGGGTTGAGGATAGGGGGTTGAGAATGAGGATGGGGGTTGAGGAGGGGGTTGAGGATGGGGGGATTGAGGAGGGAGGTTGAGGAGGGGTTGAGGAGGGAGGTTGAGGATGAGGAGGGAGGATGAGGACGGAGGTTGAAGATGAGGAGGGAGGTTGAGGAGGAGGGGTTGAGGAGGGGGGTTGAGGATAGGGGGTTGGTGGGAGGTTGAGGATGAGGAGGGAGGTTGAGCATGGGGGGTTGAGGATGAGGATGGGGGGGTTGAGGAGGGGGTTGAGGATGGAGGGGTTGAGGAGGAAGGTTGAGGAGGGGGTTGAGGATGGGGGAGTTGAGGAGGGGGTTGAGGAGGGAGGTTGAAGATGAGGAGGGAGGATGAGGAGGAGGGGTTGAGGAGGGGTTGAGGAGGGAGGTTGAGGATGAGGCGGGAGGTTGAAGATGAGGAGGGAGGTTGAGGAGGAGGGGTTGAGGAGGGGGGTTGAGGATAGGGGGTTGGAGGGAGGTTGAGGATGAGGAGGGAGGTTGAGGATGGGGGGTTGAGGATGAGGATGGGGGGTTGAGGATGGAGGGGTTGAGGAGGAAGGTTGAGGAGGGGGTTGAGGATGGGGGGGTTGAGGAGGGGGTTGAGGAGGGAGGTTGAAGATGAGGAGGGAGGTTGAGGATGAGGAGGAGGGCTTGAGGAAGGGAGTTGAGGATGGGGGGATTGAGGAGGGAGGTTGAGGAGGGGTTGAGGAGGGAGGTTGAGGATGAGGAGGGAGGATGAGGAGGGAGGTTGAAGATGAGGAGGGAGGTTGAGGAGGAGTGGTTGAGGAGGGGGGTTGAGGATAGGGGGTTGGAGGGAGGTTGAGGATGAGGAGGGAGGTTGAGCATGGGGGGTTGAGGAGGGGGTTGAGGATGGAGGGGTTGAGGAGGAAGGTTCAGGAGGGGGTTGAGGATGGGGGGGTTGAGGAGGGAGGTTGAAGATGAGGAGGGAGGTTGAGGATGAGGAGGAGGGGTTGAGGAGGGGGGTTGAGGATAGGGGGTTGAGGAGAGAGGATGAGAATGGGGGTTGAGGTTGAGGGGGGGTTGAGGTTGAGGAGGGTTGAGGTTGAGGAGAAGGTTGAGGATGAGGATGGGGGTTGAGGAGGGGGTTTAGGATGGGGGGGTTGAGGAGGGAGGTTGAGGAAGGGGTTGAGGATGAGGGGGTTGAGGAGGGAGGTTGAGGATGAGGGGTTGAGGAGGGGGGTTGAGGTTGAGGAGGGGGGTTGAGGATGGGGGGTTGAGGAGAGAGGATGAGGATGGGGGGGTTGAGGAGGGGGTTGAGGAAGGGGGGGTTGAGGAGGGAGGATGAGGAGGGAGGTTGAGGAGGGAGGTTGAGGAGGGGGTTGAGGATGAGGAGAGAGGTTGAGGATGAGGAGGGAGGTTGAGGAGGGAGGATGAGGAGGGGGTTGAGGAGTGGGGTTGAAGAGGGTGATATGGGAGGGGGGAAGAGACACAGGGAAGGGAGAGGTTGGAAGAGACACAGGGAAGGGAGAGGGGAGAAGAGACACAGGGAAGGGAGAGGGGAGAAGAGACACAGAGAGAGAGGAGGGCACAAGAGGGACACAGGGGACAGCACATTTCCCACCCTCGGCTTATACTCGAGTCACTCATTTTACCCAGTATTTTGTGGTAAAATGGGGGCCTTTAGCTTATACTCGGGTCGGCTTATACTCGAGTATATACTGTATATTGATGCAATGGCTATTGTAACTAAATTTGGAAAACCAGATTTATTCATAACATTTACATATAATCCACAATGGCCAGAGATAGTTGAAAATTTGAAATAGGGACAAAGTGCTTTAGATCAACCAGATTTAGTGGCAAGAGTAATTAAAATAAAACTCAATGTGTTAATTCATGACATAACGATCAAACACATTTTTGGTAAATGCCTGGCTTTTGTTTATACCATTGAATTTAAAAAAAGAGGACTTCCATACCTACTTTTTATACTGCAAGAAAAAGATAAACTAAATACACAGGAGAGAGTGGATTCACTGATTAGTGCTGAACTTCCACATCCAGAAAATATTCTAAACTCTATGAAATTGTAACACGTCGAATGATTCATGGTCCATGTGGAGATATTAATCCCCAGTCACCGTGTATGGAAAATAAGAAATGCATTAAAGAAGTCCCTAAAGAATTTAGAGAGCAAACTTATGCTAATTGGGATGGATATCCTTTGTATAAAAGAACAGAAGGAGAAACTGCAATACTTTGTGGAAAAGTTGTAGATAATAGATATGTGGTTCCATATAATCCACAATTGCTGATTAAGTACAATGCACACATAAATGTGGAAGCTTGCACTTCAATCAAATGCATAAAATATGTTTACAAATAAATTTACAAAGGATATGATGCACCAACTGTTGTTGTGCAAGGTGCACAAAACCAAGAAGTAAATCCTATTTTACATGATGAACTTTCATGTTATCTAGATGTACGCTATGTAAGTGCTCCTGAAGCCATGTGGCGTGTGTTCAAATTTGAAATGCATGATTGCTCACATGCTGTACATTTGCCACAAAGACAATTAGTTTACTTTAATGCTGGAGATGAAAGACATGCCCTTGCTCAAAATTAAAATAGAAAAACAACACTTACTGCTCATTGCAGGGGTGGGATGAAGGGGTGGGATAAATTCACAGGACACTCAGGCAAGAACATTTTCATACATTCCTTTCCCTGGACTTTGAAAATTGCAACTACTATCAAGCAGCACCCACCATCTTAGAACATAACATTTACCTTCCCTGGACTTTGAAATTACAACTACTATCAAGCAGCACCCACCATCTTAGAACATAACAATTCCCTTCTCTGGAGATTGCAAATTGCAACTACTATCATGCAACACCCACCATTTTAGAACATAACAATTCCCTTATCTAGACTTTGCAAACTGCAACTATTCTATCTGCCCTCCCTCCCTGCCCCACACCTGCACTTGCATTCTCTAAATTTATAGAAAATCATATGACTTGCACCTGCTCAGTCAACACCACCTGCTAAAAATAAAACAACTAAAAAAACAAACATTGTCATAAGACAATCAGCTACCACAGCCATTCTGATAAACCTTATCGCAATCTTTTCCCTGCTCATGAATCTATATTACTACTACTATCATATCTTAGGATAATAATTCTTCCCCCCACAATCTTCAAACCTTTTTTCCTGATCTTACACACTGTCACAATGCTTTCTCATTCTTTCCTCTTTCTTATAATCTACTGCCTCTATCTCAGACTCTCCCTTGCAACCTCTCCATATCATGTCCCCAACAATATTACCATCACACCTTCCTTGCTCTCCTCTCCTCTTATCTGCTCCCATGAGCTCCTCTCCCTCCTTCAGTCACAATATCATCCCCTCTCTAACACTCACAAGCAGAAACAGCACTGTAAGTCCCAGTCCCATCTTCTGGCTGTGGGAGATATATCCCCTAACCCAGGCCCCTCACTCATCTCCACTTGCTGTCAGCCACACTCTGGTTCAAGGCCAGCAAACACCCGTAACCCAGAATCTGATATCCATCACATGACACAAACCTTCAACTCTACCTTTCTCCTGCACCCTCTGGAACGCACGATCTATCTGCAATAAACTCACATTCACTCATGACCTATTCACTACCAACTCCCTAAATCTACTGGCTCTCACTAAAACCTGTCTCTCCTCCTCAGAGACTGCCTCCCCTGCAGCACTCTCTCATAGTGGTTTTCACCTCAGCCTCTCGCCTAGTCCGGGGAATAAATAAGATGGTGGTGTGGGTGTTTTGCTTTCCACTCGCTGTACATTTCACCTCATACCCCCTGTCCCATCCCTCCAATTCTCATCTTTTGAAGTTCATAATATATGCCTCTTCTCACCTATATCTCTATGTGTAGCTGTGATCTATCGCCCCCCAGACACTCCCTCTCAATTTCTTGACAACTTTTTTGCCTGGCTCTCTCACTTTCTCTCCTCCAATGTTCCTTCACTGGTACTTGGAGATTTTAACATTGCTGTTGACACTCCCACCTCCCCAGCAGCAGCCAAACTGCTTGCACTTACCTCTTCCCTTGGCCTCTCACAACTAACAGATTCTTCAACTCATCATGCTGAACATTCTCCTAACCTCCTACCCAGCCATCCATCCACTCCCTCTATCTGACCATCACTTCCTTACCTTCAACCTCACCACATCATTCTCTCACCATCCCTCTTTAACCCCTGCCACCATCATGAATAGAAACCTGCTAGCATTTGACCCTGCTCAGATCTTCACTATTATCCAACCCCTTCTCAGCCCCATCACCAACCTCAACTGCCCTGACACTGCCACCTCACTCTACAACTCTACTCTCTCTTCCACCCTTGACACTCTGGCCTTCATAATCACATGCAGATGCCCTCGCTCTCATCCACAGCCATGGCACACTACACAAAAACGATACATCCAGAGCTGCTCCCTCACTGCTGAACGACTATGGTGGAAATCAAGGACTTCAGCAGATTTCTTTCACTACAAATTATGTTAAACTGCTATTCTTCCGCCCTCAATCTTGCCAAGCAACACTACTTCACATCACTAATATCAACCCTGTCCTCTAACCCCAAGCGTCTGTTAGCCACTTTCAATACTTTGCTCCAAACACCACCTCCTCCCATCCCTTAATCTCTCACAGCTGAAGACTTCGCCAACCATTTTATGCATAAAATTAAAAACATTTGCAATGAACTCTCCTCTCATAGTGGTTTACACACTCCACCCTCTCAACTAATCTACAACACCCAGTCTTCTCCCTCCCCCAATCCCACAGCCACCATGAAATGTTTTGACCCGACTACATTATCCACTCGCCTCACTACCTGTCCTCTAGATCCTATTCCATCTCAGCTTATCCCTCCCCTCTCAACAACACTAATCCCAGCTCTCAAACACCTCTTCAATCACTCCCTAAATACTGACACGTTTCCATCTTCTCTAAAACATGCCATAATTAGATCCATCCTCAAAAAACCCTCATCTGACTCTGACGTCGCATCTAACTACCGCCCTATCTTTCTACTTCCCCTGGCTTCCAAACTGCTGGAGCGGCTCATTTATAAATGCCTTACCAAATTTATTTCCTCTAACTCCGTTCTTGACACCTACCAATCTGGCTCCCGGCCCCAACATTCCACTGAGACAGCTCTCAGTAAAGTCACTAACGACTTGCTCTCCGCCAGTGACTCCTTCTCTGACACCTCTTCTTCTACCTACCCCCTGTCTGTTGGCCTACCCCAGGGTTCAGTCCCTAATACACTCTTTTGGGCTTCAGAATCATCTCTATGCAGATGACACTCAAATATACATCTCATCACCAGATCTATCCCCCTTTCTTCTAATACATATCTCCAACTGCCTTTCTAGTATAACCTCTTGGATGTCCACCCACCATCTCAAACTCAACATGTCTAAGACTGAACTCCTAATCTTTCCTCCCTCTACCACAGCATCATTTTCCTGACATCTCTTTCACTTTCAATAACAACATCATCACTCACACCTCCCAAGCCCATTGCCTTGGGGTTCTACTGGACCCCGCCTTGTCTTTCATCCATCACTTACAGTCACTAACAAAATTTTGCCTTCTCCATCTAAAAAAAACCTCCAGATTTCACCACTATCTTACACAAGACACAACTAAAATCTTGGCTTCCCTTAGCCTCCACAATAAAATGTAAACTCATGACCCTAACTTACAAAGCCCTCAACAATTGCACACCCCCGTATATCTCTGCTCTCATCTCCAAATATTCCCCCAACTGCACTCTTCTGCACTCTTCATTCTGCCAATGACCTTTTTCTTTCTACAACTCTTGCCACCTCCTCTCATTCTCGCCTTCAGGACTTTTCTCATGCTGCCCCTATTCTCTGGAACTCCTTGCCTCACTCCACCAGTTTGTCCTCCTGCCTCAAAATATTCAAAATCTAACTAAAAACACATCTCTTTAAAGAAGCGTATCACCTTCCCCCCTAACACGCTCATTACCTCTCTCTCCCTCCTTTATCACACACAATACCTTTGGGTTGTACGTCTGCGAGTTTCAATCCTGCAGGGTGCTTTTGGGAAAGCACCATGGACACTGGATTTGAGGCTCAAAGACAGGGCCCTCCATGCTTTATTATGTTTTGATTTGTATTCACCTTTGCCTGGGACTTATCTTATGTACAGTGCTACGGAATATGTCAGCGCGTTATAAATAAATGATAGTAATAATAATAATAATATACATTGAGATTCCATATCACTATGTTTTCATCAATGGCCAATGGCGACAAAGAAAAAGAAGTGGAAATAAAATTATCCCAAGGATTTATATGGTTAGTCCAAGAGACTTTGAACGTTTCAGTTTAAGATTACTTCTTTTAAATGTTCCTGGTGTACAAAGTTATAAACATTTATACACAGTGAATGACATAGTTTATGATACCTTTCAATTAGCTGCGAGACATCGAAACTTTCTTGCAGATGATACTGAATGGGAGAGATGTCTACAAGAAGAAGCACTATGCGAAATGCCAAAGCAGATGAGAGAACAGTTTGCATTAATTTGCATATTTTGTAATGTTCCGGATTCATTCGTTTTGTGGGAAACATTTAAAGTTAATATGTTTGAAGACTTCTTGAAACTTTACAATGAGTACATCGCTGAATTAAAAGCATTAATGGAAATTCAAGAAGTCGTTCTTTGTCATGGATTAAATTGTGCAAATTTCAATCTGCCAGATCAAGGACTGATTGATGAAATAAACTTTGAAGACTATGATGCTGATATTGAACAACAAAAACAGAGGAAAAATAGCAACTTTAAATACATTGCAGTTGGAAGTATCTAACACCATCAAAAAAGCAATAGATGATGACATGCGGATGACATGAAGTGCGTTATTTCTATCTGGATGGACCTGGAGGCTCAGGGAAAACTTATCTATATAATTTGCTGATGAGTTGCATTCAAACTCAAGGAGAAATAGCTCTGACCTTTGCAACATCTGGAATTGCGGCACTATTGTTAGAAGGTGGGAGAACTGTGCATAGTGGCTTTAAACTGCCAGTTCCCATTTTAGGAACATCAGTGTAAGATATTAAAACGAAATCATCTCAAGCTAAAAAATACCAAAAACTAAATTGTATTGATCGTTTGTTGCGCAAAGTCATGGCAACAGATTTGCCTTTTGGGGGAAAGGTGATTTTGTTAGGTGGAGATGTTATTGTCCATGGAAATCAGACAGATTCTGAAAACATGTATAAAGACAAGTCCACTATGGAAAATATTTACACATATTAAATTTAAAAAAAATATGAGATTAGAGGGCCAAAATAAATTAAATGATTGGTTCATCAACATTGGTGAAGGAAAAACACAGGTCATAAGTAATTTATCTGAAGATACTGTGGAAATAGCACAAGAAATTATTTGTAAAGATTCACTGATATCAGCGATATTCCAAAATGGAATTATTCACAATGAAGAATCAGACCTTATACAAAAAGTAATATTAACATCCCAAAATAAAGATCTGAATAATGAAATCTTGAAATTTATAAATGCAATACAGAAAAATTATTACAGTGCAAATTCTGTTCTGGCTGATGACAAAGACAGTGAGGCCAACTTTACAACTGAATTTATCAATTCATTAACACCATCTGGAATGCCACCACATATTTTACAGCAGAAATAGGAGCAATTGTCATGTTACTGAGAAATATGAACCCAAAGAAAGGACTTTGTAATGGGACCAGATTAATTGTGCTGGATTTAAGAGATCATTTCATACATTCAGAAATTATGACTGGTACCCATAAAGGTGAATGAGTTTTTTTTACCAAGAATTGATTTGGCTCCTATTGAGAGTGGTTTGCCTTTTGTCCTTCAAAGGAGACAATTTCCCATCATCGTGGCATTTTCTTTCCATTAATAAATCACAAGGATAAACTTTTAAGTCCGTTGGAGTCTTTTAGAGGAACCAGCATTTTGCCAATAGACAACTCTATGTGGCGTTTTCCCGCTGCACAAATCCGGACAATTGATGTGTTTTGTTAAATGATGGGATGGTTTTTCACTAAAAATATAGTTTATTATGAGGTGCTATATGTTGAACAACAAAAAGAAATAAAATAAAAGACACAAGAAAATTAAAATTAACTTTGAAAATCTGGAAAGTCTGTTGGACTCTTTTTAACCACTATTTGACCAGAAACAACTCAATGTCCAATTTGTACAACAAATTAACATTTTGAAGTGAGCATCAGTTATTTAATGGTGGAAAAGTGAGACATTATTTGCACCACAACAACTATATGTGCAATTTTTATACATTTAAAGTTTAGCGGTTATTAAAGGATGTTACGGTTTGCAATGTAACGATTGTATCTTAGAAGATGTTGTAAGTTTAATAAAATTCTTAAAACCATTATCCAGGTTGGCAAAAAGCAACAAACAGGGTCAGAAATAGAAACAAAACTGTGTTAACATAGGTGAGTAAAAGACAGACTAAATGCCCTGTGCATTACTCAGTTCACACAGTCTAACATTAAGATTACAACCTGTATGGGTACCATTGAATCTATTTAGCACTTGCATTTTATTTAGTTTTCGGTTTCAATGTATGGATTTAGCGGGGTTAGGGGATGTCAGTACGGGGAATATTTCATTTTTTAAGAACTTCTAATGTATAATAAAAGAGAAAGAATTGATCCAGGGAGTAAGTTGATCGCCAGTATCTGGGGTCAGGAAGGAATTCATTTTTTTCCAAAATTGATACAATTGGCTACATTTCACTTAGGTTTTTAATGTTTGCCTTTCTCTGGATTCAATATTTTTAAAGGGCAAGGCGCTAGTATTCATATATTCATAATGTTAAAAATGTTTTACTATATAGATGCATTTCTAATTTGCACTGGAAATGTAGAATTTAAAAAAATGGCTCACATTATTCAGCAATGCATTTTGTGTTAAGGGAACAAAGGTGACAAAGTAAGTAATCAGTGGAAATACAAATAATAAACAAGAATCACATATTAAGAACTATTACTATAATCCCAATTTCAATAAGCTTTGTATATATAAATATTAATCAAATTGTTAATTAACATAGCATCCTTAATATGCTGTGACTTGTGTAAATGTATTGTAATATTACTATGTGATTTACGAATGGGTGGCTTACCTTTATGTGATATAAAAATGATATAATGGAATGTTAATGCAATCGTTCATCGTAAATTATTATAATTACTAGAGACTTGCCCGTCAAAAATGACGGGGCAAAAAAATTTGAAGCCATGGCAATGCTGTTTGCCACACAATGTAACGCTTTTGCTCCTTGGAGGACCTTTGGTGCTCATTGCGAGCGTCACGCTGAGTGCCTTCGGCTCTCATTGCGTGGCTTGAAATGAGCGCCTTTGGCGCTCATTGCAACCCTCTCCTCTTGCGTACTTTTGCTCCTCTGAGCACCTTCGGCACTCATTGCAAGCCTCTTCCCTCGGCGCTCATCGCAAAGACAGATATATAAATACAGTGGTAAATATATAATTTTTTCAGTGTAAATTAGAAAATGTTTTCATGTCTCAGGGCATAATTAAGTGATTTAAATATGTAACTGCTTTGAGAGTCATATCGCTGGCAGGCAATGAGCAGTAATCCAGATATATAAGTGCAGTGTAAAAAGTTACATTTTTTTAGTGCAATGGAAAGTATAATTTTTTTATTTTCCATTATTAATTAATACTTATTAAATTAATGTACATTAATAATTATTACGAATGACTAAATATATTAGTAAGGGCTAAGCATTAATGTATTCATAAAGTAACGGCAGTGTAAAATATGCTTTTTAGGCTTTTTTTAATGTTTTATATATTTATTCTTTAAAATAATAATTAATTAATTAATTACTGAATAAATTAATATACTTTACCTATTTCGAATTAATATGTCCCGCAATCAATATCCTGAAGAGCTAACAATCTCTTATTATTTTCCTGCAGCAGAAAATGTCCAGTTGGACTGTTGCTGGCCTGAGGAGAAAGTGTCAGCAATGTGCTATGTGTGCAGTATAAAAAGGCTGCGTGCGCAAGGCTAAACTGTTTGTTTAGTCGGGTAAAGCTCCATTTTAGATTCAAAATGTTATTAGTTGTAAGTTAGTGTTGTAAAAAGGCTATTGACTATGTGTTACGCGGCTTGCAAGCATTTTCCGTCCTTTCTAATAGTGTATTTTGTACCTTGTACGTTCCTGGGTAAAAATGGTATGCGGCTGGCGGTGTTTTGCGTGGTTAGGGGTTGTGCAGCCTAGTTTTCGGGAAACCATTTTTTTTCTTGCTTAGCCGATTTTTGAGTGCCGAAACTCTGCAAATTTGCCTTAAATTCGCATTTAACCTCATTCCCAGACATCCTGGCTGTCCCCCCGTGCTGTGTGTGAGTTTTTTTTTTGTATTTGTTGTTTTTGATTTGCGTGGTTCGGAGGTTAACTTGGTATTTTTCCGACCACATATTTTTTTTCTAAGTTCTGCGTTCCTCAACTGCTTGCAGCCTAAGGAGGATAAGTCCTGTGTGTTTCAATGCCTCAACGGCATCGCCTATGTGCTCCGAGCTCGGAAGACTTCTGTGCTTTAACGGCGCGCCTCGCTATGTGAGGCTCGCTAACATGACGACGATTCGCAGTTTGACAACTATTATATGTACTATTGTAACATTAGTGAGATAGCATTGCTACCACACTTACTGTTATACTTGTAAAAGAACATATTGTATTTATAAAATATATTTTAGTATGGATTAGTGATTTTTGTCCAGTTATTTCACTCTGTGGAAAGATATATGATACCCAGTGCTAAAACAACCTTTCACTCCCCCCCACCGGAGGTGGCCATACTCTGGAGCCATCTCTGGTGCAACTCATTATATATCTCATATATAGTTGTGAGCATGCGGGTTATTGCTAACGCTGCGGGCTCGTGTAGCGAGCCTGCGGCCCTCGAGAAGGCGCTCCTTGCCAGAAACCGAGGGCCTCGCGAAGCGAGGGCAGCAGTTGCTGGCAAGGAGCGCCAAAGGTGCTCCTTGCCAGCAACTAAGGTGAAGGCTCTATGGCCTCACATGCGGTTACAAACACTCACACAAGCGGAACTACCACAGACTTACACTAAAAAATGACAAGACTTAAGACTTAAAAATACGACCTTAATCGAAAAAATACGACTTTAACGGCACAAAAAACATTAATAACACAATAAATACCCTTAAAAAAGACATAAAGAGCTTACCCACAGCAAGGGGGGGGCACCCAGGACCTCTGCAAGTGAAGTTAAACCTCCATTTAAGTCCCAACTCCCGAGTTCAGACACACGAAAATCCCCTAAGCGAGAGAAAAAATGGCTGCCGAAAAAGAAAACGAAAACGAGGCTCAAAGACCCAGGACCTCCCAGCCATGTACAACTCACCCAAGAAGGGATCCGAGATAAGCTCGGAAACCCGCATTAACCCCACGGGATCCGAGATAAGCTTGGAGACCCGCATTAACTCCACATTAACCATCGCAGTGGGGGTCCGGATCGCATGCGATCGGGGCCCCCCGCTGCAATGAAAATTCAAAATTCAAGCGTTACAGGTCCAGAGCCCCATCAACCCCTAAAAAACCCTGTCACTCATGGGGGTCAATAAAGACCCCCATAAGCCCATAAATAACCCTGGCACTCACGGGGTCAATACAGACCCCCATAAACACTTATTTAACCCTGTCACTCAAGGGGTCAATTCAGACCCCCATAAGCCCTTTATTAACCCTGTCACTCATGGGGGTCAATACAGACCCCCATAAGCACTTAATTAACTCCCTAACTCATGGAGGTCAATACAGACCCCCATAAACCCCTAATTAACCCTGTCACTCATGGGGGTCAATACAGACCCCCATAATACATATCATTAACCCTGTCACTCATGGGGGTCAATACAGCCCCCCATGAACCCATAATTAACCCTGTCACTCATGGGCGTCAATAGAGACCCCCATAAAACCATAATTAACCCTGTCACTCATGGAGGTCAATAAAGACCCCCATAAGCCCATAAATAACCCTGGCACTCATTGGGGTCAATACGGACCCCCATAAGCCCTTCATTAACCCTGCCACTCATGGGGGTTAATACAGACCACTATAAACCCATAATTAACCCTGTTACTCATGGGGGTTAATACAGACCCCAAAAAACCCACAAATAACCATGTCACTCATGGGGGGGCAATAAAGACCCCCATGAGCCCATAAATAACCCTGCAATCATGGGGGTCAATACAGATCCCCATAAACCCTTAATTAACCCCGTCACTCATGAGGGTCAATACAGACCCCCATAAGCACTTAATTAACCCTGTCACTCATGAGGGTCAATACAGACCCCCCTAAACCCATAAGTAACTCTGTCACTCATGAAGGTCAATACAGACCCCCATAAGCACTTAATTAACACCATCACTCATGGGGGTCAATACAGACCCCCATAAACCCCTAATTAACCCTGTCATTCATGGGGTTCCATACAGACCCTCATAATACATATCATTAACCCTGTCACTCATTGGGGTCAATACAGACCCCCATAAACCCCGAAATAACCCTGTCTCTCATGGGGGTCAATATAGACCCCCATGAACCCTTAATTAACCCTGTCACTCATGGGGGTAATACAGACCCCCATAAACCCTTAATTAACACTGTCACTCATGGGGGTCAATACAGCCCCCCATAAGCCCTTAATTAACCCTGTCATTTATGGGGGTCAATACAGACCCCCATAAGTACTTATTTAACTCCTTCACTCATGGGGGTCAATACAGACCCCCATAAACCCTTAATTAACACTGTCACTCATGGGGGTCAATACAGCCCCCCATAAGCCCTTAATTAACCCTGTCATTTATGGGGGTCAAAACAAGACCCCCATAAGCACTTATTTAACTCCTTCACTCATGGGGGTCAATACAGAACCCCATAAGCCCATAAAAAAACCTGCAATTATGGGGGTCAATACAGATCCCCATAAATTCTTAATTAACTCCGTCACTCATGAGGGTCAATACAGACCCCCATAAGCACTTAATTATCCCTGTCACTCATGAGGGTCAATACAGACCCCCCTAAACCCATAAGTAACCCTGTCACTCATGAAGGTCAATACAGACCCACATAAGCACTTAATTAACACCCTCACTCATGGGGGTCAATACAGACCCCCATAAACCCCTAATTAACACTGTCATTCATGGGGGTCCATACAGACCCTCATAATATATATCCTTAACCCTGTCACTCATTGGGGTCAATACAGACCCCCATAAACCCCTAAATAACCCTGTCTCTCATGGGGGTCAATACAGACCCCAATGAACCCTTAATTGACCCTGTCTCTCATGGGGGTCAATACAGACCCCCATAAACCCTTAATTAACACTGTCACTCATGGGGGTCAATACAGCCCCCCATAAGCCCTTAATTAACCCTGTCATTTATAGGGGTCAATACAGACCCCCATAAGCACTTAATTAACTCCTTCACTCATGGGGGTCAATACAGACCCCCATAAGCCCTTAATTAACCCTGTCATTTATGGGGGTCAATACAGACCCCCATAAGCACTTAATTAACACCATCACTCATGGGGGTCAATACAGACCCCCATAAACCCCTAATTAACTCTGTCACTCATGGGGGTCAATACAGACCCCCTTAATACATATCATTAACCCTGTCACTCATGGGGGTCAATACAGCCCTCCATAAACCCATAATTAACCCTGTCATTCATGGGGGTCAAAAGACACCCCCATAAACCCATAATTAACCCTGTCACTCATGGGGGTCAATAAAGACCCCCATAATCTCATAAATAACAATGGCACTCATGGGGGTCAATACAGCCCCCCATAAACCCCTAATTAACCCTGTCACTCATGGGGGTCAATACAGACCCCCATAAACCCTTAATTAACCCTGTCACTTATGGGGGTCAATACAGATCCCCATAAACCCTTAATTAACACTGTCACTCATGGGGGTCAATACAGCCCCCATAAGCCCTTAATTAACCCTGTCATCTATGGGGGGCAATACAGACCCCCATAAGCACTTAATTAATTCCTTCACTCATGGGAGTCAATACAGACCCCCATAAACCCCTAATTAACCCTGTCACTCATGGGTCAATACAGACCCCTTAATACATATTATTAACCCTGTCACTCATGGGGGTCAATACAGACCCCCATAAACCTATAATTAACCCTGTCACTCATGGGGGTCAATAGAGACCCCCATAAACCCATAATTAACCCTGTCACTCATGGGAGTCAATAGAGACCCCCATAAACCCATAAATAACCCTGACACTCCTGGGGGTCAATACAACCCCCATAAGCACTTAATTAACCCTGTCACTCATGGGGGTCAATACAGACCCCCATAAGCCCCTAATTAACCCTGTCACTCATGGGTGTCAATACAGACCCCCATAAGCCCTTTATTAACCCTGTCACTCATCGGGGTCAATGCAGACCCCCATAAGCACTTAATTAAACCCCTCACTCATGGGGGTCAATACAGACCCCCATAATACATATAATTAACCTGTCACACATGGGGGTCAATACAGCCCCCCATAAACCAATAATTAACACCGTCACTCATGGGGGTTAATACAGACCCCCATAAACCCTTAATTCCCCCTTCACTCATGAGGGTTAATACAGTCCCCCATAAGCACTTAATTAACCCTGTCACTCATGAGGTTCAATACAGACCCCCATTAACCCTTATATAACTCTGTCACTCATGAGGGTCAATACAGCCCCCCATAAGCACTTCATTAACCCTGTCACTCATGAGGGTCAATACAGACCCCCATAAACTCATAATTAACCCCATCACTCATGGGGGTCAATACAGACCCCCTTAAACCCATAATTACCCCCCTCATTTATGAGGGTCAATACAGACCCCCATAAGCACTTAATTAACCCCCTCACTCATGGGGGTCAATATAGACCCCTATAAACCTCTAATTAACCCTTTTACTCATGGGGGTCAATACAGTCCCTCATAATACATAATATTAACCCTGTCACTCATTGGGGTCAATACAGACCCCATAAACCCTTAATTAACCCTGTTATTAATGGGGGTCAATACAGACCCCCATAAGCCCTTCATTAACCCTGTCATTTATGGGTGTCAATACAGACCCCCATATGCACTTAATTAACTCCTTCACTCATGGGGGTCAATACAGACCCCCATAAACCCTTAATTAAGCCTGTCACTCATGGGGGTCAATACAGACCCCCATAATACATATCATTAACCCTGTCACTCATGGGGGTCAGTACAGACCCCCATAAACCAATAATTAACCCTGTCACTCATGGGGGTCAATAGAGACCCTCATAAGCATCTATTTAATCCCATCAGTCCCATAAGGGTATATTATGACCATTATGGGCCTGTTACAACCCAACATTAACCACATTAGTGCCATGATGTTCCTCATGTATAAACACACTGCCCTATACCCCCCAACAAAATATTAAATATCAACTAAACACCCTCTACACTAACCTATTAACACCTACACTACCTACCTACCCCCTAGTAATCCCCCACCACTCTAATTACAGAAATGAAAAAAAACTAATGTCACCAAAAATCAAAAATCTAAATTACATAAAATAAAAAAACCTAAATCACAAAAAAAAAATCTACATTACATAAAATAAAAAACCTAAGTCACAAAAAATAAAAAAAGGAACATTACAAAAAAAAAATACATTACAACCCCCCCCCACTACAGAAAAAAAAAACAATTACACACCTGAAATCTATCTATGTAATATACATCCCCCAATCACATATATAGTTGTGAGAATACGAGCCGTTTCTCACGCTTGCGGGCCGAAGGCGCTCCTTGCCAGCAACTGCGACCTTCGGAGTGCCGAAAACGAGGCTAAAGGTCCCTAAACATGCAAAACACTACCATAAACACGCAAAACACCACCAAACAGCTACGGATATTCCGAAAAAGCCCACCAAACAGCCACGAATATTCCGAAAAATTCGCACAACATAGAAAACGAATATTCTGAGAAATTCGCAAGACATAGAAAACGAACGACGCTACATTAGCCACATTATATACACCAAACACCCTTAGCTCACTTACAATTTCATTGCCGTCATTTTTTGACGGGCAATTTGCTAGTCTATCTAATATACAATAAATACTATCTATCTAATATACATCCTATCTACCTAATATACATCCCCCAATCTATCTAAATAAATACCACAATCTAATATACAAGACATGCTATCTATATAAAACACATACCCCTAGCTAACATACAATAAATGCTATCTATATATAAAATACTCTAATTCTAAGCTAAAATAAAATAATTAAGACCACTTAACTTTGCAGATGTCCCTTCAGATCAGCCACCTAGGGGAAAAAATGAAAAAAATTAGGGCAACACATTTACAGTAAATAAATAAACATTATAAACATTCTAAATATTCTACTCACCTTTCCAGCATGTCCCCGTCCTTCTTCTTTTCTTCTTCTCTGGTGCGGCTCCTGTTAAAAAAACATACCATTAGTACACATACATTAACATAAAAAAAAAAAAATAAACAGAATCTACATTGTACTTACCTCCCCGTGATGTCTCCGGCCTCCTCCTCTTCTGCCCCGCCCTGGAAGCGCGCTCTAAAAAATAAAAATAAAAAAAATAACGGAGATCCGTAGTCGTGGACCTCCCCAACGAAAAACAAAAAATAGGCAATGGCGCCTTCTGATTGGTTGAAAACGCTGTCTATCAAATTCAACCAATCAGGAGGCGCCAAAATGTGAGCCAATCAGAAAGGGATACACCCTAAAATCCCACTCTGATTGGATAATGCACCTGTCAATCTTTATTTAAACCAATCACAAGGTGCAGATGCCTTCAGCCAATCACAATGCAATACAACCCCACAGGTTGGCTGGAAGCATCAGCGCATTCTGATTGGTCGCACTGACAATAGCCAATCACAATGGTATACACCCCCATGTACTGATCGGCTGAAGACATTTGCGCCTTCTCATTGGCTGTTGTCAATGTCAATCAGTATTACAGCCAATGGGAAGGCGCAGATGTCTTCAGCCAATCACCCGTGGGGGTGTATCCCATTGCGATTCGCTGATGGCAATAAAGCCTTCTGATTGGTTCAAATAAAGATTGACAGGTGCGTTATCCACCTTTCTTATTGGCTCAGAATCGGCGTCTTCTGATTGGCTGAATTTGATAGACAGCGTTTTCAGCCAATCAGAAGCCGCCATTGCCAATTTTATTCTGGAACACTCCGTAGGAGGCTCATTTGCGTCGGGGAGGTTCGCAAGTGCGGACCTCCGTTAGTTTTTTAACCATTTTTTTTAGAGCGCAGATTTTTCCAGGTCCTAGCCGGGGCAGAAGAGAAGGAGGCCGGGGACATTGCGGGGAGTTAAGTACAATGTATATTATGTTGATTTTACTTTGTTTTATGTTTATGTATGTGTATTAATGTAATGTTTTTTTTTAACAGGGGACGCGCCGGAGAAGAGGAAAAGAAGAAGGACGGGACATGCTGGATAGGTGAGTAGAATATTTAGAATATGTTCTATGTTTATTTATTTTATGTAAATGTTGTACTCATTTTTTTATTTATTTTTCCCTAGGTGGCTGATCTGAATTGACATCTCAAAGATAAGTGGTCTTAATTATTTTATTTTAGCTTAGAATTAGGGTTTCTAGATAGAGATAGCATGTACTGTATATTACATTGTGGCATGTATTGTATATTAGATAGATTGGGGGATGTATATTACATAGATAGTATGTATTGTATATTAGATAGATTGGGGGATGTATATTACATAGATAGTATGTATTGTATATTAGATAGATTGGGGGATGTATATTAGCTAGTGGTGTATCGCATTTAATTTCATTTTATTTGTATTGTATGCATTGTATTGTATGTATTGTATTGTATGTATTATATGTCTTTCCTTTTCAGGTGTGTAATTTTTTTTTTTCTGTAGTGGGGGGGGGGGTGGTTGTAATGTATTTTGTTATTTTCTGTAATGTTCCTTTTTTAATTGTTTGTGATTTAGTTTTTTTTATTTTCTGTAATTTAGATTTTTTTTATTTTTAGCAAATTTTTTGTTTTTTGTTTTCTATAATGTAGATGTTTTATTTTTTGTGATTTAGGTTTTTTTCTTTTATGTAATGTAGATTTTTGATTTTTGGTGACTAGTTTTTTTTTTTTCTGTAATTACTGTGGTGGGGAGGGGGTAATTAGGGGGTAGGTAGGTAGTGTAGTTAGATAGTGTAGGTGTTAATAGGTTAGTGTTGAGGGGGGTTAGTTGATATTTAATGTTTTTTTGGGGGGCGGTATAGTGCAGTGGAGTGTTTAGACTTAGTGGCATGATGGTCCTTGAGGACCGTCATGGCACTTATGTGGTTAATGTTGGGTTGTAACAGGCCCATAATGGTCATAATATACCCTTATGGGACTGATGGGGTTAAATAGAGGCTTATGATGGTCTGGATAGACTCCCATAAGTGAGTGGGTTAAAATGGTGTAGAGCTTACACTTTGGGCCATGAGGGTCCTGGATGACACTCATGGCACATATAGTGTTATTACATGCGTTCATTACTGTGTTAGAGGGGTCTATATAGTTGAGGAACACAGTACACTCACATTATGTGGCAAACAGCATTTCAACACTTTCTTTTATTGTCCCGTCATTTTTGACAGGCAAGTCGGTAGTCACATATATAGTTGTTAGCAATACGGGTTGTTGCTAACGCTTGTGGGCTTGCTGCAGTTGCTGGCAAAGAGTGTCGAAGTTGCGTCTTGCGCTGGTGGAGATGAGCGCCATAGGCCCTCATCCCTACCACCCTGTACAGCTTAGGCAGGGAGCGCCGAAGGTGCTCGCTGCGCTGGTGGAGATGAACGCCATAGGCGCTCATCCCTACAACCCTGAACAACCTCTTCCCCTCCTCTTCTCCTTACCCTTTGTCTCTCTTTCCCTGTGTCTCTCTTCCCCTCCTCCTCTCCTTCCCCTGTGTCTCTCTCCCCTCCTCCTGTCCTTCTTCTGTGTCTCTCTTCCCCTGTGTCTCTCTTCCCCTTCTCCTCTCCCTCATTGCCTGCCGCCTGCGACACAAAATTACAACCCGCGGGACTTGGAAAAAAAAATACACAAGGTCGTAAAACAAACATGTAACCGTGCAAACCCAAAAACACAATAATAATTAAAAAAACCTCACTGACAGCATGGGGGGACAGCCAGGACATCTGGAAGTGAGGATGAACAAAAATTTAAACCCAATTTCCCCAGTTTCGGCACTCGAAAATCGCCTAAGAAAAAAAAAAAGGGATTCTGTAACAAATGAAAACGAGGCTCCAAGACCCAGGACTGCAAAACAAACTGCTAAACACGTACAACTTTCCCAAGAGATCCAAGATAAGCTCAAGACACCACATTAACCCTGTAACGGATCTACTGGCACCCCGACCGGGTAACTCCGTTGATGGACACGTCCTAGCTTGCGTCAAGGCCTACAAGCACCGTACCGGACACCAAAACCACCACAGACTCCAAGGATAGTACATCAGGAACAAGGGTTCAGTAGTTACAGCTCAAGGGAGTATGCAGCGCATAGCATATAGCGATCCCCTCCAATAACGAGATGAGACTACGTTTTGAAGGGTCAAGTAGAACTATATTTTAATGACAGGGGATCTCATTTTATGTAATGGTGCCCTCTGAAGGGCTACACCCACATAATTATCACAGCCAATTATATACATGGTTCAACCCCCACGTCTCCTCCCCTCAGATAACAGGTAACACAATTAAAACAGACACAATTTTAACCACATTCTGGATGTACACCAAAAAC
The DNA here is from genome assembly GCA_027410445.1 of Discoglossus pictus. Lineage (NCBI taxonomy): Eukaryota > Metazoa > Chordata > Amphibia > Anura > Alytidae > Discoglossus > Discoglossus pictus. The sequence continues at coordinate 73,414,605 of CM050169.1, forward strand.
AGGGGGTACACCTTTAAGTCCAGCACCGTTCAATATCTCTCACCCAGGGGAACACCATATAAAAAAATGGCATGAATCAGACCAGGGGTTCAAAAGTTAGTAAAAGTATGTTTTTCACATAACACACAGATATGTCACATATCCCCCACACAATACACATATAGGACAATAGGTGTGGTCACCCCTCCCTGAGGCAACTTGATATAATCAGACAATGATTAAATCAGCCTTCTTTGTTCTTATCTGAGAATGAATAGACGTTCTTATCTGTAACAGGATTATCTATTAGCCTAGTAGCTTTGATATTCTGAGCCAATATATTCTGTAGAACATAAAACAACATATCTACAGTACAGCAATGTGATCATATTTTAACCAAGAATTAAATAATCATAAAACAGGGTAAAACAGTGATGAGTTCCGTTACAGCTGGGGTCTGAGCGCATAAATCTACCGAATAGTGCTCAGATCCTCTTCACACAGTTCAATTGCCATGTAGCTAAAGTCTTTCCCATAGTCTTTCATTATATGAATGGGCTCCATGGCATAGCTTTCTGTGGTATCATGGTTCACACAGGGCAAGTACCGAATGACCCCCCTGTATGTAAAGGGCCAGAATGAGTGACATACACTCTGGTATGGCCGAATACTGTGTTTGAAGGTCAATATGTACCAGGGCCATAGTCACAGGGCAGGAGGCTGGCAAACAGTCCTCTCCAAGACAAAGTGGCGAAGGGCACTTCGTCACAAACCCCTTGCAGCGGGGATCCGATAGGACCCCCGAACTGTGACCACAATAAGCCCATGCATGGGGGACCCCCACAATTTTCCGTGCAGTGGGGGTCAAGTTTCTTAAAGGGCCCGTGGCATACAAACACTTAAGGCCGGCAGCGGGGGTACTGTAAGTACCCCCACCTGCACCTAACATTAAACCCCCAGTGCTGGGGTCCCTATTGGGAGGGTCCCCACATTAACCCCCACATTAACCCTCGTAGTTGGGGTCCCTGATCGCATGCGATCGGGGACCCCCGCTGAAATCAAAATTCAAATTTCCCGCCTTGCGGGTCCGTAAAGGTCCTTAAAGGACCCGCGATAAATACAAATTAACCCTATCACTCATGGGGCTCTATACAGAGCTCCATGAGCCCCTAAATTACCATGTCACTCATGGGGGTCAATACAGACCCCCACAATCCCCTAATTAACCCTGTCACTCATGGGGTCAATACAGACCTTCATCAGCCCTTAATTAATCCTGTCACTGATGGGGTCAATACAGACCCCTATTAGCCCTTAATTAACCCTATCACTCATGGGGGTCAATGAAGATCCTCATAACCCTTTTCTATGGGGGTCAATACATACCCTTATAAGCCCTTCATTAACCCTGTCACTCAAGGGCATCAATACAGACCCCCATAATCCATTAATTAACCCTGTCACTAATGGGGGTCAATACAGACCCCCATAAGCCCTTTATTAACCCTGTCACTCATGGGGGTCAATGAAGACCCCCATAATCCCTTAATTTACCCTGTCACTCATAGGGGTCAATGAAGACCCCCATAACCCCTTAATTAACCCTGTCACTCATTAAGGTCAATACAGACCCCCATTAGCCCTTCATTAGCCCTGTCACTCATGGGGGTCAATACAGACCCCCATAAGCCAATAATTAACCCTGTCTCTCATAGGGGTCAATACAGATCCCCATAAGCCCTTCATTAACCCTGTCACTCATAGGAATCAATACAGACACCCATAAGCACTTCATTAACCATGTCACTCATAGGGGTCAATACAGACCCCCATAAGCCCTTAATTAACCCTTTCACTAATGGGGGTCAGTGCAGACCCCAATAAGCCAATAATTAACTCTATAAGTCCAATAGGGATCTATATATACCCATATCGGACACTAATTAACCCATGTAATAACACTATAAGAGCCATGAGGGTCATCCAGGACCCTCATGACACAAAGTGTAAGTACTACACTATTAACCCTAACTATACCCCATTGACCCAACCCTGGGCCTATTTAATCCTAACAGTACACATTTAAGCCTAACATTACCTATGTAACCCTAACTGGGTTTATTGAACCCTAATTGGGCTTATTTAACCCCATTATAATTATTATCCTTATTTATATCGCGCCAACATATTCCGTAGTGCTTACAATCTAAAGGTTTAGATGTGATACAAGAGGGTGACAAATGCAAGATGGCAATGTGAAAGCAATTTGTTCAGTCAAGTGGAGGTGTCTATGTGTTGTACTGTAGATTGTGGGTGTTATTAAGCTGTGGAGTGTGCAGTTGTACATGTTAAGGCTGAAGGTGATAAGTTTTTTTAAACAGATGTGTTTTTAGTAATTTTTTAAAGGTTTTAAGGCAGGAAGATAGTTTAATGGAGCAGGGCAAGGAGTTCCAAATAGTAAGGGCAGCACAAGAAAAGTCTTGAAGATGAGAGTGAGAGGAGGTGATGAGAGAGGAGGAAAGAAGAAGGTCATTAGAAGAATGGACGGTGCGGTTGGGAGAGTATTTTGAAACAAGAGCAGAGATATAAGGGGGTGCACTGTTGTTGATGGCTTTATATGTTAGGGTCATGATTTTAAATTTGATTCGGGAAGCTATGAGAAGCCAATGGAGTGATTGACAGAGAGGAGCTGCAGACACTGATCATTTGGTATTGAAGATGAGGCGTTCATTATGGATTGGAGGGGAGACAGACGAGAGATAGAGATGTCGCGAATAGTTCGCCGGCTGACTGTTCCCGGCGAACATAGCATGTTCGCGTTCGCGGCGAACTGCGAACATATGCAATGTTCGATACGCCCCCTATACATTATCATTAAACAAACTTTGACCCTGCACCTCACAGTCAGCAGACACATTCCAGCAAATCAGCATCATACCCTGCCTTCCAGACCCTTCAACCTCATGGACAGCAGCCATTTTGGAATCATAACTAACTTGCAGTCTTACTGAGAGGAGGCTGAGTGTAGGTGATACTAATTCAATAGGGTAAACCATAGCTAGGCTACTGTACACAGTGTCCAATACAGTCCTGAAGGACTCTTTTGATCTCTGCTGCAAGGACAGCACCCCAAAAAGCCCTTTTTAGGGCTATAACATCAGTCTGTTTTTTTGTTTTTTTCTGTCTAATCTAAGTTCATTTGCCTGACCGCTAGTCTGTGCGTGTCTCATGTTTACAACTGATACTGTGCCCAGTGCAACCAATACAATCAGGTGGTGTACCAGCAACGACATTTAAAAAAACCCAAATTGTATTTTGTTAAATCTAAGTTAATTTGCCTGACCGCTAGTCTGTGTGTGTCTCTCAGGCTCACAACTTATACTGTGCCCAGTGCAACCAATCCAATCTGGTAGTGTACCAGCAGTCTACAATTAAAAAATGCAACACTTTTTTCTAATTTAATTTGCATGCCTGCCAGCGTGTGTGTCTTAGGCTCACAGCATATGCTGTGCACACTTGCCAAGTCAGTGCCACCACTCATATCTGGTGTTACAGTCAGTAGTCCACATTTAAACAAAGAATACAATTTTGACTGTAATACACTGAATAGCAGTTACTTGTCTGCAAGCGTGTGTGTCAGGCCTACAGAGTCTACTCTGCCAACTTCTGCAAGTGCACAGTGCCACTCATATCTGTTGTCACAGTAGCTTGCACACATAGTACAACTAATCGCAAAAAAAATGACAGGCAGAGGCAGGCCAATCCGCAGGAGCCGTCGTGGTCGTGGTGCTTTGATTCCCTTTGGCCCTACAATAATGCCCAGTGTTCAGAGGCCAGTTACCCAGAACTCAAAATCTTCTGAGGACATAGTTGACTGGCTAACACAGGACACCCAATCTTCTACAGCTTCCGCTCGGAACATTGATGCACCATCCTCCTCCAGCTTAGCTTCGGGCACCTCTCAAGTTACCACTCGCCCGCCTGCCGCCACCACCAACACTTGTACCACAGCCGCTTCAATTGATCAGTCAGAAGAGTTATTTACACATCAGTTTGAAGAAATGAGTGATGCGCAACCATTATTGCCAGAGGATGTAGATAACAGGCATATGTCTCAGTCAGGCAGCATTACACACATGTACGTACGGTGTGATGATGATGATGATGTACCAGCTGCTGCTTCCTTTGTTGAGTTGTCAGATACAAGTGAAGCGGGTGATGATGATGACGATGCGTCCTGGGATGTCACGTGGGTGCCCGCTAGAAGAGAAGAAGAACAGGGGGAAAGTTCAGATGGGGAGACAGAGAGGAGGAGGAGATGAGTTGGAAGCAGAGGGAGGTCATCGCAAGGAGCTAGTGGCACAGTCAGACAGCATGCATCGGCACCCCGGGTTATCCAGACAGCACGCCAATCAACGCATGCTTTTGCCATCACCAGAATGCCGTCATTGCAGAGCTCAGCAGTGTGGCACTTTTTTTGTGTGTCTGCCTGTGACAACAGCGATGCCATTTGCAACCTGTGCCAAAAGAAACTGAGTCGTGGCAAGTCCAACACCCACCTAGGTACAACTGCTTTGCGAAGGCAAATGATGTCACATCACAAACGCCAATGGGATCAACACCTGAGTACAAGCAGCACACAAACTCAAAGACGCCATCCTCCTCCTGGTCCAGCATCTTCATCCATGTCAACCATTGCTGTCCTCCTTGCCCCCTCTCAACCATCCGCCACTCCGTCTCTCGCCTCTAGCTGTTCCTGCTCATCTCCCCACAATCAGGTGTCCGTCAAGGGCATGTTTGAGCGTAAGAAGCCAATGTCACGAAGTCACCCCCTTGCCCGGCATCTGACAGCTGGCTTGTCTGAAATCTTAGCCCGCCAGCTTTTACCATACAAGCTGGTGGAGTCTGAGGCGTTCAAAAAATTTGTAGCTATTGGGACACCGCAGTGGAAAGTACCCGGCCGAAATTTCTTTTCACAAACGGCAATCCCCAACCTGTAGTCGATTGTGCAAAAGGAAGTAATGGCATGTCTGGCACACAGTGTTGGGGCAAGGGTCCATCTGACCACTGATACCTGGTCTGCAAAGCATGGTCAGGGCAGGTATATCACCTACACTGCGCATTGGGTAAACCTGCTGACGCCTGCCAAGCATGGAATGCGTGGCTCTGCAGAGGAGTTAGTGACACCGCCACGACTTGCACACAGGCCTGCTGCCACCTCCTCTACTCCTCCTACTCCATCCTCTTCCATAACCTCCTCAGCTGAGTCCTCTTCTGCTGCTGCATCTTGCTCCACATCAACAGCACCCCCCAAGCTCCCCAGATACTATTTCACATCCCGGATACGGCAGTGTCACGCCGTCTTGGGGTTGACATGCCTCAAAGCAGAGAGTCACACCGGGCCAGCACTCCTGTCCGCCCTGAACTCACAGGTGGATCAATGGCTGACTCCGCACCAACTGAAGATTGGCAAAGTGGTTTGTGACAACGGAAGAAATTTGTTGGCGGCATTGAATTTGGGCAAGTTGACACATGTGCCGTGCATGGCAAGTGTGTGATCTGATCGTACAACGCTTTGTGCACAAGTACCCAGGCTTACAGGACATCCTGAAGCAGGCCAGAAAGGTGTGTGGCCATTTCAGGCGTTCCTACACGGCCATGGCGCACTTTTCAGATATCCAGCAGCGAAACAACATGCCAGTGAGGCGCTTGATTTGTGACAGCCCCACATGTTGGAATTCAACACTCCTAATGTTCGACCGCCTACTCCAACAAGAGAAAGCCGTTAACGAGTATTTGTATGACCGGGGTGCTAGGACAGCCTCTGCGGAGCTGGGAATTTTTTGCCACATTACAGGACGCTCATGCGCAATGCCTGTAGGCTCATGCGTCCTTTTAAGGAGGTGACAAATCTTGTCAGTCACACAGAAGGCACCATCAGCGACATCATACCATTTGTTTTCTTCCTGGAGCGTGCCCTGCGAAGAGTGTTGGATCAGGCCATAGATGAGCGTGATGAAGAAGTGGAAGAGTTGTGGTCACCATCACCACCAGAAACAGCCATATCAGCATTGCTTGCTGGACCTGTGGCAACGCTGGAAGAGGATTGTGAGGAAGAGGAGTCAGAGGAGGAATGTGGCATTGAGGGGGAGGAGGAAGACCGATCACAACAGCCCTCCCAGGATGCTCGTTGACACCTATCTGGTACCCGTGGTGTTGTACATGGCTAGGGGGAAGAACATACCTTCAGCGAGATCACTGAGGATGAGGAACGCGACATGGGTAGCTCGGCATCCAACCTTGTGCAAATGGGGTCTTTCATGCTGTCGTGCCTGTCGCGGGACCCTTGTATAAAAAGGCTGAAGGAGAACGACCTGTACTGGGTGTCCATGCTACTAGACCCCCGGTATAAGTAGAAAGTACCTGAAATGTTACCGAATTACCGCAAGGCAGAAAGGATGCAGCAGTTCCAAATGAAATTAAAAAGTATGCTTTACACTGCGTATAAGGGTGATGTCACAGCACAACGGTAATCTAACAGGGAAAGAGGTGAAAGTAATCCTCCTCCTCCCATGACCACGCCGGCAAGGACAGGACGTTTAGGTTGAGGATGGGGGTTGAGGATGGGGGGTTGAGGAGGGTGTTTTATGAAGAGGGGGGTGAGGAGGGGGTTGATGATGAGGTCAGAGGTTGAGGTTGAGGAGGGTGGTTCAGGTTGAGGGGGGGTGAGGAGGGGGTTGAGGATGGGGGGGTTGAGGATGAGGATGGGGGTTGAGTGGAAGGATGAGTATGGGGGGTTGAGGGGGGAGGATGAGGATGAGGGGGTTGAGGAGTGAGATTGAGGGGGGGTTGAGGAGGGAGGATGAGGAGGGGGTTGAGGATGAGGAGGGAGGTTGAGGATGAGGAGGGAGTTTGAGGGGGGAGGTTGAGGATGAGGAGGGAGGTTGAGGATGAGGAGGGAGTTTGAGGATGAGGAGGGAGGTTGAGGTTATGGAGGGGGGTTGAGGTTATGGAGGGGGTTGAGGATGAGGGGGTTGAGGATGAGGGGGGAAGTTGAGGATGAGGAGGGAGGTTGAAGATGAGGAGTGGGGTTGAGGAGGGAGGTTGAGAATGAGGAGGGGGGTTGTGGAGGGTGATAAGGGAGGGGGGAGAGACACAGGGAAGGGTGGGGGGAGAAGAGACAAGGGAGAGAGAGGGGGGACACAGGGGGCAGCACATTTCCCACCCTCAGCTTATACTCGTGTCACTCATTTTACCCAGTATTTTGTGGTAAAATAGGTGCTCGGCTTACATTCGGGTCTGCTTATACTCGAATATATACTGTAGTTTTTTTTTATTTTCTGTAATGTAGATTTTTTATTCTCTGTGACCTAGGTTTTTTTTATTGATTGTAATGTAGCTTTTTATCTTTTTTGTAATGTAGATTTTTCTTTTCTGTAATGTAGCTTTTTAATTTTAGGTGACTTAGTTTTTATTATTTTTTGTGAGTTAGGTTGTATTATTTTCTGTAATTAGTGGGGTGGGGGATTTATTAACGGGTAGGTAGGTAGTGTAGGTGTTAATAGTTTAGTGTAGAGGGGGGTTAGTTTAGCAATGTTTATGTTAGCAATGAGCGCCGAAGGTACTCAGAGGACTAAAAGCCTTACATTGTGTGCCAAACAGCATTCCCAACCTTACAATTTTTTTGACCGTAATTTTTTGAATGGCAAGTCGGTAGTCACATATAATAGTTGTCAAACTGCGATTTGTCGTCACGCTTGCACGCCTCACGAGGCGGAGCAGCCGCCCAGCACTTAAGCAGCCGCGTAGCACTTAGGCTGCAATGTGCGCCAAAGGCACTCATTGCATCCAGCGGCGCCCTCACACATGCGAGCCTCGCAAAGCGAGACAAAGCAGCCGCAGATCGTGTAACTCTAACTGTGGAGTGCGTAACTCTAAACCCCCCCCCCCCCCACAGGAAGCCTGGGAGTGAGGTTGCAAGCGAATTACACCGATATTTGACGAAAAACGCACAAAATTTGAAACAGGATGAAAGCGAGGCTTACCAATGCCAACCACGCAGGACTTAGAAAATACACAAAGAAGAAACCAGTGGCACATGGGACTTTGAAAATAAAACAAACGGCAGTAGGCACGCGCACGCCAGACACGCAGGACTTTTAAAATACACTACGGAGAACTCAGTGGCATGCGGGACTTTGAAAATAAAACAGAGAGGAGCAACACACAGGGAAGGGACAAGGTGGAGATGGTGGAAAGAGACACATGGCATTCACAAGCACCAAACTGCCATGTGCACGAACCCTGCAATTAACGGCCCATACTGTCGGCGGCAGGAAAGGTTCACAATGAGCAGCGAATGCGCTCTTTGCGAGTCAAACGATGAGCGCCTTCAGCGCTCATCGTGGGGCTTGCAATTAGCATTGCGAGAGGGAGAGGTTTTCAATGAGTACCAAAGGCGCTCATTACGAGCCCCGCGATGAGTGCCTGCTGCAAAGTAGGAAAGTTGACGTACACGAGGGGAGAGGCTCGCAATGAGCAAACTGCATTCTCTGGGGTATCCTCCACCCTGGCCACCCCTAGCCTTGCCCCCTTTGGGCCCCTGAGCCTCACCAGCTCCTGTCACACTGCTACCTCTAGGGGTAGGAAATTCCGAATGACGCCACTTTTGTGTCACATCATTCGGGATGATCTGTCCCTGGCAGAAGATGCTGGCTGGTTGTGCCAAGGGCCCTTCTGGGGAGAACAGGATGGGCCAGGCAAATTAGAAAAAAAGTAATAAAAAAACAAAATAAATGTGAATTGCTCTTGGCCCCCTCAGAGAAGGGCCCTGGTGCATTTTACTGGGTGCACGAGCGGTAGTTCCACCCCAGCTCCACCATCCAATATAACATCCACACCTTTTATAGACACAAGTATATACATATGCAGTTCTGCTTGAGTGCAAAACAAACAGTTTAAAAGCTATTAAAAAATTAAAACATCTATTTACTTTAAACTTCATTCTGATTTTAATAGTCTATGTCAGGCAAACAATTGTATGAGCTTTATTTGTAAATACACAGAAGTGGTCCTTAAAACATTAACTAATTTACATTTTATCAAATCAAACATGTTTTCAAATTTTAACCCATCATTAAAGTAACAGAACACAGAAGTGAGTCTAAAGTAGTGACAGGCAAACTGTTTCACATGAAGTGCCTCATAAGTGGCCCCTTAGTCCTTAAAAAGGTCTCAAAGTGCTTTAATCTTTTTTAAATTATTCAAAGCAAAATGCTGTAAGAAAGGAATTAACTGATGATAGACATAAAGTAAATGAGAAATATTTAGGTGTACAGGTGTTTATTGCTAGTTTTAGAGAAATGTGTAAGGGTTCCCTGGTGGTCCAGTGGTTAGGATTTGGTGCTTTCACTGCTGCTACCTGGGTTTGATTCCAGTCAGGGAACCAATAGATCACACCATCCTGAAGCCAAGCATGTTTGGGCCTGGTCACTACTTGGATGGTAGGCCACCTAGGAATACCAGAGCTGTATGCTGTGGCCCACTGCAGAAGGAACTGGCAACCCTCTCCAGTATCTCTGCCAAGTGGATCAGCTTGGACATAAAGATGCTCCTGGTGGGTTGGAGTTCATGAGGTCACGTAGAGTTCGACATGACTAAACAACACAACAATAATGGACTGTGTATTGTTGAAGAGGGGCATGCTTTCCCAATCCAGAAAACAGGCTGAGGCCTTATGTGATGCTGAATCTCGGGTCTAGAAGAGGTAAATGTCTCCATAGAACACAAATTCCTCAACATGTCCAAGCTAGAGTTTGTCAGAAGCAAATTCTAATTTTGTTGCAAAACTAGGCTGCATAAGAGTTTACTCAGCGTTCTTGCACAAAGCTAAAATTGTTTGTAACATTCTAAATCTACTTTTTAAATTCCTACTAAAGAAAATCCTTAATTATGTTTTTTTCTTATGTGTCAATGTCGACCAGTTCTTTAACAGAAGTGTTATGCATCTTATTTTTGCATTTACTTTGTAATTAAACTTTTTGAAGTTTAGATCAAAGTGCAATGAAACAAAACAAACATATTTCAGAAATTAAATATGGAAGAAACAGTGCTAGATACATCTAAGTCATGTCTCTGAAATGCTAATGATTGGCACAAAACGTTCAACCGTTTGCAGCTGACTATATACAGTTTCTTTGTAAAGAAATTGCTGTTGTCTTTTTTTCTCCAGCTAAACAAAAGCTGAATTAAAACAATAAATTGTTGTGACATCACTTGTCAGCATTAATCAGGACACAGATTTACAGCATCACTTGAAGCCTCTGTTGTGTGTTTCATTGGGTAATTAGATTTAATGAAACAAAACAACTCTGAAATCAAATGGAAATCAGTGACTTCAACAGCTTCCAAAAAACAGATTCAAGTGTTATTAATGTTAGCATTAAATATTTACACTGTGTTGATTCACATAAATTCTGTGGCTTCAAAGCTCAGCTAGACATGTTAGAGTCCTGAATACGCAGTCCTACTTGTCAGCAGAAATCCAGATTTCAATGGAATTAATCACTTAAACATATACACTCACTATCTCTTTTTAATCTTCAATATAAATTACGAGCAACTTGCCTGTTGTAAATTACTGTATAATATTGTTTTATCTTCGGTTGTCTGTGCTGTCTCTCTCTGTGCTGTCTCTCTCTGTGATCTCTCTCTGCAAGTTCTCCCTCCTGTCTCTTTCTCTCTGTTCTGTGTGTATGTCTCTCTCTCCTGACTCTCTCCCCCATCTCTCTCTGTCTCTCTCTATGTCCTGTGTCTGTCTCTCTCTCCATCTTTCTATGTCCTATGTCTGCCTTTCTCTCTCTCCTCTCTCTCTCTTTCTCTCCCTCTCTCTATATCATATTTCTTCCTCTCTTCCTCGTGAATGTCCAGTAATCCAGTTGAATAATAAAAGTATTGCAGTGAATAGTGATACCTTTTTTATTGGACAAATGTATTCATAATAAAGCGATGAGCTTTCAAGAGATAATGCCTATCTTTATCAAGTCAAAAAGCGATACTGATACAAGTATAAACTAAAAACAGCAAACAGAAAGAGATGAAAACAATATATATAAATGTCAGAAAGAGATGCAAAAAATAAAAATAAAGATAATGTCTTATAGCTCACACACATTCCACTTACCTCCCCCCTTCTATTGCTGTTTTTGTAAACTACATGCTATGCTGAAATGTATTGCTCTTTATTTTACTCTGCTGTGGTCTTATCTAAAACCTGATCTATAGAGTTACTGACCTATCAGGACATGATTCACAACTTGTGACTTGCCCGTCAAAAAATGACTGGGCAATAAAAGAAAGTGTTGAAATGCTGTTTGTCACACAATGTGAGTGTACTGTGTGCCTCAACTATATAGACCCCTCTAACACAGTAATGAACACATGTAATAACACTATAAGTGCCATGAGGGTCATCAAGGACCCTCATGACCCAAAGTGTAAGCACTACACCATTTTAACCCGGTCACTTATGGGGGTCTATCCAGACCCTCATAAGCCTCTATTTAACCCCATCAGTCCCATAAGGGTATATTATGAACATCATGGGCCTGTTTCAACCCAATATTAACCACATAAGTGTCATGACGGTCCTCAAGGACCATCATGACACTAAGTACAAACACTACACTGCACTATGCCCCCCCAATAAAACATTAAATATCAACTAAACACCCTCTACACTAACCTATTAACACCTACACTATCTACCTATACTACCTACCTATCCCGTAATAACTCCCTCCCCACCACTGTAATTACAAAAAACAAAAAACTAAAGTCACCAAAAATCAAAAATCTACATTACATAAAAGAAAAAGACGTAAATCACAAAAAATAAAACATCTACATTACAGAAAATAAAAAAAAATAAATCACAAAAATACAAAATCTACATTACAGAAAATAAAAAACCTAAATCACAAAAAACTCAAAAAGGAACATTACAGAAAATAACAAAATACATTACAACCCCCCCAATACAATACAATACATACAATACAATGCATACAATACTAAGCATACAATACAAATAAAATGAAATACAATACACCCCTATCTAAAATACATCCCCCAATCTATGTAATATACAATAAATACTATCTATGTAATATACATCCCCCAATCTATCTAATATAAAATACATCCTATCTTTGTAATATACATCCCCCAATCTATCTAATATACAATACATCCTATCTATGTAATATACACGCCCCAATAAAATATTAAATATCAACTAAACACCCTCTACAGTAACCTATTAACACCTACACTACCTACCTACACTACCTACCGCCTAATAACCCCCCACCACTCTAATTACAGAAAATAAAAAAGCCTAAAGTCACAAAAAATAAAAAATCACCATCACATAAAATAAAAAAAACTACATCACAAAAAATAAAAAACCTACATTACAGAAAATAAAAAACGATTTTGGCATGTTCGCGTTCGCAGCGGATGGCGAACACATGCGCTTTTCGGTTTGCCCCCTATACTTTATCATTGAGGAAACATTGACCCTGCACCTCACAGTCAGCAGACACATTCCAGCCAATCAGCAGCATACACTCCCTTCCAGAGCCTTCCATGTGAAGGACAGCATACATTTTAGAATCATTCTGAAGCTGCATTCGTTGTGAGAGGACAGATAGTGTAGCTGCTGGAGATTTAATAGGGAAATAGATAGCCAGGCTGTGTATTTAGCTTCCATTACAGACCTGAAGGACTCATCTGATATCTGCTGCAAAGACAGCAACCCAAAAAGCCCTTTTTAGGGCTAGAACATCATTTTATTACGGGGTAGGTAGGTAGTATAGGTAGATAGTGTAGGTGTTAATAGGTTAGTGTAGAGGGTGTTTAGTTGATATTTAATGTTTTATTGGGGGGGTATAGTGCAGTGTAGTGTTTAGACTTAGTGGCATGATGGTCCTTGAGGACCGTCATGGCACTTATGTGGTTAATGTTGGATTGTAACAGGCCCATAATGGTCATAATATACCCTCATGGGACTGATGTGGTTAGAGGCTTATGAGGGTCTCTATTGACCCCCATGAGTGACAGGGTTAATTATGTGCTTATGGGGGTCTATATTGACCCCCATGAGTGCCAGGATTATTTATGGACTTATGGGGGTCTTTATTGACCCCCATGAGTGACAGCGTTTTTTAGGGGTTGATCAGCTCTATATAGAGCCCCATGTGTGATAGGGTATTTTTTTTTAATTTTTATTACGGGTCCTTTAAAGACCTTTACGGTCCTTTAAGGACCCGTAACGCAGGAATTTTTAATTTTCATTGCAGTGGGGGTCCCCTATCGGGGACCCCACTGAGATGGTTAATGTGGAGTTAATGCGGGTCTCCGAGCTTATCTCAGATCCCGTCGGGTTAATGCGGGTTTCCGAGCTTATCTTGGATCCCTTCTTGGGTAAGTTGTACGTAGCTGGGAGGTCCTGGGTCTTTGAGCCTCGTTTTTGTTTTTTACAGCCGCCATTTTTTCTCTCGCTTAGTGGATTTTCGTGTGTCTAAACTCGAGTATTTGGACTTAAATGGAGGTGTAACTTCACTTGCAGAGGTCCTGGGTGCCCCCCCCCCTTGCTGTGGGTAAGCTATTTATGTATTTTTTGAGGGTATTTAATGTTTTTTTGTGCGCACGGTTTTGCCTTTAAGGTTGTATTTTTTCCGTTAAGGTTGTATTATTGCGTCTCGTATTTTTTTTGTGATCTTTCAATCTCTCTTGATTTTCTCTCCCCTGTCTCTCTCTGTCCTATGTGTCTCATTCTCTCTCTCTCTCCATCTCTCTATGTCCTGTATCTTTCTCTGTCTCTCCTGACTCTCTCTCTCTCTCCTGTCTCTTATGCTCCATCTCACTATGTCCTCTGTCTCTTTCTCTATCTCTCTCTCTCTATCACATATATAGTTGTCGTACTGCAAGTCGTCGTCATGGCTTACAATGAGTGTCTAATGCGTTCATTGCGAGACACACAATGAGTGCCAAATGTGCTCAGCGCGGGGCATGCGGTGAGCACCATAGGTGTTCAGAGGGGCCATATCCTTGCATTTTGGGGCCAACAGCATTGGCAGGATTCACATTTAATTGCCGTCATTTTTGACGGTCAAGTCGCTAGTCACATATAATAGTTGTGGTAATTGAGAGTTGTCGTCACACAATGTTAAAAGTTACGACAATTTGCAATTACTACAACTATATACTTGCAAGTTGCGTATGCGCATTGCGTCGCGAGACAATCATGCGCATTGCGCCGCGGGTGCCGCATTAAGTGTCACTGCTCCATCACACCCCAACTGTGTCACCTTCTTGCCTCACACGGTGTCCTTCATGTTCAAGGACTACTTCTAACTTTGGCCCCCGCACAATACACTGCACACTGAGAGTTTGTGAGTCCTGAGCTGAACAGGGGGTCTGACGAGTGACGTGGGAGCCGGGAGCGGGAGGCAGAGGGAGAAAGGAGATACATGGGATGGGGAGGGAGAAAGGAGACACAGGGGAGGGAGAGGGGGAAGAAAGGAGACACAGGGGAGGAAGGGGGAGAAGGGGGAGAAAGGAGACATGAGAAGGAGGGGGAGAAAGGAGACACAGGGGAGGGAGGGGGGAGAAAGGAGACACGGAGTGGGGGGAAGACACAGAGGAGGGAGATAAGGGAAAAAAACAACAGGGCAGGGAGAGAGGGGCAAAGAGACAGCAGGAGGGAGAGAGAGGGAAAACAACACAGGGGAGGGAGAGGGGGAATGAGACACAGGGGTGAGAGAGTGGGGAGAGGTTCACAATGAGTGCTGAAGGGGATCATTGCAAAGCAGGTAAGGTGCGGCTTGGCAAAAACGGCAATGAGGGGAAAGCCGTTCATTGCAGGTATCGCCATGAGCGCCAAAGGCATTTATCCCGGGGCCTGTAAAGTTGACCGGGGAAAGGGCATGCAATGAGCGCCTAAGGCGCTCATTGGGAGCCACGCGTTGAGCGCCAAAGGCGATTAGCGCGGAGCTCACAATGAGCACCGAAGGTGCTCAGAGAGGCCATATACTTGCATTTTGGGGCAAACAGCATTGCCAGGATTCAAATTTTATTTCCGTAATTTTTGACGGGCACATATAATAGTTGTGGTATTTGCAAGTTGTCGTCACGCAATGTTAAAAGTTACGACAATTTGCAATTGCTACAACTATAGACTTGCAAGTTTTGCATGCTCCAGGCACCGCATAAGCAGTTAATGCACATTGCGCAATGAGACAAGCATGCGCATTGCGCCGTGGGAGGGGAAGAAAGAGACACAGGAGAGGGAGGGGGGAGAAAAAAGACACAGGGGAAGGAGAGCGGAGAAGAAAGGAGAAACAGGGGTGGAGAAAGGAGACACAGTGAGTGAGGGGGAGACACAGAGGAGGGAGATAAGGGGAAAAAACAACAGGGCAGGGAGAGGGGGCATTGAGACAGTGGGAGGGAGAGAGGGGAGAAAAGACACAAGGGAGGCAGAGGGGGAAAGAGACAAAGGGGTGAGAGAGTGGGGAGATGTTCACAATGAGCGTGGAAGGGGGCTCATTGCAAGGCCTGAAAGTTGCAGGTTTGACAACGCCTGTAATGAGCGGCAAAGCCGCTCATTTATGGGCTCGCGATAAGCGCCATGGCTCTCATTGCGAGCCCCGTAAAGTAGAGGGGGGAGAGGCTTGTCATGAGCATGAGGTGCTCATTGTGAAGCATGAAAGTGACGGGTTGACTGAGGTCTACAGGGAGTGCAGAATTATTAGGCAAATGAGTATTTTGACCACATCATCCTCTTTATGCATGTTGTCTTACTCCAAGCTGTATAGGCTCAAAAGCCTACTACCAATTAAGCATATTAGGTGATGTGCATCTCTGTAATGAGAAGGGGTGTGGTCTAATGACATCAACACCCTATATCAGGTGTGCATAATTATTAGGCAACTTCCTTTCCTTTGGCAAAATGGGTCAAAAGAAGGACTTGACAGGCTCAGAAAAGTCAAAAATAGTGAGATATCTTGCAGAGGGATGCCGCACTCTTAAAATTGCAAAGCTTCTGAAGCGTGATCATCGAACAATCAAGCGTTTCATTCAAAATAGTCAAAAGGGTTGCAAGAAGCGTGTGGAAAAACCAAGGCGCAAAATAACTGCCCATGAACTGAGAAAAGTCAAGCGTGCAGCTGCCACGATGCCACTTGCCACCAGTTTGGCCATATTTCAGAGCTGAAACATCACTGGAGTGCCCAAAAGCACAAGGTGGGCAATACTCAGAGACATGGCCAAGGTAAGAAAGGCTGAAAGACGACCACCACTGAACAAGACACACAAGCTGAAACGTCAAGACTGGGCCAAGAAATATCTCAAGACTGATTTTTCTAAGGTTTTATGGACTGATGAAATGAGAGTGAGTCTTGATGGGCCAGATGGATGGGCCCGTGGCTGGATTGGTAAAGGACAGAGAGCTCCAGTCCGACTCAGATGCCAGCAAGGTGGAGGTGGAGTACTGGTTTGGGCTGGTATCATCAAAGATGAGCTTGAGGGGCCTTTTCGGGTTGAGGATGGAGTCAAGCTCAACTCCCAGTCCTACTGCCAGTTCCTGGAAGACACCTTCTTCAAGCAGTGGTACAGGAATAAGTCTGCATCCTTCAAGAAAAACATGATTTTCATGCAGGACAATGCTCCATCACAGGCGTCCAAGTACTCCACAGCGTGGCTGGCAAGAAAGGGTATAAAAGAAGAAAATCTAATGACATGGCCTCCTTGTTCACCAGATCTGAACCCCATTGAGAACCTGTGGTCCATCATCAAATGTGAGATTTACAAGGAGGGAAAACAGTACACCTCTCTGAACAGTGTCTGGGAGGCTGTGGTTGCTGCTGCACGCAATGTTGATGGTGAACAGATCAAAACACTGACAGAATCCATGGATGGCAGGCTTTTGAGTGTCCTTGCAAAGAAAGGTGGCTATATTGGTCACTGATTTGTTTTTTTGTTTTTTTTGAATGTCAGAAATGTATATTTGTGAATGTTGAGATGTTATATTGGTTTCACTGGTAAAAATAAATAATTGAAATGGGTATATATTTGTTTTTTGTTAAGTTGCCTAATAATTATGCACAGTAATAGTCACCTGCACACACAGATATCCCCCTAAAATAGCTAAAACTAAAAACAAACTAAAAACTACTTCCAAAAATATTCAGCTTTGATATTAATGAGTTTTTTGGGTTCATTGAGAACATGGTTGTTGTTCAATAATAAAATTAATCCTCAAAAATACAACTTGCCTAATAATTCTGCACTCCCTGTACAATGAGCGGCGAACACGCTCATTGTGGGGCTTGTGATGACCGCCTTTGGCCCGTAAGTTAGACGGGGAAGAGGCTTGCAATGAACACTGAAGGCGCTCATCGCGAGGCCCGCAAGTTAGAGGGGAGAGCCCCACACTGTATGGCAAACAGCATTACTGGGGAGCTACAGTTCATTGATGGAGCCATGAATGCCAACATGTACTGTGACATACTGATGCTGAGCATGATCCCCTCCCATCGGAGAATGGGCAGCAGGGCAGTATTCCAACATGATAACAATCCCAAGCACACCTCCAAAATGACCACTGCCTTGCTAAAGAAGCTGAAGGTAAAGGTGATGGACTGGCCAAGCATGTCTCCAGACCTAATAGACCTGATATCATCACGGAGGAGTGGAAGAGGACTCCAGCGGCAACCTGTGAAGCTCTGGTGAACTCCATGCCCATGAGGGTTAAGTCAGTGCTGGAAAACAATGGTGGCCACACAATATATTAATTATTTGGGCCCAGTTTGGACATTTCCACTTAGGGGTGTACTCACTTGTTGCCAACGGTTTAGACATTAATGGTTGTGTTTTGAGTTATTTTGAGCTGACAGCATATTTACAATGTTATACAGGCTGTACACTTACTACTTTACATTGTAGCAGAGTGTCATTTCTTCAGTGTTGTCACATGAAAAGATATCATAAATTTTTTACAAAAATGTGAGGTGTGTACTCACTTTTGTGAGATACTGTATATTTCCTGTGTCTGTCTGTCTCTCTCCTGTCTATCTCTCCTATCTCCCTCTCCCTCTCTCTCTCTATGTCCTGTGTCTTTCATTGATCTCTCCTGATGCTCTCTTCCCTGTCTCTCTCTCTGTCTGTCCTGTGTGTCACTTTCTCTCTCTCACTCCTGTATCTCTCTCCTATTTCTCTCCCTCTCTATGTCCTATATCTGTCTCTTTCTCTCTCTCTCCTGTCTCTCTTGCTTCATCTCTGTACGTCCTCTGACTCTTCCTCTCTCTATGTCCTCTCTCTTTCTCTCCTTTCTCTCTCTCCTATCCTGGCTAAAAATGTGGTGCACTAAGGAGGGTTTGGGTTTTTAGAGCACTGGGATGACCTCACCTGTGTACAATGTCTACAGCCGGAATGGATTGCACCTTAATGATGAGGGAGCTTTTGTGCTAGGGCAGTGCTCAACTCCAGTCCTCAGGGCACACCAACAGTTCACATTTTAGGTATATCCCTGCTTGAGCACAGGTGAGCTAATCAGAGGCTCATTAATTCTTTTTAACCGCCTGCTGAGCCACTGATTAGCTCACTTAGACTGGAGTTGAGCAGCACTGCGCTAGGGGATAGAATGGTAGAAAGGCTGGAGGAGTTTTAAACTAGTAGGTGGGGGGGAAGGGACTAGTAATGGGATAGAAAGTGTAGATGGGTTAAGAAACTAATTAACTAGTGGAGGAGATGGGAGGAAGATTAGTAATGTCAATAGGGAGGTATTACTAAGTAACTCAGGTTCAGAGGCAGGCACTTCAGAACTACAGACTCATAACATAAGGTGTATGCTTGCTAATGCCAGAAGCTTGCCAGAGTTAGAATTATTAGCAGTTAATGAAAAATTGTATTTCATAGGCATTACTGAAATGTGGTGGGATGAATCTCATGACTGGACTGTTAATCTGGATGGTTATAACCTATTTATGAAATAAAGGGTAAATGGTAAAAGAGGAGGAAGGATTTGTCTGTATGTTAAGCCTGAATTTAAGCCTATAGTCAGAGAAGATATTTATGGTAGAACTAGTGATAAAGTTAAATGTTTGTGGGTAGAGTTAAATAGTGGAGCAGTGGATTCCAAAATAATATTGGTAGGAGTATACTATAAACCCCCAAATATAGCTGAAAGTGAGGAAATACAATTATTATTACAGATTGTAAATGCAGCTAAACATGGGCAAGTTCTAATAATGGAAGATTTTAACTACCCTGAAATTAACTGGATAAATGAAACCAGCAGTTCAGCTCAGGGGAGCAGGTTCTTGTGTACACTCAGGAATCATTATCTCACCCAGGTTATACAAGAACATACTAGAAATGAAGATATCTTGGATTTAGTTATCACAAATATTATAGATATGGTATCAAATGTTGAAAAATGCAAGCGTTTGGAAACAGGGATCACAACACAGTCTCATTTGAGATTGAATTAAAAAATCAAAACTGCAAGGGACCAACAAAAACTCTTAATTTTAAAAGGGCAGATTTAAACAGTCTAGGGGCAGCAATACATTGTATAGACTGGGTCAAAGAACTGATGGGAAGAAGGCCAGGGAAGGAAGCTATAGGAAAGTTACAGTGTGAAACAGGCCATATGACAATTAGTGACCAAGAAAAGGCAGATGAGCTACATAGGATATTTTCTTCGGTATACATAAGTACCAGTGGTTGGAGCACTAGAAAATAATGTGGCTACATTACCTTCCCCAAATAATTGGTTAACGCAAGAAGAAATCCAAGAGGTTGGAAAAAATGAAATACTTCCAAGGGTACTGAGGGAACTGGGTTTTGTAATAGCCAACCATTATATTAACATTTTCAAGATTCACTGAACACAGGGTCACAAAGAAAAGAGCAAGAGCAAATCTGGGGAATTATAGACCAGTGAGCCTCACACCTGTAGTGGGAAAGCTTTTAGAAGGGTTAATAAAGGAAAAGATACAACAATATGTCTATTTGAAGAGGATTATAAGTAGGAGTCAACGTGGATTTATGAGGGATAGGTCATGTCAAACAAACCTAATTAGTTTCTATGAGGAGGTCAGTATGAATCTGGATCAAGGCAACTCAGTGGATGTAGTCTTTTTGGATTTTGCAAAGGCTTTCGATACAGAGCCACATTGGAGACTATTGAACAAACTAAGGGATACAGGAATTGCAGTGAATATCTGCTTATGGATTGAGAGCTGGCTAAAAGACAGGAAGCAAAGGGTTGTTGTAAAGGGACATACTCGGATTGGACTAATGTGGTAAGTGGGGTACCTTAGGTTTCAGTATTAGGTCCCCTCCTTTTTAACATATTTATTAATGACTCAGAAGTGGTACTGGAAAGTAGAGTCTTTATTTTTGCTGATGACATGACGTTGTGCAAGGTAATTAAATCAGATAATGGTGTACTTTCCCTACTAAGGGATTTGCATAAATTAGAGAAATGGGCGACTAAATGGCAGATGAGATTTAATACAAATACTGTATATACTCGTGTATAAGCCGACCCGAGTATAAGCCGAGGCACCTATTTTACCACAAAATACTGACACAGGGGGTAGAGAGACAAGGAGAGGGGGGTAGAGAGACACGGGAGGGGTAGAGAGACACGTGGGGGGGGGGGGTATAGAGACACAGGGGGTTAGAGAGACACGGGAGGTTAGGGAGACACGGGGGGAAGGGGGAGAGTGACTCGAGTATAAGACGGCGGGGCCCTTTTTTAAAAAAGGGCTTAAAAAAGGGCTGAAAAGCTTGGCTTAAACTTGAGTATATACAGTAAATGTAAAGTTATGCATCTGGGAAGGAAAAATAGCCATGAAATGTATAATCTTAATGGAGCAAATCTAGGGGTATCAGATATTGAAAGGGATTTGGGAGTGCATGTGGATAACCACCTAGGTAACAGTGCTCAGTGCCAAGCAGCAGCTGCAAAGGCAAATCAAATATTAGCATGTATTAAGAAGTGTATAGAAGCAAGGGAAGCAAATATAATTCTGCCACTATACAAATCCCTAGTGTCACAACCTACAATGATGATGGAGTATAGAGGATCCTAGTCCTCTTATCTCCTGTAGGTTTTAGACCTAAGATTTGGGTGACTCAGACCAATGGACCTTCCTTGCGGATGCAAGAGCATAAGTCCCAGCTTTTGGTAGTGTGCCTGGGAAAATCTGGAAGGGAGTCAGAAACGATCTCCTCTGCCAGCATATGCCCCTGGGTCAATAATACACCTGCACACAAAGTCTTGATGAAAATTATGAAACACTTTATTTGGAACACAACATCTTTTTAAACAGGCATACAAAATCACCAGGAGGGCTATCTTTAGTCAGCCCCTAACTGCCTCTGGCCAATCAGGCAGGGAACCATGAGACTCCTCCCGGGTCCGCCCACTAGGTGTGGCTACCTAATTCAGTTGCTGCCTGGCTCTAAAGGGAGAAACATCTCCCTGTCCTCTGGACTTTGCCCTGATTCTCTGAGTGAGAATACCTGTAGACCCCCTGGGGTTATGGTGCCTCAATGTCTGTATAGACCCCTTTGTTCTGGCCTTGCTATCACTTCAAGTGTTTACTTTAGGTGATAGCTGGAAGGCAGATGGGTGATCAACTCAGGTTACATATGCAGTCAATATGGATGACTGCACACAACATGGCTCCAACATTCCAATACAATATATTTACAGATACAACACACAATGTTTCACACACATACAACCAACACATCCCACCAGCTCCCTCACATGACACCCATTACAATGAGCCTAAACATGGAAGGGATGGGGATATGCTAAGGGGTAAACTTATAATACTTTATCCCCTAGACCACAAAATAACCATATATCCATAACAAGTGGGCCCCAAACCTTTTGTTCTTCCACATGGCAACAGCATGTGGAAGATAACCCAGCCCAAAATGGCCACTGCTGCCAGTCACAAAATGGCCCCAGCATAGTTCACACCAAATCCAATATGGCCACTGGCTGATTCATGACACCTAGTACGCCCTCATTTGGAATATGGAATAACATTTTTGGCATCACTTCATAAAAAGAACATTTTAGAGCTGAAAAAAGGTACAGAGAAGGGCAACAAAACTAATATGGGGAATGGAGCGGCTGTTATGAAGAAAGACTAACCAAATTTCCTCTTGAAAAAAGGCGTCTAAGAGGAG